>CM075992.1:1938430-2025955 GCA_038087875.1 Malacoraja senta
AATATTTAAAACATTCAGCCATTACTTTTCATTATTCAAAATTTCTCTTGAATTGGTTTCGATATTTGACAATTTTCAATAACAATCTGAAAATTGCATGTATGAGTTTGTTATTGAGCAATTTTCATCTTAAGTTACGTCACCTAATGCGGTTTTAAGTATTAAGAAATTCTGCGACCTATTATGATTTTCACAACATATCACACGTAGAACTGTGGTGAATGACTAGAGTTTTCTCCGGGTTCGAGTGCTGGGTCTCAGTATTTCTCTCCAGAGGTCTTTTCCTGCTCAGCTTTGGTGACTCCTCCCTCCTAATAGTTGCAAGTCACAGAACCACATTCCTAGTGGCTTTTAATATCTGACACTGCGGTGGGAGACCTAATTAATGCACAATTCATTATAAAAATGAAAAATTCTCACATTTCTCCAGAAAGATGACTCTTTTGCAACTCACAGTTCCACGGGTTCACTCTATGAGAGCGCACTGCTAGATTAAGTTTGCATTCTTGAAGGTGACTACAGGTCTGGTTGGTTCTTGCTCAGCTCCCCTTTGAGAGCAAGGTAAAAAGGAACATGAATGTAGTGGGGATATTTATTGCCAACAGCTCAGTGATTTTGAAGCATCAGTATTCTCATTGAAAGTGCAATATTACCATACTCATTCATCTTCACCTGATTTGAAAGTTATTGATGCACAGGAGTTAGTTGCCCTGCAGAACTTCAATCAGCTCCCCATTCTTTACCTGAGAGTCACAGCTCAGTGTTTGACTTGATGCATGAGCTTCAGGATTGAACACCAGAATATGATCATGAATGTATGTAACATTAAGGGATGGCTATGAAACCTACTCACTTATTAGTCATAGTCATAGAGTGATACAGTGTGGAAACAGGCCCTTCGGCCCAACTTGCCCACATGTCCCAGCCACACTAGTCCCACCTGCCTGCGTTTGGTCCATAGCTCTCCAAACTTATCCTATCCATGTACCTGTCTAACTGTTTCTTAAACATTGGGATAATCTCAGCCTCAACTACCTCCTCTGGCAGCTTGTTCCATGCACCCACCACCCTTTGTATGAAAAAGTTACCCCTCAGGTTTCTATTAAATCTTTTCCCCTTCACCTTGAACCTATGTCCTCTGGTCCTCGGGAAATATTCTTGTTCTGAGTGAGTTGAAACTTTGGCCTTTTATTTTTGCCTCAGCATCAAAACCAATATACATGATGGTAGATAATGGATTTTAAAGTTCACAAACGGAACTCAGTGAATAGTAAACATGAAGCTTGCGTGAATTTGTAACACTTTCTATTTTGTGTGACTTATTTCCAGTTCAGCTGCTTGGAGATTATGTGTAAATGTCAGTTGTTGTTGGGTGCAAGAGAATCTGTTATAGCCCTGTACCGCGGGGAAATAAGAAATAGTTCTTATCATATCATAGCATTTGACGCACTTCACACATGACTTACTTGTGGAGTGTAATGATGGGTATGTGAGAATTAACTGTAGCTATATATAATCTGAACTTTAAAAAGAGAGAAGCAACTATGAACAAACTTTGTCCAGACTTAGATCCCATTGACCTTGCCAAATTGCCTCTAACTCTATCAAGTCCATCAGGCCTTCTCAGACCAAGTAAGTTTGAAATGATCTGTCATTAAATGCATAAGGAAGTGGTGTGGAGTGGAGCTTGCAAACAGATGTGATGCAAAACGAAGCTTTTCATTGTACGTCGGTACACATGGCAATAATAAACCTAAACATCTTACATGCGAATGTTTACAGAGGTCAAGTCACTGTTTCATAATGTGCTTTGGTTCTGATCCTAAATTGCACCCAAAATTTGTGGCTGGAAATAAGACTTGTGAGCCTCTTTAGGCGACTGCCAGGGACTAATTGTAATGGAATTCACCTACAACACCTGGCAACAACCTACGGCAACCTACGACAGCAAAAGTTGTCGCCACTGTCGCCGAAAATGTTTCAACATGTTGAACATTTTGTGGCAGTCGCCTGTAGTTGCCCAAAAATCACCTAAGTGGGACAGGCCCTTTACTCTTCTTTTGGTGCACTAAACACATATGTGAATGGTTATTTAGAACATCAAACCACATACAAATCAACCACCTTCTGCTCTGTCAGCCATTGCTGTGGCTATGTTTGCAGTTCCCATATTGGCCTCATTAGTCATCTCAGAACCCACAAAACTACGGTGAAAGAATATCATCCTCGATCCTGAGGGACTGCCTGAGAAGAAACAGAAACAAACCAATAATACTGGAAGTCCCCAACTAGTCAAGCCGCTTCTATGGAAAGAGAAACCAGTTAGTGTTTCAGGTCAATGACCTTCCTCAGAACAGATGCTGCAGATAGCTCTAGCGTCCACTTGGGTGACCCACATACATTTGGGAAATTGGCAAAAAAATATTGTTGGAGTGATCTTCACTCTGAATCACGCATTCAAACTTACCCTGTGCTCCCGATAGAAGCTACTTGTAGGGATTGTAGCTGTTGCATTATTGCTACTCTATAGCATGGGGAGCAAGCAAGAGCTATAAACAACCTCTCTCCAAGCCAATTTATACCAAGCCAATTAACCTACAAACCTGTACGTCTTTGAAGTGTGGGAGGAAACCAAAGATCTCGGAGAAAACCCACACAGGTCATGGGGAGAACGTACAAACTCCATACAGACAGCACCTGTAGTCAGGATCGAACCCGGGTCTCTGGCGCTGTAAGGCAACAATTCTCCTGCTGTACCACCGTGAAGCCCCTTTGAAGAAGCAAAGCAGTACTTCTTTTAATCTTTCCACTTTGCTGTTTGTGAGAGCTGGCTATGTTGTTTTTTTCAGTCTCAGGCCAGGGATAAAAAGTGATGTATTTAGGTCTCAGTTAACAGTCGTGAAGTGTTACTAACTTCATGTTGCTCATCACCACAGCAAGTAGTGGCTTCCCTTTTTGCATCATACGAGAAGATCTTGTCAACTCTTTCCTTTCCTTCCCTTTTATCCTCATGCAATAATTTGTTATACAGGAGGCATCCTCCTCCTCCTCCTCATCAAGTCCATCATTGAACGAAAATGTCCTCCTCCAGGGTCCTACCAGTCCCATTCAGCACCACTCACAGAGCTTCTGTTCAATAATGGATTTGATGAGGGGTGATTTGTTGTTAAGGGTTGGGTCCCTTTTAGAGGATCATAAAAGATATGCCATCTTCTTCCTAAGCACACCTCCCTTTAGCTAGCCTGAAATTAAGAACATAGACGATGGCCAAGTGTATCATGAAGCATTGCACACGTGATTGACAAACACAAAGCATCGTTGAGCTGCCTTACCTTACAGGAATATGTTTCCTATTTCTCTGCTCACTGGAACATCAACGTCAGTCTCAGCCCTTCATTCCATGAGGCGATGCACTCACAGAGCACTTGATCTGTCTAAGGCGTACCAACTTTGGAGTATTGTGAGCAATTTTGGGCACCATATCTGAGGAAGGATGTGCTGACGCTGGAGAGGGTCCAGGGAAGGTTTGCGAGAATGATCCCAGGAATGAGCGTGTTAACCTATGATGAACGTTTGTTGGCACTGGGCCTGTACTCGCTAGAGTTTAGAAGGATGAGGGGGGACCTCATTGAAACTTACTGAATAGTGAAAGGCCTGGATAGAATACATAGATACATAGATACATAGAAAATAGGTGCAGGAGTAGGCCATTCGGCCCTTCGAGCCTGCACCGCCATTCAATATGATCATGGCTGATCATCCAACTCAGTATCCCGTACCTGCCTTCTCTCCATACCCCCTGATCCCCTTAGCCACAAGGGCCACATCTAACTCCCGCTTAAATATAGCCAATGAACTGGCCTCAACTACCCTCTGTGGCAGAGAGTTCCAGAGATTCACCACTCTCTGTGTGAAAACGTTTTTCCTCATCTCGGTCTTAAAGGATTTCCCCCTTATCCTTAAACTGTGACCCCTTGTCCTGGACTTCCCCAACATCGGGAACAATCTTCCTGCATCTAGCCTGTCCAACCCCATAAGAATTTTGTACGTTTCTATAAGATCCCCTCTCAATCTCCTAAATTCTAGCGAGTATAAGCCAAGTCTATCCAGTCTTTCTTCATATGAAAGTCCTGACATCCCAGGAATCAGTCTGGTGAACCTTCTCTGCACTCCCTCTATGGCTATAATGTCCTTCATCCTCTCCACATGGCTAGAATGGATGTGGAGAGGATGTTTGCACTAGTGGGAGGGTCTATGACCAGAGGTCACAGCCTCAGAATAAAAGGAAGTTTCTTTAGGAAGGAGATGAAGAGGTATTTCTTTAGTCAGAGGGTGATGAATCTATGTAATTAATTGCCACAGAAGGCTGTGGAGGCCAAGTTGATGGATATTTTGGATGCAGAGATGGATAGATTCTTGATCCGTACGGGTGTCAGGGGTTATGGGGAGAAGGCAGGAGAATGGGGTTGAGGGGGAGATAGATCTGCAATGATTCCAAATATTTGAATGGCGGAGTAGACTTGATGGGCCAAATGGCCTAATTCTTCTCCTATCGCTTATGATCTTATGAACATGATCTGCACGTGAGATCTAACCTGGCCACCTCCATCCCTGCCCAGACAGGCAGTCTTTCTTCCCCTTCCCATTATCTCAGAGTACAATCAGCCCGAAGAAGGGCCCCGACCCGAAACGTCACCTATCCACATTCTCCAGAGATGCTGCCTGACCTGTTGAGTTACTCCAGCACTCTGTGAAACGTCACCTATCCACGTTCTCCACAGATGCTGCCTGACCTGTTGGGTTACTCCAGCACTCTGTGAAACATCATCTGTCCATGTTCTCCAGAGATGCTGCCTGACCCGCTGAGTTACTCCAGCACTTTGTAGCTAGATTTAATCTCAGAATACAACTCCAGTTAAAAGTTTTTTTTTGTACAGATGGTTGCACTGAGACTGCCTTGACCGAGCTCACCGAGATTGCCATTTCATCAGCCTGTTAGGTTTGAACCCATGAGTCACATTCAAGGTCCTCATTGGAGACTGTTTTTTGTGTTGAGTGTTTGGAGTTGTTTATTCTTTGCGCGGTGATTATCTTGCCCCTGAGATGTGTGTTTGTGCTGTTTGGGGTCCCATTACATTAGTACAGAGATGATTAGGTGTAATTTAATGGAACAACCTGGAGAATGTGTGGGATCTATTTAAATGAGCTGAATAAACATGAAGGAATTACAGCTAATTAGCATAGTTTAATCGATTTCTGTTCTGAAAGCTGGAAGTTGAGTGTTAAATATCACCAAACAGATTTTATTTTTCAGCTTTTTTGAGGCTCAGGGAGAAAGAAATGTGTTGAGATATATCAACGTGGTAACAATGTGAATACGCCAACTGATCCAGAGACTTAAATGTGGAAGGTACACAAAAATGCTGGAGAAACTCAGCGGGTGCAGCAGCATCTATGGAGCGAAGGAAATAGGCAACGTTTCGGGCCGAAACCCTTCTTCAGACTTAAATGTGGATCTCCCCACTGCAACGAGAGGATTTGAATTCCAGCTATTAAATAAATCTGCAATAAAAATACTGTCTCAGTAACGGTGACGATAAAATCACTGGATTGTACTAAACAACCCTACTGTCTGAAGAAGGGTGGCGTGAGGAAAAAATATTTCCACACACCGATTCTCAGTCTGAGTTTTATTATTGTCACCAGCTCTGACTTCCATATTTCAGCTCAAATGTTTCCATGGGAGGGCTGTGCAAAAAGGAACTAGCCGACTGTCTAGACTGTAATCTTCAAGTCAATTCATTCTGTATAACCAGCCATCTGCTGGTCAGCTGGTCTCCATGTGCCATCCAAACTTGGAAAAGGGGTTGCTTGGGCAGCTTACATCCCAGCGGTAGGAACATTGACGTCTCTAACTTCAGATAGCCCTTGCTTTCCCTCTCTGAACTGCAAAATACTATATTATTATTTGTTATTTGCTCTATATTTGTTATTTATTGAACTTTTTCTTTTTTTCCCCGTTATATACAATGTTTACATATTCACATATACTGTTGTGCTGCAGCAAGTAAGAATTTCATTGTCCCGTCCAGGACATATGACAATAAAACACTCTTGACTCTCGACTCACCATCCCCCTCCCCCTTCCCAGTTCTCCGACCAGTCTTACTGTCTCCGACTGCATTTTATCTCTGTGTGCTTTGTTGTTACCTTCTCCCAACTAACGATGATCTATTCTAAGGTACACAAAAATGCTGGAAAAACTCAGCGGGTGCAGCAGCATCTATGGAGCGAAGGAAATAGGCAACGTTTCGGCCCGAAACGTTGCCTATTTCCTTCGCTCCATAGATGCTGCTGCACCCGCTGAACCTCTCCAGCATTTTTGTGTACCTTCGATTTTCCAGCATCTGCAGTTCCTTCTTTAACTCGCTAGAATTTAGGAGATTGAGAGGGGATCTTATAGAAACGTACAAAATTCTTATGGGGTTGGACAGGCTAGATGCAGGAAGATTGTTCCCGATGTTGGGGAAGTCCAGGACAAGGGGTCACAGCTTAAGGATAAGGGGGAAATCCTTTAAGACCGAGATGAGGAAAAACTTTTTCACACAGAGAGTGGTGAATCTCTGGAACTCTCTGCCACAGAGGGTAGTTGACGCGTTCATTGGCTATATTTAAGAGGGAGTTAGATGTGGCCCTTGTGTCTATAGGGATCAGGGGGTATGGAGAGAAGGCAGGTACGGGATACTGAGTTGGATGATCAGCCATGATCGTATTGAATGGCGGTGCAGGCTCGAAGGGCCGAATGGCCTACTCCTGCACCTATTTTCTATGTATCTATGTAACACAATGATCTATTCTACTTGTTCCTTGATCTCTATTCCCTTTGTCCTGTTTTCACACCCTACACTTCTTTATCTATACACTTCCTTATCTATGTACCTCCCACGCCCCTGACATCAGTCTGAAGAAGGGTCACGACCCGAAACGTCACCCATTCCTTCTCTCCAGAGATGCTGCCTGTCCCGCTGAGTCGCTCCAGCGTTTTATGTCTATCTTCGATTTAAACCAGCATCTGCAGTTCCTTCACACACATGCTGCATCTAACTGGTTCATCACTAGGAGAAGGGTGTGAGGTGAAGAGGTTGAGGTTGCAGGAGGGGTCGTGGTGTGGCAGAGATGGGATCATGATAAACCGAAACAACAAAACCACTGCAGATGCTGCAAATGTAACATGAAATAGAAACGCTTTCTGCCCTGAGCACACGGGTGGGATCTGTGGGCAGTGTGGGCCTGTCGATGTTTTAGGCCAAAGTGTTAGCACAAGGGGAGCTGATCAGAGCTGTGCAAGTTGGAGGACAAGGCTAAGCCAAGAAAGGAACAGGCCGGAATTCCTCTCTGAAATTAAAAGCATCTTATCATGGGTTACAGAGAGAGACAACTTCACTTTAAAAGCAGAAGTGCGAGGTTTCTATACTTCCGATGCAGACATATATGTAGTTGAAATTGTTGGCTTGTTAAAATGGGTGGAGCTAATTGTATCTAGTAGTCTATATCACTATGGACACCTATGGGTCCCATATTGACATCTATGTTTAGTTTAGTTTTGAGATACAGCGTAGAAACAGGCCCTTCAGCCCACCGAGTCCCCGCTGACCAGCGATCCCCGCACACTACCCCGCACACTCTAGGGATGATTTAACAATTTTACCAAGCCAATTAGCCTACAAACCTGTACATCTTTGGTGTAAACCAGCATCCGCATCTTCCTTCCTACAAGGAATGAAGAGATCGCTCCTCTCCTTCGGATCATGCATGTCACGGAGATGGAGTGTTTAGCTTCCATAAGCTTGGACTTTGGAGCAGTTCACTCTGTGTTTTATTGCATGTCTGTACGAGCGTGTGCTGAGATAATGTTTTGAGGACAGATGTCCTTGTCCATTGTTGCGTAGATATGGAGTAATAGATGGGTAAGAAAGGATAACACCGATCAAATCCTCTTTGCAATACTTGGTGCATTTTTGGAACTGATATGAAGCTGAACTAATGTAAATGTGTTTTGGTGACTCAGTGCTTCCATACCACCCACAGCTATACTTCTGACTGTTGTTTCCTAATAATCAACACCGATTAGAATACCTTCCCAGTGTTCCCCTGCTCACCGCCATTTCCCACCATAAAGGCATTGCTTTACATTGCAAATAGTCCAATGGCTCTCGGCTTCACTTCAGCTGGTCATTGTACTTCACTTTAGCCGTTGTCCATGTGAGAGTCAGGCATGGAATTGGGTGAACATAAGGGGATTCACAACTGACGCCAGTCCTGTCCGGGCCAGATGTCCACCCATTCAGGAGCAGGAGTCCTGACTCATCATTCAGATTAACCTGGCCAAGAATCCAAATGCTAATTATTCCACTCTATTGCACTTTGGCTGGCACAAGCCAACCAACATGCCTATCCAAACTAATCCCATTTGTCTCTTCTCTCATATCCCATAATGCTTTCCATGTGCCATTTCAAGCTAGCTCATCTTTTCTCTGACATTTCCGCCACCTTCAACGTGATCCCACAACTAGTTACATCTTCCCATCCCAACCCATTTCCACCTTAGGCAGAGACCACTGCCTCCGCTACTGCTTGGTTCACCTTCCCACCCAAACCACCATCTCCCCACGTACTTTCCCCTACAACCACAGCAGATATAACACTTGTTCCTCACATCTACCCCACCCCCACCTTCTCTCCCCCCCTTTTTTTCCACCCTCTTTACCCTGTGCCCCATCTGGATTCACACCTATTTCTCACCTCCCCCCCCCTCTTTCCACATATATTCCTTCCTCTGGCTTCTCAATTTCCATCTCTTTTTATGCACTGCAATGGCAATACGCATTTCACGACACCAATTGTTGTATGTGACTAATAAAGAACCTTTGAACCTTTGAACCTCTTCAATCCTCACCTTCAGTCTCCCACTTTTTGTTTTTTCATCTCTGGCTTTGTCCAACCATCTGCAAATCAAACCCCCCCTCCCCCCCCTCACTTGTATCCACCTATCTATCACTTGTCAGGATTTGTCCTGTCCCCTCTTCCAGATTTCTCCTTCCCAACAGAAACAGTCTAAAGAAGGGCTCCAACCCGAAACTTCACGTATTTGTGTTCTATAGAGATATTGCGTGACCCACTGAGTTAAGGGCCTGTCCCACTGTACGAGGTAATTCAAGAGCTATCCCGAGTTTCCCCTGATTCGAACTCGGAGAATTACAGTAATAGCCGTTCGCGGGTACTCGGGGCTCTCGTGGACATTTTTCAACATGTTGAAAAATCTTCACGAGTCTTCACGAGCTTACCGCCTTTCCCGAGTACCTGCCGTTTGCGTTACGAGCCGCTAAGAGACATCCCCGAGCTCCGACGTACCCGCTACGTACGTTCTACGTGCTTACCACGAGTTTGATTTTTTTTTTAAACTAGGGAGAGCTCTTGAATTACCTCGTACAGTGGGACAGGGCTATTACTCCAGCACTTTGTGCCTTTTTTTGTCAACCATCCTCTGCAGTGTCTCCCCTTTGTAACCTCTTCTCCAAAGTCTTTGAACATATTATATAGCCTCCTAGGTACACAAAAATGCTGGAGAAACTCAGCAGGTGCAACAGCATCTATGGAGCGAAGGAAATAGGTAACGTTTTGGGCCGAAACCCTTCTTCAGACTGATAGGGGGTGGGGAGAAGAAAGGAATATAGCCTCCTAATTGAGTGCCAGCTTGAAAGCAGGTTCCAGCTGTAGTACTGATGCTACCCAAATCAATATCAATAACAAATCAAAACTAATCAGTAAACTAACCAAGTAAAATTACCGATAGACACTAAATGCTGGAGTAACTCAGCGGAACAGGCAGCGTCTGTGGAGAGAAGGAATGGGTGACGTTTCGGGTCGAGACCCTTCTTCAGACCTTTCCTATACAATTAAAATCATTAACAGATGGCTTTAAAAATAATCTTCAGACCACATAACCACCACATTTTTAAGATGCCTACACACTATGACATCGACCCCACCCTCCTCCTACCTATCCCCAAATCAATGTGAGCTCAATTGTTGGCAGAAACCTTTACCCTTTGAATATTGTTTTTTTTTAATTTTTTTTTTTATTTTTATTTATTAGAAGTACATTACATTACAACCACATACATTAATACTCGTCATTTATATCTTCTTACAATTAATGTACTCCCTTTATTTATTTTTTTACACTAGAAAAAGAAAAGATTGAAAGAGAGAAGAAAGTGAAGGAAAAAGTGCAAGTGTAGAAAAGTGTAGAAAATGAAAAGAAAAAGAGTTAAGAAATAGGCCCTAAGAAAAGAAAAGAAAAAGAGAAAGAAAGAGAAACAAATGTTTTTTTTTTGAGCATCACGTAAATAGGACATACCAACTCTTCAACTATCATCCCCCCTTACCTGACCTCAATTTTTTATTTTTTTTAAAGTACTTTTGCACCCTATGTTTGTAATAATTCTATAAATGCAGACCACGTCAGGTGGAAGTGATCTGGTTTACCTGCTAGGAGGAGTCTTATCTCTTCTAGGTGTAATGTTTCAAACATATTTGAAATCCACATATTTATAGTTGGACCCTTTGAATATTGTAACAACCATTTGGCCACTTTGTAATTCTACTTTCCGGAAGCGAAATAATCGGTAATGCGGTTGCCCACGCTCCACAACCCATCTATCCATCATCCATGAAGCCTATGATAGACCAGGGCTCTATATATTGGAAACAGAGATAGAGCACGGCTCTGCATGGTGGAGGTAGAGATAGAGCACGTCTTTGTTCATTAGAGATGTAGATAAAGTACAGCACTGCTGGGCACACGCATTGAGCACAGTTGTCCACAGATGTCAGCTTTAAATCAAAGGTTTCTCGAGCTATTAACATGGAACATTAAATATAAACATTTAATGGTTTCTGGAAATGAAATAATACTGCTTTCCACAAATCAGCGCCATAAATACTGACTTAAATATATCATAGTGTAGGAAGGAACTGCAGATGCTGAATTACACCAAAGGTAGACACAAAACTTGCTGGAGTAACTCAGCGGGACAGGCAGCGTCTCTGGAGAGAAGGAATGGGTGACGTTTTGGGTCGAGACCCTGCTTCAGACATATATCATATGATATCATATCTTGTATCAGTGTTACTACCTCTCTGGGACCGTAAACAAATAGGCTACTTTAAACAAATGCATTGTTATTTTTGAACCGTTTTCTGCCTTCTCCAGGAAAGAGTGTAAGAGGGGCAGAAAGTGCAGCAGCACTCCTCAAAACGGAAATTCTTGTTGTCAGTCAGAAACACTCAATCATTTCCATAATTTTTGTTTTGCTCCCCAAAAAAATGTTTCTTTTGGGATATGGGCGATCCAGACTCTGGGCTGCAGCAAATCACAGTCAGGGTGGTAAACGTCTAAACTGTACGGGTGTCAGGTGTTATGGGGAGAAGACAGGAGAATGGGGTTGAGAGGGAACGATAGATCAGCCATGACTAAATGGTGGAGTAGACTTGATGGGCCGAATGGTCGAATTCTGCTCCTATCACTTTTGAACTTGTGAACTGTACACGTTAATGTAATTAGACCCTTGTTTTGTTGGTCTTTGTGTGCGGCTTTGTACTATTGCCAGTTCCTATGAAATGGATATTTATTTATATAGGCACCAAATGACAATAATTTGCATTTACACCATGTTTTTAACTAAAACTTCCCAGAGCGCATTGATTGGGAAGGCTACAGGTCAAGTAGTCAGGAGTTTTGTCAGAAAGACAGTTTTGACGTTCTCTAGCCCCAGAAATGTACACTTGAGAGTGGTCTGGTATTCTGGGCATCCCAATCCCTCTCTAATTCCATGCAGAACAGCCACTAAATGAGAGCAGAAGTTAGTCACAGACTGTAAAGACTGTTCTGCCATTTAACAAGACCAGGTCTGCTTCCTGTCTTCAATATTTTGATGTATAGGAAGGAACTGAAGATGCTGGTTTAAACCGAAGATAGACTCAAAATGTTGGAGTAACTCAGCGGGACAGGCAGCATCTCTGGAGAGAAGGAATGGGTGAAGTTTCATGTCGAGACCCTTCTTCAGACAAAGACGTCTGGGTTTGTAGGTTAATTGGCCTCTACAAATTTGCCCCTAGTGTGTAGCGAGTGGATGAGAAAGTGGGATAATGTAGAACTAGTGTGAATTGATGGACGGCATGGACTCGGTGGGCTGAAGGTCCTGTTACCATGCTGTATTTCTAACTAAAATAGATATAGTGAATAGACAATAGGGGCAGGAGTAGGCGTTTCGGCCCTTCAAGCCAGCACTACCATTCAATGTGATCATGGCTGACTCTTATATAGCAGACTCTTCCCTACCAGTTATATCACTGGCGCTCTGATACAGAGGTCTCGCATCAGCAAGGGGGATATTAAACAGGGAATGAATTGTTGACTCATCACACAAGGAGTATTATGTCGTAAAGTACTAATGTAGATTGTTCCGATAGCCTTTCGGGAAGCTTTGGGCAGGCCATATTTGGTAAATCACATGAACTGTTTATGAGAAGATATCGTAAAGTTGTTCCACTGTTTGAGAACAGCTGGATTTTGTTAACTGGAATGGGAGAAAAACCTCAAAAAAAGTAAACAATGAAACCGCTATTTATTCAAGCAAATGTAATGAACGTTCCACACTCGTCTGTCATGATATTCAGGAGCTGGCATGAAGGGAGGGTGGGGGTGAGGCTATTGAAGGGATTTGTTGCAACTCAATCGGTTAACATCCCATCGATGCTCAACACTGGTGCCCCTCAGCAGTGGGTGTATTCAGTCCCTTGTTTTACACTCAGTTCGCCCATGATTGTCTGGCCAAAGACAATGTCAACTTGATCTTTAAGTTCGCCAATTATACCACAATTGTCAGCAAGAACAATGAGAGGAAAAATTGGAAAGCTATCGAGAACCTAATATCATTGTATCAAGGCACCAACCTGGCCCTAAACGTCAGCAAGACTAATACGTTGGTTGTTGACCTACGGATTCAATGTGGTGAACACAGCCCTGTCCTCATTAGCAGTGCCCTTCAAATTTCTAATCATCCATTTCTCCAGCAACCTAAGATAGACACAAAATGCTGGAGTAACTCAGCGGGACAGGCAGCATCTTTAGAGAGAAGGAATGGGTGACGTTTCGGGTCCAGTCCCTTCTTCAGACTTTAAACCAGCATCTGCAGTTCCTTCATACACATTTCTCCAGCAACTTAACCTGGTTCCTTCACACTGATGATCATCTTCACTTACTTTGTTACACATCTGAGCAGATGTGGCATGTCCACAAGAATCCTGTCAAACTTCTACAGATGCTTTATAGAAAGTATTCTGATGGGATACATCTCAGCCTGATGTGGCAAGTGATCTACTCTCGACCACCTGAACTTGCAGTGAGCGATGAACACAGCCCAGTCCATCACAGGCTCATCACTTCCTTGCATCCACTCCATCTTCATGATGTGTTGCATCAGGAAGCCTGGATGCTTGACGTCCTGGCCACTCCCTTTTCTCTTTTTAGCCTTCTGGGAAAAGTTACAGGAGCTTGAAAGCTCAAATGCCCAAACTTAAGAACAAGTTCTTTCCCACTGCTATTCAATGGCTGAACCAATTACCTCTGTCACGAGGTGCTGCAATATACTCTAACTCTTAACTCTGTCTCATTCTGATGTGGGAATATCATATTCTCATATATATGAGAACAATAGGTAACGACATATATAACAATATATAATTGTTATTCAACTCTCAAGTGTACATTTCTGGGGCTTATCAACTTCAATATTCTTTTATTATCCTTTAATATTTTTAATATTTAGCACTATTTGGATTTTCCACTACAATCTTACACCATTCTGTTGTTTTGAACACTGCATTTCTGTTGTATTTATCTTTTCTATTGTAGTTTTCACACAAAGGGTGCAAGCTGCCAGAGGAGGTAGTTGAGGCTGGGATTATCCCAACGTTTAAGAAACAGTTAGATAGGTACATGGATAGGACAGGTTTGGAGGGATATGGACCAAACGTGGGCAGGTGGTACTAGTGTAGCTGGGACATGTTGGCCGGTGTGGGCAAGTTGGGCCGAAGGGCCAGTTTCATCTATGGAGGGTCTGAAGAAGGGTCTTGACCCGAAACGTCACCCATTCCTTCTCTCCAGAGATGCTGCCTGTCCTGCTGAGTTAAACCCCTGTCCCACGGTACGAGTTCATTCCAAGAGCTCTCCCGAGTTTGCCCTGATTCGAACTCGGAGATTTACGGTAATGGCCGCTCGTCGGTACTCGGGGCTCTCGTGGACATTTTTCAACATGTTGAAAAATCTTCACGCGTCTTCCGTGCTTACCTGCCGTTAGCGAGTCTTCCCAAGTACCTGCCGTTAGTGTTACGAGCCGCTAAGAGACGTCCCCGAGCTCCGACGTACCCGCTATGTTCATTCTCCGTGCTTACCACGAGTTTGAATTTTTTAAAACTCGGGAGAGCTCTTGAATGAACTCGTACCGTGGGACAGGGCTATTACTCCAGCATTTTGTGCCTATCTTTGACTCTATGACTATTCTCTGTCAGCTACACGTGAATAGAGATTGCATTGCACCCGAGTGTGGATATGACAATAAACGAATCTAATCTGAATGAGCTTAGGTTCTGTGCTGATATTTGGTATGTTAGCAATATAGTGGTGAGCTAGAAATCTAAGTCATTGAGAAATGACCCCAGTTTCAACTTGAAGTGAATGGATGGAATTGAGGATTCTCTCTGAAATTGAGAATTGAGAAAGAGAGGGAAATGAGCCAATTTTATAACAAAACAAAGATATTTTATGATGAATGGTTTGATAATGTGCAACTCAAATTGTTTGGTGGAGTAATGACTCCTTTACTTTTCTTCAGTCTGAAGAAGGATCTCGACCTGAAACGTCACCCATTCCTTCTCTCCAGAGATGCTGCCTGGCCCGCTGAGTTACTCCAGCTTTTTGTGTCTAACTCCTTTATGTTTTCCAGGTTTGCTGAATTTGATATGTGTAAGGTTACTGTGATGTTGGGAGTTGCTGGAACAACCCTGGTGAGGGAACGTAATGATGTACTGTGCTGGATGTGCTCAATAAACCTTGCCCTTTCTTGCACTGACTATCAACAGACAGCCCGACAACACATGCCTCAAATTCAGGCTACATGCAGTGCAGCCTAAAAGGGAGTCAGTCCACACTTCTTCTAGCAGTGGAAAGGGAGACCTATTTTTGCTGGAGCAAATGCTGCATTCATGGGAGAATTCATGTAGAAATTAGCTTAAGACAGACACAAAAAGCTGGGGTAACTCAGCGGGACAGGCAGCATCTCTGGAGAGAAGGAATGGGTGACGTTTCGAGTCGAGACCCTTCTTCAGACTGAGTCAGGGAGGTTTCCCTTTCCCTTGACAGTCTGAAGAAGGGTCTCGACCCGAAATGTTACCCATTCCTTTTCTCCAGAGATGCTGTCTGTCACTGCTGAGTTACTCCAGCTTTTTGTGTCTATCTTCGGTTTAAACCAACATCTGCAGTTCCTTCCTACTAAAAAATAGCTTAACTGGAATTCCTTGACTAAAGCTATTAATTGAAAAAAAAGGGGATATTGTATTATTTACCAAGGCCGCCATCTATGTTTTATTACTGTTTATTTAGGTTCATTTTCCATGTGTTCATGCAAGTGAAGACAGTCGGGTTAAATTGATTCTGATGCCCTTTAAGCTTTCTTTGAAGCATAAATTTTTCATGCAAATGTGACATGACTGGAACAAATTGTGCTGATACTAGAATTACCCTCGGTGTCTTGTAGCTACATTTTGCTCAGAAAGCTGGGGACCATGGAAGGACCATCCTGTACTGTTTGATGGATAAGAGGTTTAAGTGGCTGAACCCAAATTGACCAGGAGGCCATGAATGATTATCTCACACGAGGCGCTCTCTGCCGAATGATGACCAAATCGTGACTGGTATTCAGTTTTCCACGGGGCCTCAGCACATGGCTGGACTGTGAAGTCCTCTGTAGTCAGATGATCACCTAATGCATGCCTTCTGGGTTAGCTGTGGTGGTCGACATCTGTGAAATGGCTCCCCACCAAGTTTATTGAGTGTGGGCGGAATTGGTGGACGCAGAAGTTTTACTGAGATAAATAACAAGACTGTTACAGAAAGCCCACGGACAGGAATAAAAACGAGGCTGTTCTACGCTCAGACCAGTCATGAGGATCGGGAGCACTTTTCAAAGCCCTCGGCTTTCTGTCTGTTGATAAGGAACTTCTTCATGACAAGCAGGGCAATTGCTGGATCTTAAGAAAAGATCATCTGTGCAGTCTTTAGCTTTGCCTTTTGGAAGATAGAACAGCATATCCGAAAAATGTGCCAGGAAAACTAGCACTAGTTTGCTAGTAGGTAGACAAAAGTTCTGGAAAAACTCAGCGGGTGCGGCAGCATCTATGGAGCGAAGGAAATAGGCAACGTTTCGGGTCGAAATCCTGAAGGAAATAGGCAACGTTTCGGGTCGAAACCCTGAAGGAAATAGGCAACGTTTCGGGTCGAAACCCTGAAGGAAATAGGCAACGTTTCGGGCCGAAACCCGGAAGGGTTTCGGGCCGAAACGTTGCCTATTTCCTTCGCTCCATAGATGCTGCCGCACCCGCTGAGTTTCTCCAGCACTTTTGTCTACCTTCGATTTTCCAGCATCTGCAGTTCCTTCTTGAACACGAGTTTGCTAGTCCTTGCTGTAGTAGCTGGTGAACCCTGGCAGAAGGCAAACTCTGCTGGAGTGCTGCTAGGAGTTAGCAAACCGGGATACAAACTAGATAATGAAAACACAAAATTCACATCGCAACATGACCACTTGGGTGTGCTTCCACTGCAATGCATTGAGTCCAGGGTTAGCTAGGCAAGTTATTCAATAGTGAAGGGTATTACACCTGCTCCAGCTCCTGCCCCCCTAACCATAGCTATGCAGAAATGAACTTTGCAGCATTAGCAATGGAGCCCCAGGTTGCTATGTTGGTCTGGTGAGCCTCTAGGATGACCCTGACTGAGAAGGTCAATGGGCCGTTAAATGTGTAGGAAGGAACCGCAGATGCTGGTTTACACCAAAGATAGACACAATAAGTTGGAGTAACTCAACTGGACAGGCAGCATCTCTGGAGAAAAGGAATAGGTGATGTTTCGGGTCGAGAAGGGTCTCGACCCGAAACGTCACCTATTCCTTTTCTCCAGAGATGCTGCCTGTTCCGTTGAGTTACTCCAGCTTTTTGTGTCTATCTTCAGCGTAGATGGCCATCTTGTTCAGTATGGCTGAGTTAGGCGGTAGAGTCTATTTCCATGCCTTATGACATTATGACGCTATCTCAGAGGTTTTACATGGAGAGTGTGGGCCCTTGAGGAACTCTGGATGAATTGACAAGCAACATCCATTCTTTTGAAAGGAATAATCCTCCTGGATGCTGTGGCTTCCCAGCTCAGTTGTTCTTGGTGTTGTTGGATTAGCCCAGGTTTTCTGGAAATGCGCAACTTATAGTGGCAATATGTCGGTGTCCACGAGTAACAGTGTTATCTCCCGCACTCACAAAGATCTGGCCGAACTGATCAGCACTGAGCGGAATTGAAGGTATTGCTCTGACTGATTCTAGGTGCTGTCTTGCTGTATGAAGGCAGCTTCAGGCATTAGGTGTTTACAGTGTTGTCCAGTCTCAACATGGCTTCCAGCGGCGGACTGGTTTTGTATGAGGTTGGCGTTAGATTCCAGCAGTGCGAGTGGATCAGCATTCAGAGGCTGATCAGAGACCCAGCAGCAGGAGGTAGCTGCTTGCTCCGGTTCATACACTGTAGACTATAATTAGCTCGCTGAGCTGGACTCATTAAATCATCCTGGTTATGCATTTGCTCCAATATTTGAGGAGTACGTTAAGGGCTAGTCTTTAATTACTTTTCTTTCGTTACCTATAAATCCACAGGGGAAAAAATACCGGCACTGATTGCGATCTGGGAACCTGTTTGGGCAGGTTGCTTTGGCAACATAAACTTTGGTAAATATACTGTTCTAATTTGACTTCAATCCTTTGACAATGTGACCATCAGCATTAATCTTAATGGACTACTCTACAAAGAACTACTCATTGAAAGCAAACTGAAGCTGCACACATTGACTGTTCTCTATTGACTACTCATTGTTACTTCAATAAATATAGTTCTGTGGTAATTATACCCAGTCTACAGACCTCCCTGGCTGGGTTTGTACGATTGCAGTACATTTGTACCCGGTAGCTTAAGGTCTTGGCCATTTTGGTCTTTCCTACCTTCTCCTCCATATGTTTGGTGTTGCTAGAGGTAATATCTCATCCTCCACTCCTCCGCAATGGCCCATGGACACTGCACATGGACAGGCTCGGGGTAAAGCCTGGATAGACTGGATGTGGAGAGGATGTTTCCACTAGTGGGAGAGTCTAGGACTAGAGGTCACAGCCTCAGAATTAAAGGACGTTCCTTTAGGAAGGAGATGAGGAGGAATTTCTTTAGTCAGAGGGTGGTGAATCTGTACAATTCATTCCCACTGAAGGTTGTGAAGTCAATGGATATTTTTAAGGCAGACAGATAATTCTTGATTAGTCGGTGTCAGGGGTTAAGGGGAGAAGGCAGGAGAATGGGGTTAAGAGGGAAAAAATAGATTTGATGGGCCGAATGTCCTAATTCTGCTCCTATCACATGAACTTATGGGAGAGTTGAGAAATGCTTCGCTCAGAGTTGGTAGGAGAGTGGCAGTCACTGTCCGACAGAGTGGTGGAAGATAGACACAAAATGCTGGAGTAACTCAGCGGGACAGGCAGCATCTCTGGAGAGAAGGAATGGGTGACATTTCGGGTCGAGACCCTTCTTCAGACTTGACCTGAAACGTCACCAATTTCTTCTCTCCAGACATGCTGCCTGAGTTACTCCAGCTTTTTGTGTCTATCTTTGGTTTAAATCAGCATCTGCAGTTCCTTCGTACACTTAGTGGCGGAGGAGGCAGTGGCTATTACTATGTACGTGGAGTACATTGAATAAGTACAGGGCTGTGAACAAGAGCTGGGGAATGGGACCCCTTGATGGAGTTTATTCTGGCAACGTGGACTCAATGGGCCAAATAGCTTCGTTGTGGACTATAAATGTCAATGATTGTATTATATATTTCCGAGTCGGGACAGCATGATGGTGTGATTCTGTAATTCTGTTAGTTAATTGCAGCTCTGATATTGAACGGCTTGTTCTCAGGAACATATTTAGAAAATGCAGAGTGATCTTATAATCAGTGAAGCATGAAAGCATCCATTATACCAACAGTTTCGATTCCATTGCTTAATCAGATTTCGAGACCTAATTGCTTCACATCCCCGATACAGTCTCTTGTTTAAAGGTCACATTTACTTATCGCACCTGGAATATGGGCCATTTTTTTCTCCCGCAGATTGTTTTTGCAAAGAATTCAATCAGATAAATGTGTCAGATAATTCAGGTCGTTGTGTGCTCCCAGCAACCATCAAAGTGAACGTCAACAGATGGATTGTCCTGGTTGCTATTACCCCACCAGCAGGTATTGTCAGTGGAATGGAGCACTTTCTACTCCTGAGGAAGGATGTGCTGGCTCTGGGGAGGGTCCAGACTACCAGACTGATTCCTGGGATGTCAGGACTTTCATATGAAGAAAGACTGGATAGACTCGGCTTATACTCGCTAGAATTTAGGAGATTGAGAGGGGATCTTATAGAAACGTACAAAATTCTTATGGGGTTGGACAGGCTAGATGCAGGAAGATTGTTCCCGATGTTGGGGAAGTCCAGGACAAGGGGTCACAGCTTAAGGATAAGGGGGAAATCCTTTAAGACCGAGATGAGGAAAAACTTTTTCACACAGAGAGTGGTGAATCTCTGGAATTCTCTGCCACAGAGGGTAGTCAAGGCCAGTTCATTGGCTATATTTAAGAGGGAGTTAGATGTGGCCCTTGTGGCTAAGGGGATCAGGGGGTATGGAGAGAAGGCCGGTACGGGATACTGAGTTGGATGATCAGCCATGATCATATTGAATGGCGGTGCAGGCTCGAAGGGCCGAATGGCCTACTCCTGCACCTATTTTCTATGTTTCTATGTTTCTATGTTTCCAGAGCAGGTTTACAAGAATGATCCCAGGAATGAGTAGGTTAACCTATGATGAGCGTTTGTCGGCACTGGGCCTGTACTCGCTGGAGTTTAGAAGAATGAGGTGGGGGGGACCTCATTGAAGCATACAGAATAGTGAAAGGCTTGGGTAGTGTGGATGTGGAGAGGATGTTTCCACTAGTGGGAGAGTCTAGGACTAGAGGTCATAGCCTCAGAATTAAAGGACGTTTTCTTAGGAAGGAGATGAGGAGAAATTTCTTTAGTCAGGGTGTAGTGAATCTGTGGAATTCTTTGCCACAGAAGGTTGTGGAGGCCAAGTCAGTGGATATTTTTCAGGCAGAGATAGATAGATTATTGATTAGCACAGGTGCCAGAGGTTATGGGGAGAAGGCAGGAGTTAGGGGGGAGAGATAGATCAGCCATGATTAAATGGCGGAGTAGACTTGAAGGGTCGAATGGCCTGATTCTACTCCCATCACTTATGACCTTATGAGTGCAGCTGAGGGCTCACCTAATGTGGGACAAAGGCGAAGGCTGTCCTGTGCGAAGTGTTGTACTGGTCCTCCTCCAGGTCACCAGTGCCTGACCCATCTACAGCCCGCACATAGGAGCAAGCATTTGAGAGAGTGGCCGTGTGGATTTGCTAGCTGATGTGAGACTTCAGGCTTCTGTGGTTAATAAGTGATAGGAGCAGAATTAGGCCATTCAGCCCATCTAAACTACTCCGCCATTCAATCATGGCTGATCTATCTTTCCCCTCTCAACCCCATTCTCCTGCCATCTCCCCATAACCCCTTGACCACCGTACTAATCAAGAACAAGGGAACAAGGTTCATGGCCGTATACCCGACTTGTGAACTGTTTGTGGTAACAAACAGTGCACAGTGATGAATCCTGGTCATAACCTGTACTTTGTTTATGTTGAAGATAGACACAAAATGCTGGAGTAACTCAGCGGGACAGGCAGTACCTCTGGAGAGAAGGAATGGGTGACGTTTCAGGTCGAGACCTTTCTTCAGACAGAGAGTCAGGGGAGAGGTAGACTTGAGATTTGTTTATGTTGCTGTGCTGGGGGACGAGTGACACCAATGTCACAGTGGAATGGATTTGTGCAGCATGGGAAAAGGCCCTTCGGCCCATCACATGCATGCCAACCTCTTTTTTCCCCCCTCTACACTAATCCCATTTGCCCACAACAGGTTGTATCCATCTATGACTTATCTATTCAAGTGCCTGTCTGAACTTCTCTTAAACACCATAGTGACTGTATCTGATTCCACCAGCTCCTATTCTGCTCCAAACTTTGCCTTGCTGACATTGTCCATTATTCAGGCGGAGATTATCAGCCATGCTTGTTGAAAACCATCACTACCCAGCTGCATAGTAACTGGGTATTTTGGCTCTGTGAAGAACAGTTCGCTTTCCCCTTGTTAAGCACAGGTGGAGATTGAAGGTTTTTTACAGCTGTTTACTTGCAGCAGCTCGCCTTATACTGGTTCGCACAAGATGCTTGTGTTTGTTTCCAGAGCAAGATGGTCTCCCTAAACCAAGAGCTTGGTTGTTGCATCACCCCACATTAAATTGTTCTTGGTTTAGTTCTAAAACCAACAGATTGCAGTCGGATCCACTGCCTCTGTATTGCGTTTATGTCAGCCACAGATTTTGATGAATAATTGGAAAGTGTCCAGGCCTCCGATGCAACAAACTTTTTTTTAGAACAGCCAACTTGGCGAGCAAAATATGTCGAAAAGCATAAAATAGAAGAATCGAAGTGTACTGCTACTGGGTGGGGAACATGTCCTGTGTGAAACTTTACAGGAAAGGGCATTTAGCAAATGTACTGCGTGCATCATCAAAACTATCTCCTCATCCTTGTAGTAACGCAACACAAGTAATGCTCACTACTCTTCCAACTACTGGGATGGTCCAGCAACACTTTATTATCACCTGTACCAAGGTACAGTGAACACCGTAAGAAAAACTCACCTCTGTGCTCAACAATCTACCTGTTATGCAATGATTTAATATGGCATTTCTAACCCTACCATGCGTCATTGGCCTTGCATCGCAGCAGCCTCAATTCCCACCATCTTTGTCACCACCTCCAGTTGAATAACTCTTCGAGAGTTCTTTGCTCTCAAACCTCTTGATCTCTGACTTCTACCTGGATTTAATGAAGCTTTGGCCAGCTATGTCTTCAGCTGCTGAGGTTCAAAACTGAGGTTCAACTCGCTCCTAGGTAGACAAAAAAGCTGGGGAAACTCAGCGGGTGAGGCAGCATCTATGGAGCGAAGGAAACACACGCTGAGTTTCTCCAGTATTTTTGTCTACCTTCGATTGTCCAGCATCTGCAGTTCCTTCTTAAACTTCAATTCGCTCCTTACACCTCTGTCTTGCTGCCCCAACCTCGGTCATGACACCCCTTAAAACTAATCTATTTGCTAAAGCATTTGAGGTCACCCACCATAATATATTAGAAGAATGTCGAAACAAACAGCTGCAGATGCTGGTTAACAGATGAAGTCGCAGAGTGCTGGTGTTGCTCAGCAGTTCAGGAAGCTTCTCAGGAGATCAAGGATAGGTGACATTTCGGGTCGGGACACTTCTTCAAACTAAATGTGCAGGAAAGAACTGCAGATGCTGGTTTAAATCGAAGATAGACACAAAATGCAGGAGTAACTCAGTGGGACTAGCAGCATGTGTGGAGAGAAGGAATGGGTGATGTTTCAGGTCGAGCCCCTACCTGTCCCACTGAGTTACTCCAGCATTTTGTGTCTCCCTTCTTCAGACTGGCAGACTTCAGCCATTTACCACAATATATATTACATAGAAACATAGAAAACAGGTGCAGGAGTAGGCCATTCGGCCCTTCGAGCCTGCACCGCCATTCAATATGATCATGGCTGATCATCCAACTCAGTATCCCGTACCTGCCTTCTCTCCATACCCCCTGATCCCCTTAGCCACAAGGGCCACATCTAACTCCCTCTTAAATATAGCCAATGAACTGGCCTCAACTACCCTCTGTGGCAGAGAGTTCCAGAGATTCACCACTCTCTGTGTGAATTTTTTTTTCCTCATCTCGGTCTTAAAGGATTTCCCCCTTATCCTTAAGCTGTGACCCCTTGTCCTGGACTTCCCCAACATCGGGAACAATCTTCCTGCATCTAGCCTGTCCAACCCCATAAGAATTTTGTACGTTTCTATAAGATCCCCTCTCAATCTCCTAAATTCTAGCGAGTATAAGCCAAGTCTATCCAGTCTTTCTTCATATGAAAGTCCTGACATTCTGGACATCAGTTTTTGTTTCATTTCACCACTGCAAAGAATCTTGCTACAATCCCTACATTCATGTCACCGTTGTATCCCAGGCAATCAGCTGGTTGAACAAATGCAAGCTCAGTCATTGTGCAGAGACTGGATTAAGGAGATGGTAAAAGTATCTGAAGAACAGAGGAACAAGGTCCTTAATAAAGTGGATGAGGAATGTGTTGTTGGGTATTGGTTGTGGATTAGAATGCAGCCTAACATATGCCTTTTAATATAATTTTGAATAGGAAATAAATCCTTAATCCTATTTAACACAACGCTTAATCATGAGCAGTGGCAATTAGCTGACTTCCACTTGATTCAGAAGGGAAGCTACAACCGTACGGTTAATATCTAGAATTACATGAGGAGGAAGATAATGGACCTCTAACTAAGTCATTGAGATGCACACAAGACTCTGGTAGTTTGAAAGTGCATAGATCCGGCATTAATAAAATGCCAGACCTACAGTATGTCTTAATGTTTCACAGAAACTAAGGGCGACTATAGAGAATGTGTAGGAAGGAACTGCAGATGCTGGCTTACACCGAAGATAGACACAAAATGCTGGAGTAACTCAGCGGGACAGGCAGCATCTCTGGAGAGAAGGAATGGGTGACGTTTCGGGTCGAGATCCTTCTTCAGATTTCAGACTTCAGAGTCTGAAAAAGGTCTCGACCCCAAACGCCACCCATTCCTTCTCTCCTGGCCCGCTGAGCGACTATAGAGAAGGCTGGAGTAGACATTTTGAAGGTCATGGCTTCAATAGCCGTTCTCCAGAAATATAATATTCATCTCCTGGGCACAACCTGGTCCGTTCTAAAATCCTTAATGTTTTCAATTGCTACTCAATGTCATGTTTTGTGCCCACAGGCAGTGCTGACAGATATTTGGAAATATGATCCATCAGACATTTGATCTGGTGAAAAATGTTGCCTTCTGGATTTCTTATACTTTGTCACAGCTGTGTGACCAGGGGCCTCCTCTGGAATGGAAAGATTATAGTGCAATCTGTAGATTGCTTTGTCTTCTCTTTTGTTCAGTGAAGTGTTGGCTCCATGCACATTGAGTCTCAGTCAAGTGCCTGTTTTTATTGTGTAAATAAATGCACGGATTGATGATATTTGCAAGTGGCGAGAGAAGTTATGAATCCAAAATGGAGCCACTTTTCTGAAATGAACAACCTATCTGAGCCCACTACTCAGATCATCATCACCATCTTAAGTCTGAAGAAGTCCCGATCTGAAACGTCGCCTGTCCATTCCCTCCCCAGATGCTGCCCGACCTGCTGAGTTCCTCCAGCACCTTGTGTTTTGATCATAGTCCAAAATCTAGAAGAAACATGGAGAGATTTGAAATAAACACTGTTTTCTGCAAGTGCTTCACGGACCAGGCTGCTTTCGAGGAAGGAAAAGCAGAGTTCACAGTGACATTTCATGAGAAGTTTGGTGAGGTCTCAAAATGAGATCTGTGTGGGCAAGTTGGTTGGTGTGGGCCTGTTTCCACGCTGTATGAATCTACGACTCTGTAGCAAGGGTGGGAGATGTTTGGATGTGAGGAAGAGGCTGCATAGAAATGGAATAAGTGAGGATCATCCTGCACAAAATCCTTATGGACACTCGGGGACAATAATGAGGTTGGGACAGCACAGGGGGGTATGCTGTAATGTTAGAAGGGGGAGTATTGAATGAATAATGTACTGTTAGAGGGCAGCACTGAGGAAGTGCTGCACCTATGGAGGTTGGTCATAAGAACGTAAGTGATAGGAGTAAAATTAGGCCATTCGGCCCATCACGACCACTCCGCCATTCAATCATGGCTGGTCTATCGCTCTCTCCTCACCCCATTCTCCAGCCTTCTCCCCATAACGCCCGACACCCAATGTTAATACGTATTGAGGAAGTGTAGAGTTGGAGATAGTACCAGTGGAGGCACAGTGTTGAGTACTGCATTGAAGAGGGGCAACACCATGGGGGACTTACTTCAGCTGAGACGCCAGGCTGGTTTGCCATGCTGCTCCCTTGCTGAATGTAAAAGTTCCCGTGGTATCATTTGCAAGTCCAGCTGGCAAACTGTTCCCAGAATTCCATGGGCCAATGTCTGACTCGCTCTCAAAAGACTAAAAGTCAATTACTGGGCACATATCCCAGTGCAAATTACTGTGTTTCTTTACAATACAGCAGTGACTTCACTTGAAAAAAAATTGGCTGTTAGTCACTTCAGGATGTTCCTCTCTCGTGTCTAAAAGATGTTGTGACCTCTTCAATAAATCTCACTCCAATAACTCATTGCTCTCCCTGTCGAATTTATCCTGAATGTGTCACTGTTCAGGTTACCCTGGTCCTTCAGAGCCAGCCATTTGTTGTGTATCAACTGTATCTCCAACATGTATCACTCCTAACATTGATGTAACTAGAGGCTCCACTTGCTGATGGTAAAAATAAAGACTCCATTTCCAAAGGGTGAATTGTTCACGGCTGTTTTAACAGTGACAACAAGCTGAAATTCGCTTTTTGTCTCTTTGCTTATGTTCCCTTTTTCCTTTGTAAATGCAGCTCTGCCAGGATTGAGTGGTAACTCTGCACCCCTATCCTCACCCCACACCCAGTCCCGACAGGGGTCATGATGCTTGCTGGCTTAATCTCAAAGGAAATTGCATTTACACCTGTGGAGGAAGGAACTACAGATGCTGGTTTACACCAAAGATAGACACAAAATGCTGGAGTAACTCAGCGGGACAGGCAGCATCTCTGGAGAGAAGAAATGGGTGAGGTTTCGGCCAACGTAAGTCGTATTCAGTGGTATAGTGGGCTTGGAGCGTCTGGTGGACTTCCCCTGCTCTTATTTCCTTATGTTTTTAATGGATAAATGAGAATGTGATTTCAAACAGGGTGGAAGTAACATTAGGAAGGATATAATCACAGGGCATCGCAGACATCAGCAGTCCAGACCACTCGTTGGACCAAGTTTCTGGGCTGTAATTGTGTTGTAAATTCCATCTAAGAATCAGCACAATGCATGTGATACGTCATACTAAATCGAGATCTCTACACCCATGTCACCTGCATGCAAACACACACGTATGTACACACTCAAACACACCCACATGCCCACCCTCCCCTTCCATATCTCTCCTGACTCTCAGTCTGAAGGAGGGTCTCGACCCGAAACGTCACCCATTCCTTCTCTCCAGAGACGCTGTCTGTCCCGCTGAGTTACTCCAGCATTTTGTGTCTGTCTTCGGTGTAAACCAACATCTGCAGTTCCTTCCTGCACACACCACCACCAATGCCCACACCATATGCTCCCGCGTAAAAATGCACGGGATATGTTTCAGGTATTTCTCATTCACTTTTACTTATTAAAAAACAATGTTGAGTCAAGTTCCCCAAACCGAAAAGTCTTATTTTCTGCATTATTTTTATACCCGAGCACGTCCCCTGCACAACCACGCACATAATGATACAAGGAAATTACATGTCAAAATAATTGCTGCTTAGCATGCTCGATCTCAATGGTTGGCACATTCGGCTCCGAACGTCGCAAACATCTGTCATGCCTAAAAGGCTAAAATTATCTCAAATTCTGAGCGAGAGCCGACTCCCGTGTCGCCAGGATGCCAAGCATCACACACTGAGTCACTGAATACTGCATAAATGATAGGATTTCTTCATTCATAAAACACAGCTCTGACAGGCTGCGTATCTTAAACCCTTCTTCCTAGTTGGAGCCCTGAGGAGCAATTGCCTTCGTTATTCAGTGAAGCCAAATGCAAATTACATCACTAATTTATGCCAGTCTGGTAGTTAGTTCAGTATACATATCTCTGTATTTTTTTTAAAAAGACTAAATTATTTCCTCTGAGCAGAGCTGACATGTGCAAGGACATTCAGACCAGAAGCCAATCAAGCTCTTGCATCTGTCCAGTTTCGTTTCTTGTCACGTGCACCAAGGTACAGTGAACAGCTTTGGTTACGTGCCAAGCAGTCAGTGGAAAGATTACAATCGAGCCATTCGCAGTGTACAGATACATGATAAGGGAATAACGTTTGGTGCATGGTAAAGCCAATAAAGTCTGATCAAAGATAGTCCAATGGTCCCCGATGAGCTAGAGAGTAATTACGGAGAGTCGGTTTGTCAAGGAGGACTCTCTCTAACTTCTACAGGTGCACAGTAGAGAGCATGCTGACCGGTTGCATCGTGGCTTGGTTCGGCAACTTGAGTGCCCTGGAGAGGAAAAGACTACAAAAAGTAGTAAACACTGCCCAGTCCATCATCGGCTCTGACCTCCCTTCCATCGAGGGGATCTACCACAGTCGCTGCCTCAAAAAGGCTGGCAGTATCATCAAGGACCCACACCATCCTGGCCACACACTCATCTCCCTACTACCTTCAGGTAGAAGGTACAGGAGCCTGAAGACTGCAACGACCAGGTTCAGGAACAGCTACTTCCCCACAGCCATCAGGCTATTAAACCTGGCTCGGACATAACACTGAACTTTACTAGCCAATACTGTTATTTGCACTTTATCAGTATATTGACCATTGTGTATATATTTATAGAATGCCTTGTAGTAAATGCCTACTATGTTCTGTTGTGCTCAAGCAAAGCAAGAATTTCATTGTCCTACCAGGGACACGTGACAATAAACTCACTTGACTTGAGTAGTTCAACACTTCTCTCTGGTTGCTCCTGTTACAGATGCCTGATAACAGCTGGGAAGAAACTGTCCCTGAATCTGGAGGTGTGCATCCTCCTGGTGTCCAATCTCATGCTGAATGGCCAAGTATCAGGGTCCATTGGAAGTGGACAAAAGTGCTGGAGAAACACAGCGGGTGAGGCAGCATCTATGGAGGGAAGGAATAGGTGACGTTTCGGGTCGAGACCCTTCTTCAGTCTGAAGAAGTCTCCTTCGTCACCTATTCCTTCCCTCCATAGAAGCTGCCTCACCCAGCTGACTTTCTCCAGCATTTTTGTCTACCTTCGATTTTTCCAGCATCTGCAGTTCATTCTTAAACACAGGGTTCATTGGAAAGCTTGTTCCATTGACAGTAGAGATCCAGGAAATACGATCCTGTTATTCATTTCTTTAGTCATTCATTACATCCCATCTCAAATGTTCTGGTTTTTTCCCTGCACTTCTACACCTTTCTGCTCCTTGCTTAAACCCTGTTATATCTCCAACCTTTCACAGACCTGATCGAAGGCATTCCCCTGGATGTTGACTCTCCATCCACAGGTCCTTCCCCATTTGCTGAAGATGTCCACCATTTTCTGGTTTTATTTCAAATTTTCTGCATGAGTGTATTCTGAGTTTTTTTTTCATGCATTTTTTTTGTAGTATGATTAATACGTAAATGATTAGTACGGGTGTTAGGGGTTGTGGGGAGAAGGCAGGAGAATGGGTTCAGGAGGGAGAGATAGATCAGCCATGATTGAACTTGATGGGCTGAATGGCCTAATTCTGCTCCTATCACTTATGAACTTATGAAATCATCCAAGATTTAAAGCAACTGCTTCTACCTATCAAAGACGAAGGTTTAGCAGGGGACCATTGTAAAAATGCTAACTTTTCTTCCTGGAGTTTTTCACTGTATCTCGGTACACGTGACATTAATAAGCCAGTACCAATACCAGCAACTTGTTGCTGTGTTTTTAATTATATGTTTCATTGCTTGTTGGTTAAATATTGTCACATAGACTAAGGCACAGTGTAAATCCAGTCCCAGCCCAGTTTGACCCACACTAGCCTGAACCAGCACATACATACCTGCCCTGACCTGCTATCTCCCAGCTCAGCCCTGCCCCCTGTCCTGAACCATCCCTGCCCATGTACTCATCCATTCCTGCCCAAATGCAGCCTGGTTTGGCTTGGACCAGCCCAACACACAATCGCTCCATGTTTGGCTGGAACTTTGCTCTGTTTTATTTCTGTTGTAGGGTCAACAATAGTGAGGGCTAACTAACAACTAGTCAATAGAGTTGTGGATTGTGCTAATGTGGTGACAGGAAACCGCACACAAAGCCTAACTGGAATCTCCTCATCGTAACAGAAATTTACATCTACTGTTGACCAATTTAGACTTGTGGATCATCATCCAATTGCGTCCGTGACCTCATTAAGTCTTTCTGAGTCCAATTCTGTAATTAAGATCTTGTTTTATTGTTAATCAAGTCTCTGTGCAAGATAGGAATAGGAATAGGAATACTTTATTGTCACGTGACTAAGCACAGAGAGATTCTTTGCTTGCATACACAATGTATACAAATAGCAGCCACCTACGGCGCTGAAAAGGTCACAAAGCACGCCGGCTCCCCCTTTTTCCCCCCTCCTCCCCACCATAGCAGTCCCCCCCACACCGGGTCCCCATTGTCCTTTGCCCCCCCCCCCTCCCCACCCATTGTCCATTGTTCTTTCCCTCTCCCTTCATGGTGGTCCCCCCGCGCCGCGTCTCGTTCGTTACATTGTTCGTGGTTTCTGTAATTAAGACCTCGATTTACTGTTAATCAAGTTTCTGAGTCCTTTACCCGTTGTACTTGTGTATGGATTGAATGCACTCCTGCGCGGTCTAATTCGCCTGCATAGCACACAAACACTGTATCTCGGTACACGTGACATTAATAAGCCAGTACCAATGCCAGCAAAGGTAGACAAAATTGCTGGAGAAACTCAGCGGGTACGGCAGCATCTATGGAGCGAAGGAAATAGGCAACGTTTCGGGCCGAAACGTTGCCTATTTCCTTCGCTCCATAGATGCTGCCGTACCCGCTGAGTTTCTCCAGCAATTTTGTCTACCTTCGATTTTCCAGCATCTGCAGATCCTTCTTGAACACCAATAGCAGCAACTTGTTGCTGTGTTTTTAATTATATGTTTCATTTCCTGGGGCCAATGTTACAAAAAACATACAACTCTATTTATTGTTGTTGTCCATCTGTGCACAATATGGCTGCCGTGCTTGCAATTTGTGACAATTGTAATTCTTCACAAATATTTAATTAGCGGCAAGCTAAAACATCCTCAGAATTTAAAAGGTGTTGTAAAAATGCTAATATTTCTTCCTGGATATGGCACAGGGTTATGAATGAATTATAAGATATTGGTTGCATTTAAGAGGGTTAACATACTGAGATGAGGAAAAAAACTTTTCACCCAGAGAGTTGTGAATCTGTGGAATTCTCTGCCACAGAAGGCAGTGGAGGCCAATTCACTGGATGTTTTCAAGAGAGAGTTAGATTTAACTCTTAGGGCTAACGGAATCAAGGGATATGGGGAGAAAGCAGGAATGGGGTACTGATTGTGGATGATCAGCCGTGATCATATTGAATGGCAATGCTGGCTCGAAGGGCCGAATGGCCTACCCCTGCACCTATTTTCAATATTTCTATGTTTCTATAGCAGTGGTAAAATATTTTAGTCGTGCATCAAGAAACACAACCAAGAATATATGGTCAGAACCAAGAACACAACCAGTCTGAAGAAGGGTTTCGGCCCAAAACGTTACCTATTTCCTTCGCTCCATAGATGCTGCTGCACCCGCTGAGTTTCTCCAGCATTTTTGTGTACCTTCGATTTTCCAGCATCTGCAGTTCCTTCTTTAACACTTTGTCTACTCCACTGCGAAATCTCGTCAAGGTATGCCTACTTTGAAGAAGTTCTCCTCCTCTCTCCGGAGACTGTTCCACAACCAACTCTCTAACTGCCCCATCTCTGTGATCCCCCCTGCCCTCCAACTCCAAGACCACATCCTTACCCAAAAAAAGCAGTCTGAAGAAGGGTTTCGGCCCGAAACGTTACCTATTTCCTTCGCTCCATAGATGCTGCTGCACCCGCTGAGTTTCTCCAGCATTTTTGTGTACCAAGAATATATGGTACTACTTTGTCAATGAGTCAATGTGAGAGATGTCACCTGCTAGGTTGCGGACAGGCATCAAAGATCACTTTGGTTTTCAAGAATTTATGTTATTACAAGAAACGCCTGTGGAAATATGCTCTCTTGTGGAAAAATAAATTCCAGTGGTGCCTTAAATAATGAAGCAAATCAATCTATGGTGGATGCTTCAAAACCCAGGAGAGGAGTTAAAAGTGAAGAAAATGGGCTATGAAATTTTAGGAACATGGTGGAAAGGCCAAGCGAAGTTGGTGTTTGACGTAGCGTGCGATTTATTAAAACTGGTGCACCAGGAGACCAGTTAAAGCTGATCTGTCAAGTGTGTGACTTTGGTACATTCACAGATGGAAAGTGTTGCACTGACATAAAAAATTGCAAAGGACCAAGTGTGTGGATCAGCCCACTTTCTATGGGCTGGACTAAGTGAATCAGCTGTGTGAATTCAGACTGAAGGAGGGTCTCGACCCGAAACGTCACCTATTCCTTCGCTCCATAGATGCTGCCTCACCCGCTGAGTTTCTCCAGCATTTCTGTCCACTTCCAATGGACCCTGATACTTGGGCATTCAGCATGAGATCGGATACCAGGAGGATGCACATCTCCAGATTCAGGGACAGTTTCTTCCCAGCTGTTATCAGGCAACTGTACCAGGAACAACCAGAGAGAAGTCCTGAACTACTCTCTAGCTCATCGGGGACCATTGGACTATCTTTGATCAGACTTTATTGGCTTTCCCAAGCACCAAACGTTATTCCCTTATGTTCGGGCTGTGTGAGTGACATCTGGATTTAGAGACAGGTCTGCGTCACCCGTCTGAAGGTGGAGCACAAGCTGTGTGAATAAACATAGACACAAAGTGGTATTGTATCTAGACAACAATGCTGGAGAAACTCAGCGGGTGAGGCAGCATCTATGGAGCGAAGGAAATATCCAACATTTCGGGCCGAAACCCTTCTTGAGGACCGAAACGTTGCCTATTTCCTTCGCTCCATAGATGCTGCCTCACCCGCTGAGTTTCTCCAGCATTTTTGTCTACCTTCGATTTTCTAGCATCTGCAGTTCCTTCTTAAACAAGGTATTGTATCAAAGTGCTTTTGTACGGTGATACTTGTACTGAACTGTATACAAAAATGTATGTTACTGGGCCTCAGTACATGTAACAAATAAATGGAACCATTGAATTGCTCCTGGGTTCAGCAATCACTCTGTGACAGCCAGACATAAACACTGCTTTTTTCCACGAGTAATAGCTCTACTCAACAACCAAACATCTGTAGCCTCCTTTTGCTCTGGTATTTTATTCAATTCACATGTTCAATCAATAATGTTTTATTATTAATGTTTCATGTTTTATATGTCGTTCCTAACTGTCACTGTATCTCGTTGTCACTTGTGGGTGGAGCACCAAGGCAAATTCCTTGTATGTGAATACTTGGCCAATAAACCTATTCATTCATTATTCATTCATTCATCATTCGTTCAATCACACTGTGTGGATCTTCTTTCCCTGCGTGACTCACATCTGTTTGTAGAGTTTGGACTGTGCAGATGACTTCTGGCTATGCAGATTGGGTTCTGACAATCACCCCGGGCAGGATGCAAGGCTCATGTTGACGTGAATCGCCTCGTGGAGCTTGGTCTGCATGAAATGTCACACTACAAGGGAAGGGATTGTAACTCAGCTAGTTTGTAGCGCAGACTCTGAATGCTGGCTGCATGCAAAGCACAAAACGTGTGTGAGTCACCTCTGTGCCCATCGCACAGAGTGTTTTTATTGATGGTGTGGAATGGCTGGCAAAATAGAACTCCGACTGTGTGAGTGGGCACTGCTGTCCATGTGAGTCACGGATGGGTGTCCAGCTCTAACTGTGTGAGCCACCTTGGGTTTGGAGATGGGATGGTCCGTTTTACCTTCGGAGATACAGCGCAGAAACAGACCTTTCAGCCCGCCATGTCCTTTCCGACCAGCGATCCCCGCACACTGATCCTGCACACACTGTAGGGACACTTTACTCTTACACCAAGCCAATTAACCCACAAACCCATACGCCTTTCAAGAGAGAGCTAGATAGGGCTCTTAAAAACAGCGGAGTCAGGGGATATGGGGAGAAGGCAGGAACGGGGTACTGATAGGGGATGATCAGCCATGATCGCATTGAATGGCGGTGCTGGCTCGAAGGGCCGAATGGCCTACTCCCGCACCTATTGCCTGTTGTCTATTGCCTTTGGAGTGTGGGAGGAAACCGGAGATCCCAGAGAAAACCCACACAGGTCACGGGGAGAACGTACAAACTCTGTACAGACAGCACCCGTGGTCAGGGTCAAACCCGGGTCCCTGGCGCTGTAAGGTAGCTCCTCTATCGCTGCTCCACCGTGCCGCCCGTGTACCTCTTGCTATAGGCAAAAACAGGAAAGCAGACTATTTTCTAAATGGTGGCCGACTAGGAAAAGGGGAGATGCAGCGAGACCTGGGTGTCATGGTACACCAGTCATTGAAAGTAGGCAAAGTGTTAAAGAAGGAACTGCAGATGCTGGAAAATCGAAGGTACACAAAAATGCTGGAGAAACTCAGCGGGTGCAGCAGCATCTATGGAGCGAAGGAAATAGGTAACGTTTCGGGCCGAAACCTGAAGAAGGGTTTCGGCCCGAAACGTTACCTATTTCCTTCGCTCCATAGATGCTGCTGCACCCGCTGAGTTTCTCCAGCATTTTTGTGTACCTATTGAAAGTAGGCATGCAGGTGCAGCAGGCAGTGAAGAAAGCGAATGGTATGTTGGCCTTCATAGCAAAAGGATTTGAGTATAGGAGCAGGGAGGTTCTACTGCAGTTGTACAGGGTCTTGGTGAGACCACACCTGGAGTATTGCGTACAGTTTTGGTCTCCAAATCTGAGGAAGGACATTATAGCCATAGAGGGAGTGCAGAGAAGGTTCACCAGACTGATTCCTGGGATGTCAGGACTGTCTTATGAAGAAAGACTGGATAGACTTGGTTTATACTCTCTAGAATTTAGGAGATTGAGAGGGGATGTTATAGAAACTTACAAAATTCTTAAGGGGTTGGACAGGCTAGATGCAGGAAGATTGCTCCCGATGTTGGGGAAGTCCAGGACAAGGGGTCACAGCTTAAGGATAAGGGGGAAATCCTTTAAAACCGAGATGAGAAGAACTTTTTTCACACAGGTGGTGAATCTCTGGAACTCTCTGCCACAGAGGGTAGTCGAGGCCAGTTCATTGGCTATATTTAAGAGGGAGCTAGATGTGGCCCTTGTGGCTAAAGGGATCAGGGGGTATGGAGAGAAGGCAGGTACGGGATACTGAGTTGGATGATCAGCCATGATCATATTGAATGGCGGTGCAGGCTCGAAGGGCCGAATGGCCTACTCCTGCACCTATTTTCTATGTTTCTATGTTTCTATAGAGGTTGCATTGATTCAATTGTTCAGACTGTGTGCAATGCATCTGCCTGTGGAGCTCACTCTGTGCTCACTGCAGTCCCACTGTAACTCAGCTCTATGTTTGCAGCTCAGATTACATGCAGTGGCTAAGTGTACACACTGGCCGTGCCAACCTCTGGGTGGATACCTCATGCCATGTTGATCCCCACAGGGTGTAAAGTTTCGACGGTGAGAATTACCGCTCTGACTTGGAGTTGGAGTATGTGAATCAAGGTCTTGATTAGTACGGGTGTCAGAGGTTATGGGGAGAAGGCAGGAGAATGGGGTTAGGAGGGAGAGATAGATCAGGCATGATTGATCAGACTTGATGGGCCAAATGGCCTAATTCTACTCCTATTCCTTATGACCTTATGAATTGTCTCCATGGTAGTGGTCAGTCTGTGTGTCACATCTGGATGTAAGATTTGGATGGTGTCAATTCACTCTGTGCGAGGATCCTAGACTTCTTAGGCCCCCTTCGGTCATGGCTGACCATGGGTGTCTCCAGGGTGCTATTCCCTATATGGAGGACGCCAGTGCGTGACTTTGTTTAACGTGGGGAGACTGGTGCACAGACAGCCACCCCACGGTCCTTGACAGATCTGGGTCAGGATCCAGTGGCATGGAGTCCAAGACGACCAGAGACCCTTTTCTGCTGCAGCCTTCATCCATCCGCCTTCCCAGCCGTTGTGGCGCTCCACTAAGGTCAGCCATCGTCCTCCGTCTGTTCCACCGTTGAGGTCTTGGTTGGATTGCTCTTTATCAGAGACCTCCCCCCTGACCTTACCGCCATGGGTGGCCCTACCAGGAGCAGAGCTCCAGACGGCATCGCTCTCAGGACCTCAGGTCCACTCAAGCTTCTCCACCACGACAAGGTGACAATCCACGGAGAAGTCCCATACTATATGCACAGAATGGAATGAAATACTTTATTGTCACATGTGACAAGGCACAGTGAAATTCTTTGCTTGCACACCCACATAAATAAAGCTTACAAAGTTACAAAGTTACCCCCGCCAGCTCCTCCTCTGTTCTCCCCATCACCTCCCCCACAGCGGTCTCCCCACACCGGCTACTCCATTGTTCTTCCCCCCTCCCCATCCCCTCACGGTGGTCCTCCCGCGCCCTCGTCGCCCGCCGACCACGGGTCGACCCGCGAGGCTCCGCGCATTCACTCTGTGCATCGATCCCAGACGAGGTGAATCACCCCAGTGCAAAGCTCGGACTGTGAATGAGCAAGATGTTCATGTGTCAACTATGTGAACCTGCCGGGTATAGTGCATGTGCTGTGTGCGTTACCTCTGGGTTTTAAAGCTCGGACCGTGTGAATTGTCTCTTGACGAAGAGCTCAGTCGGTGCGAATCCACTCTGGTATTCCGATTGTGTTCATTGCTTTTATGTGTAGAACTTGGACTGTGGGAAGCACTGTTCACGGGAATACTGAACCTATTAATTGTCTCTGGGCTTAGAGCACAAACTGCATTAATCACCTCTGAGGCAGAGTTGTGAAAGTATAGAAACAATGAACTGCAGATGCTGGTTGTCAAAGTGCTGGGGTAATTCAGCGGGTCAAGCAGCATCCATGGAGACCATACAAAAACATCACAAAGCGCTGGAGTAATTCAGCAGATTATGCAGCATCTCTGGGGAACGTACCAAAAAAGACACAAAGCGCTGGAGTAATTCAAGGGTCAGGCAGCATCCCTGGGGAACACACCAAAAAAGACACAAAGCACTGGAGTAATTCAGGGGTCAGGCAGCATCCCTGGAGAACATTTAAAAAACCCCACAATAGCTGGAGTAAAAGACTGAATCACCGCTGGGCATAGAGCACAGTGCATGTATTGCCTCAGGATGCTGTATCACTAGTACACCATCTCCCAGTGTACATCTCAAACTGTGCATGGTCTCTGGGCATGGCCTCTGGCCTCTCTCACATACTGAGAGTCTCCTCTCAACGTAGAGCTCCAACCGTGGCGATCGACTCAATGCACAGTATGGAGTGTTAAAGAAGGAACTGCAGATGCTGGAAAATCGAAGGTAGACAAAAATGCTGGAGAAACTCAGCGGGTGCAGCAGCATCTATGGAGCGAAGGAAATAGGCAACGTTTCGGGCCGAAACCCTTCTTCAGACCCTCATATGGAGTGTTTGAATCAGCTCTGGATTTTTTTTTTTTTTTTGAAAATATTTTTTATTGGAGATAAGTACATAACCTATTAACATCATTACAGTCTTACATTTTTAAATTGATAATATTATCAATTATTATTACATTGTCTCCAATACCTTTTGCCTTTTTTTTTTTTTTTAAACTAGATAGAACTAAAAAGATAGATGAAGTAAAGAAAGAAAAGAGAGAGAAGAAAAAGAGAAAAAAAAACAAGCTCTGGATTTATAACCTGGAGTATTGTAGGCAGTGTAAGGCTGGGACTATGTGAGTCACCACACCATGTGCAGCTCAGACCATGTGAATTGCCTGTGTGCGGAACTTTCAAATTGTGTGAATCACCTCAGTGTACACCACTGATTGTGTGGATCTACTCTGGGTGTTGAGCTTGGACTGTGTTAACCACCTCCGTCCGTGTGGAACATAGACTGTGCCAGCCACTAATGGGGGCGGACATCACATCTGGATGCACAGCTTGGATGACATTTTGGCCGATGAGCACAGATTACGCAAATCCGCTAAATGTTTACAGTTAAGATCCGACTGGGCATTGATGAAGGATAGAGATAGGAATGTGTAAATGATTACATGTGGAACTCTAACTGCATGATCTACTCTGGGTTTAGAGTTGAGAGCCTGTGGGCGGAAAGTTCTGATTGTATGAATCCCATCTTGTATTATGTGGACATTTTTGTGTATACACTTGGTCAGTGTTAATCTGCTTTTGGAATCAAAATTAAACCTGGGGACCGCCTCTGGACATTGAGCTCAGACCTTGTATATCACGTGATTTTCAAATGTTCTTTGAACTAGACACTCAAGTCCTCAGTTGTAGCATCACTGCTCTGTGCAAAGGCGGGAAAAAACACCCCACCTGATACCCTATGCATTGAATTTGTACATGGCAAGGATAGACACAAAGTGTGGGATTAACTCAACGGGTCAGGCAGTATCTCTGGAGACAAAAAGATGTTTCGGGTGGGAACCTTTCTTCAGCCCGCTGAACTTCTTCAATGTTGCTCCTGGCTCAAGTGACCTTGCAAAGTCTCCATCAGGAGCACCTGGGGAGTGGTATCTACATTGGGAGAGCGGTTCCACAGACTAGTCCTGCCGCAGCCTGATATTGTACTCACAGATTGATAACTTCCAGATAATGTGCCAGACTTCTCCATTATAATCCATGAGTGTGTAGCGTCTCACCCGCTTGACCGATCCATTGGAGGGGTCATAGACAATAGACAATAGGTGCAGGAGTAGGCCATTTGGCCCTTCGACCCAGCACCGCCATTCAATGTGATCATGGCTGATCATCCCCAATCAGTACCCCGTTCCTGCCTTCTCCCCATATCCCCTGACTCCGCTATTTTTAAGAGCCCTATCTAGCTCTCTCTTGAAAGCATCCAGAGAACCGGCCTCCACCGCCCTCTGAGGCAGAGAATTCCACAGACTCACCACTCTCTGTGAGAAAAAGTGTTTCCTCGGTTGTGTGAAGGCAGAAATGCAAGCAGAGGATCCATCTTAGCTTCCTCCTCAGTTCTCCACCATCACAAAAGCCAGGCTTCATTCAGGATGATTCTCTCCACATAACATCAATGGCTGAATGTGTAGGAAAGTCCTAAATCGAAGATAGACATAAAATGCTGGAGTAACTCAGCGGGACAGGCAGCACCTCTGGAGAGAAGGAACGAGTGACGTTTCGGGTCGAGACCCCTCATCAGACTCAATGGCTGAACGCTGGATACAGCAAAGGCTATGGGATTGGATCAAATCTCAACTGTCGGAATGAAAACTTGCAAGATCTGTGTTCCAGAAAAATATGTGCGTTTATCCAAGCTGTCCAAGTGTGGTTAGAAGACTAGTCACAATCCAGCCTGGCTAATCACCACTCAGTCATCAGCAAAACGATGGGATCCATTATCATCAATTCTTTCAAGTGGTATTTACTCATCAATAACGTGCTCGCCAAAAATGCTCAGTTTGCAGTTTGCCAAGAGCACCCCGCGATGGCACAGGCCGCACTCCAGGCCAGCTCGGTAGCGCAGCGGCAGAGTTGCTGTCTCACAGCGCTTGCAGTCCCAGAGACCCAGGTTCGATCCCGGCTACCGGTGCTGTCTGTATGGAGTTTGTACTGTGTGTTCTCCCATTGACCTCGTGGGTTTTCTCCGAGATCTCCGGTTTCCTCCCACACTCCAAAGACGTACAGATTTGTAGGTTAATTGGCTTCAGTGTATGTGTAAATTGTCCCTATCGTGTAGCGGATAGGGATTAATGTGTGGGGGTCGGTGCGGACTCGGTGGGCCGAAGGGCCTGTTTCCGCGCTGTATTCTCTAAACTAAACTAAACTCCACTGTAGTCTTCATCACAACTTTAGTTCGAACTTAATCCAAAACTGCTGAACTCCATTTGACTTAGGATGGCTTCAGGGAGCTGTGGGCATCAAACAGGAGACTCGCAAGCCTGTTGAGGTCACATTTGAGGAAGGACATCCTTGTGATTGAGGCAGTGCAGCGTAGGTTCACGAGATTGATCCCTGGGATGGCGGGACTGTCATATGAGGAAAGATTGAAAAGACTAGGCTTGTATTCACTGGAGTTTAGAAGGATGAGGGGGGATCTTATAGAAACATATAAAATTATAAAAGGACTGGACAAGCTAGATGCAGGAAAAATGTTCCCAATGTTGGGCGAGTCCAGAACCAGGGGCCACACAGTCTTAGAATAAAGACTGAGGTGAGAAAAAAACTTTTTCACCCAGAGAGTTGTGAATTTGTGGAATTCCCTGCCACAGAGGGCAGTGGAGGCCAAATCACTGGATGGATTTAAGAGAGAGTTAGATAGAGCTCTAGGGGCTAGTGCAATCAAGGGATATGGGGAGAAGGCAGGCATGGGTTACTGATTGCGGACGATCAGCCATGATCACAATGAATGGCGGTGCTGGCTCGAAGGGCCGAATGGCCTCCTCCTGCACCTATTTTCTATGTTTCTATGTTTCTAAGCCATTAGAGTCATACTTTGCACAAAGGAACATGGTTGTGATAATTGGAGGTCATTCCTCCAGCTCTAGAGTATCATTGCAATTCCTCAGGCCGGTGTCCTAAGCCTGACCATTGCAGTTGCTTCATCAGTGTCCTTCTCCAATCTTAAGTGACAGAAATGGGAATGTCTGCTGATATTTGCACAATGTTCAGTTCCATTCACAGCTGAGCAGCAAGCAATGTAATTCAATCGTGCAAGCAGCAAGATCTCAGCAACATCATGGGCTGATAAGTGGCAGGTAGCATTCGTGGGACAGAATTGCCGAGCAATCACACGTCCAACAAAAGAGAGTCCAACCACCTACACTTGTCATTCAATGGCATTGGCCATCGGTGAGTCCCACACCTTCAACATCCTGGATGTCACCATGGCTACAAGAGCAAGACAGAAGCAGCATATTCTGTGGAAGTCTACAGAAGATGTTTGGGTCAAGATCCATCTTCAGACGTGGAGATGAAACGTGGTCTGTCCATCCCCTCACCGAGAACCTCCAGCACTTTGTTTAGTGCTGAGTCTATGATGGCATGCCAATATACCACCCTGGACATTTATTCCCTCCACATCTAATGTACAGGTCATGCCCAGCTTACGAATGCCTAACTTAACCACAGCTTCAACATACCAACGAGCTTTTGGGAGAACAGTGTGTTGATTTGTCAGTTTCTCAGTTGCCATAGGACTGCAGAAGTCCCCTCTCCTCTGGCACTTCAACTTGTAACCTGCTCACATCTATTTGTATTGATTGATATCACACCATTGTTAACTTCATTGCAAGATGTTCACCAGTGAATGAGTCTGAATTACCAAGTAAGGGAAAATCCAACCAGCCTGGCATATCTTACTGTCATTAAGTGACATTAGTTTGAAGATGGAAGGCATGCTAATGTGCTGATTACTGCAAGTTTCTGCCTGAATCAGGAATGTGTATTAAAGAGAGTTTCTTAAAACCGTTTTCCAGCCAATTCATCTGATAATGTCAATGAAAAATCGAATGAAATATTTTACGCTCTAAGGTACCAATTTACTTCTTATACTCATATTTCAAGCTGAATTATTTCAGAAGCAAGATAACCAAACACATTATAATTCCATGTGTTACAGAATGAAACACCTCGGGCCAGGCATAACATGAGCTACAGTATATAACATAATGACCTGAACACACATTGAGGTGCAGAATAAAGCTGCTTGCTACCATACCTTAATTGCAAACAAGCCATACTCCCTTGCCGCATTATGGAGTAGGAGTTAGTGGTGGACTTTAGGAGGAGAGGAACATCCCTGTTCCCTGTCTCCATCAATGGTGTGGATGTGCAGTTTACCAAGGAGTACAAATACCTTGGAGTGTACCTGGACAGTAAACTGGACTGGTCCAGGAACGCTGAGGCCATGTACAAGAAGGGACAGAGCCGGCTGTACTTGTTGAGAAGACTTCGCTCCTTCAACATCTGCAGTAAGATGCTGCAGATGTTCTACCAATCGGTGGTAGCCAGTGCCATCTTCAATTCAATTCAATTCAATCTTTATTGTCGTTGTCCAGTGTACAGTACAGAGACAACGAAATGCAGTTGGCATCTCACCCAGAAGAGCGAACTTAGGAATAATGAGCAGTAAAATATATATAGGTACAGCAGTATCAGGAGTGCAATTTGTCTGGGGGAAGGAGTGTCTGGGGGGGGGGGGGTGACTGGCAATCACCGAGGTGCAGAGGTCAGTAGTGTAACAGCCGCAGGGAAGAAGCTGTTCCTGGACCTGCTGGTTCGGCAACAGAGGGGCCTGTAGCGCCTCCCGGATGGGAGGAGGGTAAACAGTCTGTGGCTGGGGTGAGAGCAGTCCTTGACGATGCTGCGCGCCCTTCGCAGACAACGCTTGCTTTGGACAGACTCAATGGAGGGGAGTGAGGAACCGGTGATGCGTTGGGCGGTTTTCACCCCCCTCTGCGGTGCTTTCCGGTCGGAGACAGAGCAGTTGCCATACCATACTGTGATACAGTTGGTAAGGATGCTCTCGATGGTGCAGCGGTAGAAGTTCACCAGAATCTGAGGAGACAGATGGACCTTCTTTAGTGTCCTCAGGAAGAAGAGACACTGGTGAGCCTTCTTGACCAGTGTTGATGTATTGTGGGTCCAAGAGAGGTCATCAGAGATGTTGACCCCCCCAGAAACCTGAAGCTGGTTCGCTGCTGTGTGCTGCTGCGTGCTGGTGCAGCGGGGCGAAGGTCGCGGACACGGACGCCAATGAGCTGACTGAGGCTGGATTGCACATTTTTCGTCTCGTGTCAATAAAATGGGCTGAAGAGCCTGATTTTGTGTGATTTATCTCCAGATTCCACGAGCAGTGCGGCAAAGACTAACGGTAAACGGGACGATGACAGGTTTTACTCAGTTGGAGCGCCCTGTAATCTGTGTGGGTTTAAGAATTGTAATTGCAAGGCCATGAGGCAGCAGAGCAGAGAGTGTGTGGAGAATCTAAAACAGGCTGTAATTAAACTCAGGCTAAATGATGTCACAGGAAGAAAATGGCAGGGTTACTCCACCCTCTGACGTCAGAATCTCAGGTTGAGATCGTGGTTCTTTCTCATGGGGTTAAGTGAAGGCCATACATGTAGGATATGTAAGACCCAGTTGTACAGGGTCTTGGTGAGACCACACCTGGAGTATTGCGTACAGTTTTGGTCTCCAAATCTGAGGAAGGACATTATAGCCATAGAGGGAGTGCAGAGAAGGTTCACCAGACTGATTCCTGGGATGTCAGGACTTTCATCTGAAGAAAGACTGGATAGACTTGGCTTATACTCGCTAGAATTTAGGAGATTGAGAGGGGATCTTATAGAAACGTACAAAATTCTTATGGGGTTGGACAGGCTAGATGCAGGAAGATTGTTCCCGATGTTGGGGAAGTCCAGGACAAGGGGTCACAGCTTAAGGATAAGGGGGAAATCCTTTAGGACCGAGATGAGGAAAAACTTTTTCACACAGAGAGTGGTGAATCTGTGGAACTCTCTGCCACAGAGGGTAGTTGAGGCCAGTTCATTGGCGATATTTAAGAGGGAGTTAGATGTGGCCCTTGTGGCTAAAGGGATCAGGGGGTATGGAAAGAAGGCAGGTACAGGATACTGAGTTGGATGATCAGCCATGATCATATTGAATGGCGGTGCAGGCTCGAAGGGCCGAATGGCCTTCTCCTGCACCTATTTTCTATGTTTCTATGTATCATTAGGATAATAAGCAAGAGGAGCACAAGAAAACTATCTGGCGTGCAAGACTGCTCCACCGTTCAATAAGATCAATGGGTGAACATCTACCCCAGTGCCGTTGCCTGAGTCTAGGACTAGAGGTCACAGCCTCAGAATTAAAGGACGTTCTTTTAGGAAGGAGATGAGGAGAAATGTATTTAGTCAGAGGGTGGTGAATCTGTGGAATTCTTTGCCACAGAAGGCTGTAGAGGCCAAGTCAGTGGATATTTTTAAGGCAGAGATAGATAGATTATTGATTAGTACGGGTGTCAGAGGTTATGTGGAGAAGGCAGGAGAATGGGGTTAGGAGGGAGAGATAGATCAGCCATGATTGATTGGTGGATTAGACTTGATGGGCCGAATGGCCTAATTCTAGTCCTATCACGTATGACCTTATGACCCTATTCCTTTGATTCCGTTAATATCTAGAATTCCTTGTTCTGAACGGACACAATGACTGAGCCTTCAGAGCCCAGGGTACAGAATTCAAAAAATTGAGAAGTTTCCCCTTAGCTGAGTCCTAAATTGCCTGCCTCTTGTTGTGAGACCATCAACCCTGCTCCTGGACGCTGCAGCCAGGGGAAATATCCTCCCAACTTGGTGTCTGGAAAACACTGTGAAAATATTGTGAATCTCAGCAAGATCACCTCTCGTTCTTCCAAACTGTGGGAAACACCAGGCCTAGTGGATATAATGTGGATAAATGTGAGGTTATCCACTTTGGTGGCAAAAACGGGAAGGCAGACTATTATCTAAATGGTGGCCGATTAGGAAATGGGGAGATGCAGCGAGACCTGGGTGTCATGGTATACCAGTCATTGAAAGTAGGCATGCAGGTGCAGCAGGCAGTGAAGAAAGCGAATGGTATGTTGGCCTTCATAGCAAGAGGATTTGAGTATAGGAGCAGGGAGGTTCTACTGCAGTTGTACAGGGTCTTGGTGAGACCACACCTGGAGTATTGCGTACAGTTTTGGTCTCCAAATCTGAGGAAGGACATTATAGCCATAGAGGGAGTGCAGAGAAGGTTCACCAGACTGATTCCTGTGATGTTTCATATGAACAAAGACTGGATAGACTTGGCTTATACTCGCTAGAATTTAGGAGATTGAGAGGGGATCTTATAGAAACGTACAAAATTCTTATGGGGTTGGACAGGCTAGATGCAGGAAGATTGTTCCCGATGTTGGGGAAGTCCAGGACAAGGGGTCACAGCTTAAGGATAAGGGTGAAATCCTTTAAGACCGAGATGAGGAAAAACTTTTTCACACAGAGAGTGGTGAATCTCTGGAACTCTCTGCCACAGAGGGTAGTTGAGGCCAGTTCATCGGCTATATTTAAGAGGGAGTTAGATGTGGCCCTTGTGGCTAAAGGGATCAGGGGGTATGGAGAGAAGGCAGGTACGGGATACTGAGTTGGATGATCAGCCATGATCATATTGAATGGCGGTGCAGGCTCGAAGGGCCGAATGGCCTACTCCTGCACCTATTTTCTATGTATCTATGTATCTATGTAGTCTATTCATTCTTTCTTCCTTGAGGCACACTTACATACTGTACGATACGATATGATACGATAGAATTTTATTCATCCCAGGGCGGATATTGGTCTGCCAACAGTCATAAAAACGCAACAAGATACATGAAACATGAAATTAAAGTGACGAGTGGAAAGTCCAGGATTGGGGATGTGCAAAGATTGGGGAGGGGGGATTGGATAGAGGCAAGTCTGAAGAAGGGTTTCGGCCCGAAACGTTGCCTATTTCCTTCGCTCCATAGATGCTGCTGCACCCGCTGAGTTTCTCCAGCATTTTTGTGTACCTTCGATTTTCCAGCATCTGCAGTTCCTTCTTTAACACAAGGTACACAAAAATGCTGGAGAAACTCAGCGGGTGCAGCAGCATCTATGGAGCGAAGGAAATAGGCAACGTTTCGACCCGAAACCCTTCCGGGTTTCGTCCCGAAACGTTGCCTATTTCCTTCAGGGTTTCGGCCCGAAACGTTGCCTATTTCCTTCGCTCCATAGATGCTGCTGCAACCCGCTGAGTTTCTCCAGCATTTTTGTGTACCTTGGATAGAGGCAGTTGGATACATGTTCTGAATTCAGGTCATGTTGGTGCTAATTGATCAGGAAGGCTTGATTGAAGCCCCCAAAGGGCCTGTCCCACTTGGCGATATTTTCGGCGACTGCTGGCATCATTGACTGATGTATCAGGTCACCGATACATGCGGCGTGATGATGTATTGACGCGCGGTGTTTTTTCAACATTTTTTTTGTCGCCGCTGGATTTTGAAATGTTCTAAATCTTTTGGCGACACTGATATGACGCCGGCAGTCGCCGAGAAAAAAAAAAGAAGCCAAATGGGACAGGCCCTTCGAACTCAGAGCCACTGACATCTCCACCCCCGCTGAGAGCTTGGAATACAACAGTGCATTGTAGCCCCACCTCTAGGCAGTAGACTAGCATTACAGCATCCGCTCTGCAACTCAAGTTTGCCATTGAAATTGGGGAAGAAACGTAAAGAAACGTGGACTGGGAAAATAGGAAAGATGAGCAAGAAGAGAAACATTCACAGAAAGTGAATTCACAGAAAATCCGCAAAAAGTGACAAATTAGGGCAGCACGGCGTTGCAGCGGTAGAGTTGCTACCTTACAGCTCCAAAGACCCGGGTTCGAACCTGACCACGGGTGCTGCCTGTACGGAGTTTGTACCTGTGATGCTCCCCGTGACCTGCGTGGGTTTTCTGCGGGTACTCAGGTTTCCTCCCACGCTCCAAAGACGTAAAGGATTGAAGGTTAATTGGCGTTGAGTAAAAAAATGTCCCTAGTGTGTGTGTGTAGAATAGTGTTAGTGTGCAGAGATCGCTGGTTGGCACGGACTCGGTGGGCCGAAGGGCCTGTTTCCGGCTGTATCTCTAAATAAAACTAAAGGGTAACTAAATGGATCTTTGGCACAGTTCAGAGCAGTGACAGCAGTTTCCATTTCACTGACCTGATGGAGAACACAGTTGTTCAGTGTTTAACATTGATACGAGGACCCTCCCATCCCAACAGTCTTCCCTCCAACGAATCCACATCACCTCATCAACAGCCTGTCCCCGCCCAACTCTTCCTCCTAGTCAGTCATCCCTTACCAGTTAGCTGCCCCTCAATACTCTGCCGCTTCCCCGTGATATCAATCTCTCCCTGTCACCCCCCTCCATGACACCCCCAGTCTTCTCTGATAACACCACCCCGTCATCTTACTTCAAAGACATCACCTTCCCCTCTCTACCACTTGCTCTCCTTTCATTGTCTCTCCAACCCCTACAAAAACCTGTCTGTGCCTGATAAACCCTCCTCCAACACACTTCTCCAAGATGTTTTCAAGAGAGAGTTAGATTTCGCTCTTAGGGCTAACGGAATCAAGGGATATGGGGAGAAAGCAGGTACGGGATACTGAGTTGGATGATCAGCCATGATCATATTGAATGGTGGTGCTGGTTCAAAGGGCCGAATGGCCTACTCCTGCAGATATTTTCTATGTTTCTATGTTTGACAATCCCTCCCAATCCCACATAACCTCCACCTCACCTTATGCTGACATCCAATCTTCCTGCTCTGTTACAAGGATGTACCCCACCACACCCATCCCTGTCACAGCCCCCTACCCGCCACCGTAACCCCATTGTTATTCCTGCCTCCTTCCCAGTTAGATCATTCCCTCAAACACCAAACCCTCTATCCAAGGAATCAACCTGGTGAATCTTCACTGTGCTCATTTAGCAGAGAGGTGTAGCTGGTTGAACTGCTCCCTCACAAGGCCCAATGACCCAGGCTAATCCTCACCTCCAGTGCTGTCCAGGGGAGTTTGCACAGTTTCTCCAAAAAGGTGCAAGTTTCTTCTGAGTGGTCTGTTTTTTTTTTTTTGCTCCTACCAAAGACATGAAGGTTGATAAGTTAATTGGCAATTGTAAATTGCTAGTAGTGTAGATAAATAGGTGCTTGATAGACAGTCTATGCTCTACGACTCTGTGCCTATGACTCTCCTTATTCCAAATATATCCTTCCTTCAGAATGGAGAACACATCTCCACACATTATTTCAGTGGCAGTGGGAGCTGGGTGATTTTATAATTTCTGTAAAATCTATATACATTTGAACTCAAGTCCTCTTACAACAGGGGCCAAATGTACTGTTTGCCTTCATAATTGCTTGCTGTACCTTCATATTGATTTTCAGTTTTGTGTACAAGGACATCCAGTTCTTTCTGATCACCAACATCTTTCAATCTCACGCTATTTAAAGAAATACTGTGTGCTTCTCCTTTCCAACCATTGTGGATGACCTCATATTTCTTTTCACATAATGCTCCATTTGCCATGACGTTTCCCATTCTTTTCATTTAGTTTTTTGTTTAGTTTATTGATACAGCGCGGAAACAGGCCTTTTGGCCCACCGAGTCCGCACCGGCCAGCGATCCCCGCACATTAACACTATCCTACACGCACTCGGGACAATTTACATTTATTTCAAGCCAATTACAATAGACAATAGACAACAGATGCAGGAGCAGGCCATTTGGCCCTTCGAGCCAGCACCGCCATTCAATGTGATCATGGCTGATCATCCCCAATCAGTACCCCGTTCCTGCCTTCCCCCCATATCCCCTGACTCCGATATTTTTAAGAGCCCTATCTAGCTCTCTCTTGAAAGCATCCAGAGAACCGGCCTCCACCGCCCTCTGAGGCAGAGAATTCCACAGCCTCACCACTCTCTGTGAGAAAAAGTGTTTCCTCGTCTCCGTTCTAAATGGCTTACTCCTTATTCTTAAACAGTGTGGCCCCTAGTTCTGGACTCCCCCAACATCCTGCCTCTAGCGTGTCCAAGTCCATAGCAATTAGCCTGCAAACCTGCACGTCTTTGGAGTGTGGGAGGAAACCGAAGATCTCGGCGAAAACCCACGCAGGTCACGGGGAGAACGTGCAGACTCCATACAGACAGCACCCGTGGTCGGGATCGAACCCGGGTGTCTGGCGCTTCAAAGCAGTAGCTCTACTGCTGCACCACCGAGCCGACCTATATATCCGAGAAACCTCTCCGCATTTCTTCATAACTCATAGTGCCACGCAACTTTGTATTATCAGCAAGGACATCATTTTTTCTAAAACATACCTTATTCATAAAATATGCAAGCATGCGATCAGATCACGCCATGTTCTAGGCAATTCAATACAATCATTTCCAATATATCAATTTCATAATTCATTATTCTTAAACATCGCCTCAGTAAAGTGATGGAGAGGCTGTTATGCGGGGCCCAGACTCTCATTGTCCAGTGGTCATTGTCGAGATTCATCCCATGCAGCGTTGAGGCACATTTGTCAGAAACCTAGACTGAGGTCCACCCCCGTAAAACAATGGCCGAGGCTGCACTGAACCACAGTGTGACTGGCCTTCAGCATGGATACAGTTGATTTCATGGAGTCATAGCGTGATACAGTGTGGAAACAGGGATCCTAGATAGGGCTCTTAAAGATAGCGGAGTCAGGGGATATGGGGAGAAGGCAGGAATGGGGCACTGATTGGGGATGATCGGCCATGATCACATTGAATGGCGGTGCTGGCTCGAAGGGCCGAATGGCCTACTCCTGCACCTATTGTCTATTGTCTATTGATACTTGCCCACACCGGCCAACATGTCCCAGCTACACTAGTCCCACCTGCCTGCGTTTGGCCCATATCCCTCCATGGTTGCAAAGAGAATGGTTCCACTAGTGGGAGAGTCCAGGACCAGAGGTCTTAGCTTCAGGATAAAAGGATGTTCCTTTGGGAAGGAGATGTGGAAGAATTGTTTTAGTCAGACGGTGGTGAATCTGCGGAATCTATTGCCACAGAAGGCTGTGATGGTCATGTCAATGGATATTTTGAAGGTGGAGATAGATAGATTCCTGATTAGTACGGGTGTTATGGGGGAGATCATCGCTCTTTATGCCCCATACCCTTCCTGTGGATTTGGCAGAGGGCTGAAAACAACACAAATCGACAAAGAAGATTCCTCACTCCAGATTTAACTGGGAGACGATCTGTTCCTGTTAGAGGTGTTGCTTTACAGCGCCAGTGACTATGGTTCAATCCTGCCTGTGGGAGCATGCCTGTACAGCGTTTGTACCTTCTCCCCGTGACCTGCGTGGGTTTTCTCCGGGTGCTCCGCTTTCCTCCCCGACTTCAAAGATGCACAGGTTTGCAGATTAGGTAAAATTCGGTAAAATTGTAAATTGTCCCTGGTACATGTAGGATATGTGTGCGGGGATCGCTGGTCAGTGCAGGCTCGATGGGCTGAAGGGCCTTTATCCGCGCTGTATTTCTAAACTAAACTAAACTAAATAAAATGGGATAAACTAAATAAAATGGATGGCTGATGCTCGGCACATACTCGGTAAGCCAAAGGACCAGTTTTCATGCTGTAACACATTGTGACTATCGGCAAAGAAATACAATCCACTTGTAGAAACAAAGAACTGCAAATGCTGGGGAATGCGCAAAACTGCTGGAGTAAGTGGGTCAGGGAGCATTTCTGGAGAACATTGACAGGTGACGTTTCTGGTCGAGACCCTTCTCCAGACCACAGCCCGAGAGTGAAACAAAGAGCCACAGTGCTCTCAGCACATACCCTCAGGATATAAAACGTGGGTAAAGAAAACATCTCTCAAGAACAAGCGGAGCACGTGATCTTAGCCAAGCCGCTGATGCCCTCATCCGTGTCATTGGTGTGGACGGTGAACAGCTGAGCTCCAGTACTGACCTCTGCTGCTCCCCTGGGTCACGGCCAAATCAAATCAAAAAAATAACACCGTTTTGCCTCTTCTCTGTTTTCTATTCATGAACCAACCCTCACATTTACGGGTCTGAAGAAGGGTCTCGACCCGAAATGTCGCCCATTCCTTCTCTCCAGGGATGCTGCCTGTCCCGCTGAGTTACTCCAGCATTTTGTGTCTATCTTCAGTTTAAACCAGCATCTGCAGTTCCTTCTTGCACAGAGGTAGGGGGTTCAAAGCAGTTCTCAAGGACACTAGGCTGATATCATTCCACTGCCCTCAGGCCCAGAAATTGGATGTACCTACGCATGATTTCATGCGCAATAAAGATACTTTACGTATATCAGATTGTGATACACCAGTTTAGTGATACACCACTGGGTGGCGCCAGCAATGGCTGCCTCGCCAACAGTCTGTCAGTCCTTTCCTTCTTTGTGATTTAATTATATGTGTTGAATGTATGTTGTTCGTGTTCTTTAGCTTGTTTTATGCGGGGTGGGGGGGGGGGGAGTTGGGGCAAACTTTTTCTAATTTCTTACCTCGACGGAGATGTGATTTTTTTCCCCGTACCGTACCTCCGTCCGCACCGCGGCCTAACATCGAGGAGTTGGCGGCCTTTGCTGGAGACCGATTTTAACTCCACCGCGGTCGCCTGTGGGCTTACCATCGCGGAGCCCGTGATCCCTTTGCCAGGGATCGACCTCGGAGCTCCAACCGCGGGGGGTGCTTGCGGGCTTAACATCACGGAGCCCGAGGTCGCTGGTCAGAGACCGACTTCGGGAACTACAAGCCGCGGGAGTTTTGACCGCCCCGATGTGGGAGTTTCGACCACCCCGACGGGTGGTTCGATTTCCCTGACCGCGGGAGAGTAAAGAAGAAGAAGACTGGAAGGTACACAAAAATGCTGGAGAAACTCAGCGGGTGCAGCAGCATCTATGGAGCGAAGGAGATAGGCAACGTTTCGGGCCGAAACCCTGAAGGAAATAGGCAACGTTTCGGGCCGAAACCCTGAAGGAAATAGGCAACGTTTCGGGACGAAACCCGGAAGGGTTTCGGGCCGAAACGTTGCCTATTTCCTTCGCTCCATAGATGCTGCTGCACCCGCTGAGTTTCTCCAGCAGGTACACAAAAATGCTGGAGAAACTCAGCGGGTGCAGCAGCATCTATGGAGCGAAGGAAATAGGTAACGTTTCGGGCCGAAACCCTTCCTCAGACTGATAGGGGGTGGGGAGAAGAAAGGGATAAAGGACAAAGGCGGAGGAGGAGCCCGAGGGCTGGGGGAGGGGAGGAGACAACCAGAGGGCTGATGAAGGGGAGGGGACAGCAAGGGCTAGCAGAATTGGGAGAATTCAATGTTCAAGCCCCCAGGATGTAGACTGCCCAAGCGTAATATGAGGTGCATTTCCTCCAATTTACGGTGTTGCTCGCTGTGGCCATGGAGGAGACCCAGGACAGAGAGGTCAGATACGGAATGGGAGGGGGAGTTGAAGTGCTGAGCCACCGGGAGTTCAGGTTGGTTATTGCGGACCGACCGGAGGTGTTCGGCGAAACGATCGCCAAGCCTCCGCTTGGTCTCACCGATGTAGATCAGCTGGCATCTAGAGCAGCGAATGCAATAGATGAGGTTGGAGGAGATGCAGGTGAACCTCTGTCGCACCTGGGACAGAGAAGAAGACTGGACTTTTTTGCCTTCCATCACAGTGAGGAATGTGGGGAATCTGCTGTGGTGGATGTTAATGTTCACTTTTATGTAGTTGTGTGTCTTGTAACTTTTTTTTAGCATGGCTGTATGGTAATTCGCAGATCACTCTACCTTAATTGGTACACGTGACAATAAAAGACCTTTGAAACCTTTGAAACTGGCCCTTCGACCCACCGAGTCCACACTGACCAGCGATCCCCGCACACTAACACTATCCTACACACACTAGGGACAATTTACATTTATACCAAGCCAATTAGCCGACAAACCTGTACGTCTTTGGAGTGTGGGAGGTAGCCGAAGATCTCGGAGAAAACCCACACAGGTCACGGGGAGAACGTACAAACTCCGTACAGACAGCACCCATAGTCAGGATGGAACCCGGGTCTCTGGCGCTGTAAGGCAGCAACTCTACCGCTGCGCCACCATGCTGCCCAGTTACTCAACCATGTTGTGCCTGTCTCATTTCCATTACCCAGTTAACAAATGGGCATCATATCTATATTTTCAGACTTATTGACAATCCAGAGGAATCCATATAATATTAACGTATCCCAGGGATGGTCACACTGACCTAGACAATGTTCTGGACTGGTGCAGATCCAACTCCCACTTCCTTCACAAGATGGAAATCCCACGGCAACTGGGTCCCAGGGGGTCTGACATATTCAGAAACTCACTTTGTTGCCGCGGGGAGATCAGATTAGAGTCTAAAAAATCTCATCTCACCAGTGTCTTGCCGAGACTGTTGTGGCCAAAAGTTGGAAATCTAAACTAATTCCAAAGGTCACAATGTTTTTTTAAATAGCCAAACATTCAGAAAGCTGTGGTTTAACAAACACTGTACTCCCTACTGGAGCAAATAATTACAAATACAGGAAATACAAAATAAAAACATTCTGAAAGCACTCAGCAGATCAAGTACTGTAAATCATTGTGGGAAGAAACCGAGTTTGAATCTTTCAATTCAAAGCAGCTTTAGCAGAGTTGGAAAAGTGGTCCCTATTAGACATAAATACGTCCAGTGTAATTGTATCCTTCCCCTGCTATCTTAAGCCTTCAACAGTATAAATTGCCTTTTCATTTTGACATCCTGTAAATACCTCTAACTAGTGCCATTATAGAAACAATCAGATCGGACAGTTTCTCACTGGCAATTATGTCAGCACCTTGATAATTTAAGATGCTGCCTTGTTTTTCTGAACCATATTAATATTTCACATTGTGCTGTTTTCGTCGTTTCATACTGTATGTCGTAGGAGCCGAAGCAGGGCATTTGGCATATTGAGTCTGCTTCACCATTCAATCACGCATGATCTATCTTTCTCTCTCCCCCATTCTCCTGCCTTCTCCCCATAACCCCAGATACACGTTCTAATCAAGAACAAATGAAAGTCATAGATAGAATGGAAGGTAGACAAAAATGCTGGAGAAACTCAGCGGGTGCAGCAGCATCTATGGAGCGAAGGAAATAGGCAACGTTTCGGGCCGAAACCCTTCTTCAGACCTTATCATAGATAGAATGGATGTGGATAGGATGTTTCCACTGGTGGGAGAGCTTAGGACCAGAGGTCACAGCCTCAGAATTAAAGGGCGCTCTTTTGCAAAGGAGTGAGAAGGAACTTCTTTAGTCAGAGGGTGGTTAATCTGTGCAACTCATTGCCACAGAGGGCTGTGGAGGCCAAGGCAGTGGATATTTTTAAGGCAGAGCTAGACACATTCTTGATTAGACCGGGTGTCAAGGGTTACAGGGAGAAGGCAGGAGAATGAGATTAGGAAATCAGCCATGATTGAATGGCGGAGTAGACTTCTCCTTCTTCTTCTTCTTGCGTGTGGCGTGCACAGCCTAAAGTTGTAAGACAACGTGTTCTGTTTGATCTTCTGTTTGTGCACGCCAGGTTGATTGCATTCGTCGATACAGGGTGGACCACGTGAAGGTTGCAATCTCCCACCCCGCGGAGTAGACTCGATGGGCTGAATGGCTTAATTTTACTCCTATAACTTGTGAACTTGTGAAGAATCTGTCAACTCCATTTTCAAATAAATATGCAGGGTCCATAGTTTAGTACTAATTCACAACATAAACGCCTCACGTGTGTCCAATTATGTCACGTATGTCACTGGACACAAACCATCCTACAGCCTCTTCCCAAAACAATTCTGGAGTCCTTCACTGACCTTGTTTAGTTTAGTTCAGTTTCGAGATACAGCGTGGAAACAGGCCCTTCGGCCCACCGTGTCCGCACCGACCAACAGTCCCCACACACTAACACTATCCTACACGCATTAGGGACAATTTACACAAACCCCAAGCCAATTAACCTACAAACCTGCACGTCTTTGGAGTGTGGGAGGAAACCGAAGATCTCGGGAGAAAACCCACGCAGGTCACGGGGAGAATGTACAAACTCCGTACAGACAGCACCCGTAGTCGGGATCGAACCCGGGTCTCCTGCGCTGCAAGCATTGTAAGGCAGCACCACTGTGGCCACCATTTTTAATATATCATATGTAATGTACAGGCTATCTAACACAGTTCTTTGAATGTAAAATTTTCATAAGCAAGAACGAGGTTTACTAGAGAAAGTGGAAAGCTAACTGTTTTTAATTATTCATTTCTGATGCTTTTTAGAATTAAATTTTTAACGTATCTGCATATCTTCCAGTCGACCAGATTATTGTCCTAAATTTCATTATGTCGTTTTATTTTCCTATCTCAAAAAAATCCTTATTATCTATTCTGGATTAGAGGGTATGAGCTACGAGGAGAGGTTAAGAAGGAACTGCAGATGCTGGAAAAATCGAAAGTAGACAGAAAATGCTGGAGAAACTCAGCGGGTGAGGCAGCATCTATGGAGAAAAGGAATCGGGTTGAGACCTTTCTTCAGACTGATGTCGGGGGGGGCGGGGGGAAGAAAGGAAGTAGGAGGAAACAGTTGGTCTGTGGGAGAACTGAGAAGGGGGTGGGGAAGGAGGGAGAAGGAGGAGAGGTTGAACAAACTTGGGTCATTTTCCCTGGAGCATCAGAGGCTGAGGGGAGACCGGAGGGAAGTATATTACATTACAAGAGGCATAGATAGGACAGACAGTCAGAATATTTTTTTCGCCAGTGTGGAAATGTCAAAGACTAGGGGCATAGCTTTAAGGTGAGAGGAGATTTTTACAGAGTGTTGTCACGTGGCGGGGCTGGAAACTGGACGTATCCCGAGCTAATTTTGCCACCACCATCGTCTATTGCGACAAGTGATGGCTCCCACTGATTGTCGCCAGAAGCTTGCGTCCTTTTCAGGACGGACGATGACAGCGAGGTCAACATTTTGTAACAAGATGGACGCGAGTGTTGTGGGTACCTGGTGCATGTCGCCAGTGAGGAGATGGAAACAGTAGTGGTGTTAAAGAGGCTTTAGGATAAGCACATGGACATGCATGGAATGGATCATGAGCTGGGAGAGGAGATGAGTTTAACTTGGCACCATGTTTGGCATGGACATTGAGGGCCGAAGGGCCTGGTCCTGTGCTGTACTGTTCTATGTTTTAAGTTGTTAGTCGCACTGAAAATACTTTTTCTGGTCACTCTGAAGAACTTTATTATCCAGTACAGTATTTTGTGAGCCGATGCACACTCTCTTTAACCAGGTTTGAAGTTATCTATAATGAACTTGTGCAGCCTCAAGGTCTGCACAAATTGCTTGCTTTGTGCATTATATATTCCCAGCGCTTGCTGTTACTTCGTGTTTTGGTCCCTTGCGCTTGCTGAACGCAGGCAATTCTGTGGCCAACATGATTCTGCCCACTGATCAGGAACTATGCTAATGCTTTCTGCTATCATTTAAAACCACTGAGACCTGGTGTGCAGCCTGCCCCTCTGCCCCAGCTGTGGCTGAAAGATTTTTCTTAGTTCACAGTCCAGTTGGTCTATCTGCACACACCATACTCTTCTGATTTTCTGCTCAGGGTGCATTTCACAGGACAGGAGAAAAAAACCCAGAGGCTGGCAATGTTAAGCAGCTCCTGACTTGATTTCCTTATATCCGATCCAGCTGGTATGTTCCAATATGCATCAACGAACTGGCACTGTTACTTTCCACATTGGAGACTGTTGGGAGTCCCAAGACCTTATGAAATGGGGTGTTATTTGGGTTGGTGAGAAAGAGAGATATTAACAGCAGAGCAAGAAATGGGAAGAAAATGGAACAATTATGTAAACATACTTGGCTAATAAAGTATGATTATGATTTATGATGAATTACTGTACGCTGACTATCCAACTGACCCAACCATACGTGTAGGAAAGAACTGCAGATGCTGGTTTAAATCGAAGGTAGAAGCAAAAAGCTGGAGTAACTCAGCGGGACAGGTAGTATCTCTGGAGAGAAGGAATGGGTGACGTTTCCGGTCGAGACCATTTCTTCAGACCCGAAACGTCACCTACTCCATCTCACCAGAGATGCTACCTGTCCCGCTGAGTTACTCCAGGATTTTGTGTCTCACCATATCTTGCTCATAACAAGATGCCGTCTGTAAGCTGTCACATTCCCCACCCTTGACTAGAAATCATCGTACCACAATCAGAGAGCAGTCACTGAATTATTATCTACCTCATTGGTGACCCTCGGACTATCCTTGATCGGACTTTACCTTGCACTAAAAGTTCTTCCCTTATCATGTATCTGTACACCATAAATGGCTCGATTGTAATCAATTATTGTCTCTCCTGGCAGGTTAGCACGCAACAAAAGCTTTTCACTGTACCTCGGTACACGTGACAGTAATCTGCACTGAACTCACTGTCCCTACCTGCGGCCAGACATCACTCCACACCTGTGACCATTCATTACTCTTCCCACCTAGCTTGGACACTCTTGACATCGCTTTTCCTCCAACTCCACATTATTCCCCACTCCTGGGATCATTCAACGTGCTCCTCCGCCAACCCAATGGACATCTCTCCCTCTCCGCACCCTCCGCTCTCTCCAACTGGACATCGCCCTCTGCTACTTCCCTAACAGCGTGTGTCGTTCACTCAGTAACCTGGGTTGGGAATGTACAGTGTGAAGGAATCACCAACATCACCCAGTGATCAGTGGTACATAGATACATAGAAAATAGGTGCAGGAGTAGGCCATTCGGCCCTTCGAGCCTGCACCGCCATTCAATATGATCATGGCTGATCATCCAACTCAGTATCCCGTACCTGCCTTCTCTCCATACCCCCTGATCCCTTTAGCCACAAGGGCCACATCTAACTCCCTCTTAAATATAGCCAATGAACTGGCCTCAACTACCCTCTGTGGCAGAGAGTTCCAGAGATTCACCACTCTCTGTGTGAAAAAGTTTTTCCTCATCTCGGTCTTAAAGGATTTCCCCCTTATCCTTAAGCTGTGACCCCTTGTCCTGGACTTCCCCAACATCGGGAACAATCTTCCTGCATCTAGCCTGTCCAACCCCACAAGAATTTTGTACGTTTCTATAAGATCCCCTCTCAATCTCCTAAATTCTAGCGAGTATAAGCCAAGTCTATCCAGTCTTTCTTCATATGAAAGTCCTGACATCCCAGGAATCAGTCTGGTGAACCTTCTCTGCACTCCCTCTATGGCTATAATGTCCTTCCTCAGATTTGGTGTGTAGTGACCACTGGTTTAACATCAGAACTCCAATGGTTGGTCATATCCTACTGGTTGCCCAGTCCTACACATGAAAACGGGCAGATAGGGTGGAGCATGGATCAACAGGTGAAAGGATTTACTCGTTTCAGCTTCCATGGTGTGCTTGCATTTGAATGCTTGGCTTCTTACATGACGAGAGCTTGGCTCTGTGGTGTGTGAGCTCCCTTCCTTTGCTGCTTTAGTTTATGCATTGACTGGATGAGTCATCAGTGCCAGAGGAATGGTGGTGGAGAGGGAGGGGAGGCAGGGGAAATGCAAAAAGAAGGTGGGGAATCCGTGATCTTTAGTTCAGTTTAGAGATACAGCGCGGAAACAGGCCTTTCGTCCCACCGTGTCCACGCTGACCAACGAACCCCGCACTCTGACACTATCCTACACTACACACATGGGCCAATTTACAATTATACCAAAGGTAGACAAAAATGCTGGAGGAACTCAGCGGGTGCAGCAGCATCTATGGAGCGAAGGAAATAGGCAACGTTTCGGGCCGAAACCCTGAAGGAAATAGGCAACGTTTCGGGACGAAACCCGGAAGGGTTTCGGGCCGAAACGTTGCCTATTTCCTTCGCTCCATAGATGCTGCTGCACCCGCTGAGTTTCTCCAGCAGGTACACAAAAATGCTGGAGAAACTCAGCGGGTGCAGCAGCATCTATGGAGCGAAGGAAATAGGCAACGTTTCGGGACAAAACCCTTCTTCAGACTGATAGGGGGGTGGGGGGAAGAAAGGAAAAAAGGAAAAAGGCGGAGGAGGAGCCCGAGGGCTGGGGGAGGGGAGGAGACAACCAGAGGGCTGATGAAGGGGAGGGGACAGCAAGGGCTAGCAGAATTGGGAGAATTCAATGTTCAAGCCCCCAGGATGTAGACTGCCCAAGCGGAATATGAGGTGCATTGTACCAAGCCAATTAGCCTACAAACTGAAGAAGGGTCTCAACCCAAAACGTCACCAATTCTTTCTCTCCAGAGATGCTGCCTGTCCCGCTGAGTTACTCCAGCATTTTGTGTCTATCTTCGGTTTAAACCAGCATCTGCAGTTCCTTCCTAGACAGCCTACAAACCTGTACGTCTTTGGAGTGTGGGAGGAAACCAGAGATCCTGGAGAAAACCTACGCAGGTCACGGGGAGAACGTACAAACTCTGTACAGACAGCACCCGTAGTCAGGGTTGAACCTGGGTCTCTGGCGCTGTAATAATAATAATAATAATAATAAATGTTATTCATGGGCGCCTTTCAAAAGTCTCAAGGACACCTTACAAAGTTTAACAAAGTGTAGAAACATGTAGCGGAATGAAATAAATAGCAAAGACATCACGAGTACACAAATTAAAGCCAGAATTCAATCCAAAAACAAAAATCAAAAAACACAATATGGAAGAGAGAGCAGCGGCTGCTAAAGCGCGCCAGCGTCCACTCTCCCCTCCGGCCGCCATCTTGGACACAAAATAAAATATCATTTACAGACAAAAAATCACCCCCCCCACAATGATTACCACTGTGGGGGGAGGCACAATGTCCAGTCCCCAACCCCAGTTCACCCAAAGTCAGGCCTATTCAGGCCTCCACAGTTGCCTCTACGGAGGCCCGATGTTCCTGGCCGTTCTCACCGGCCGTTGTTGCCCCGGGCGTCGGGAGAGTCCTCGCAGCGGCTGGGCCACCTGGAGCGGCCGATTTCCTACCGGAGTCCGTGGCACCTGAAGCCAACAAGGCAGCAACTCTACCGCTGCGCCACCATGCTGCCCCTTCCCCCGTTGACAGGCCTGCTGCTTTCTTGGCCGCCAGCAGTTTGAAGTGCAGATAGAGCGATTGGGTTCAGCAAAACCAATTATAAAACTGATGAATGAAAAGGCTCTGGTTTCCACCTCGTTCCTTTCCCATTAACTGGCAGAACTCTCCCGAGCCCTGGATTTCAACCTCTTCCTGCCGGGACAAATGATCTATTGGAGTTTAGTTTTGTATCTCTGTCCACCTTTCAATTGTTAAAATATTCATGGATCGGTGTGTATGGGTAAATGATTCTCCGAGCTGTTTCAATTCTTGCAGGAGCCAGGGATGGAGCTTAAGATGTGTTCATACTAGTGATAGACCCTTGAATTTAGCAGTGATTTTTTTAGCAGAAACCCCTCATTATTTTTGGATTAAGGGGCAAGCAAGGTGAGCATTGATGCCCATCCTTACTTCCCCTGAGAAGCTGGCTCCGAACCATCATTTTAAATTGCTGCAGCCTGTCTTGCGAAGGTAGTCCCTCAATAATATACTTGGATCTGCTGATGATGTAGAGAGTTAATCTGAGATCCTCTCTCACCCACATCCCACACAATCCACCCACACCTGTCATACAGGCAGGGTGGCGCAGTGGGTAGAGTTGCTGCCTTACAGCGCTTGCAGCACCGGAGACCCGGGTTCGATCCCGACTACGGGTGCTGTCTGTACGGAGTTTGTACCTTCTCCCCGTGACCTGCGTGGGTTTCCTCCGAGATCTTCGGTTTCCTCCCACACTCCAAAGACGTGCAGGCTTGTAGGTTAATTGGCTTTGGTATAAATGTAAATTGTCCCTAGTGTGTGTAGGATAGTGTTAATGTGTGGGGATCGCTGGTCGGCACGGACCCGGTGGGCCGAAGGGCCTGTTTCTGCGCTGTATTTCTAAACTAAACTAATCTCTAAACTAAACTAAACTAAACTAAACTAATTCCCCTCCTCTAGCACCTTTTAACAATGTGTTTAAGCCTTTCAGGCTCATGGCTGTATTCTCCATTAGCTGTCACTCTCAGCCACTATCCTACACAAATAAGCCTCGATTGAGAAAGTTGGAAAATGGCAGGCTTTATACTCTTTTTAATACTGTGGCTAAGGAAGGATATGCTTCCCTTTGAGGGAAAGCATTCCAGATTCGTAATACTGATGTCCGAGGAGAAGATCCCGATAGAGCCCACTTGAAGCATATCAGATTATTAAGGGTTTGGACACGCTAGAGGCAGGAAACATGTTCCCGATGTTGGGGGAGTCCAGAACCAGGGGCCACAGTTTAAGAATAAGGAGTAAGCCATTTAGAACGGAGACGAGGAAACACTTTTTCTCACAGAGGGTGGTGAGTCTGTGGAATTCTCTGCCTCAGAGGGCGGTGGAGGCAGGTTCTCTGGATGCTTTCAAGAGATAGATAGGGCTCTTAAAGATAGCGGAGTCAGGGGATGGGGGGGGAAGGCAGGAACGGGGTACTGATTGGGGATGATCAGCCATGATCACATTGAATGGCGGTGCTGGCTCGAAGGGCCAAATGGCCTACTCCTGCACCTATTGTCTATTGTCTATTGTCTATTGGAGTTTAGAATAACGAAAGCTGATTTCATTGAGCCATGCATGATTCTGGCAGAATGACCATCAATCAGAAACATTAAGTCGTGTGTAGGAAGGAACTGCAGATGCTGGTTTAAACCGAAGATAGACACAAAATGCTGGAGTAACTCAGCGGGACAGGCAGCATCTCTGGGGGGAAGGAAAGGATGACATTTCGGGTCTTCAGTCTGAAGAAGGGTCTCAACCCAAAACGTCACCCATGCCTTCTCTCCAGAGATGCTGCCTGTCCCGCTGAGTTACTCCAGCATTTTGCGTCTATCTTCGATTTAAACCAGCAATTCCTTCCTACTGAAGAAATCAGTCGCGTGCTGGTGTATTTGAGATCGCCACCTTACTTCCCACAAGCTCACAGCTGCCGGCAACACAATATATGTTTGAACCGTCACCACCTACCCGTGAAGTGTGAGCTACTGTGTTCTAACAGTGTCAGACTAGACAACAGCTGTCAACAAACCCATGAAGAGCAATGTTAGTACACGTTTCATCAATGGGATAATCAGTAGGAAGAAATGCAGTGACAAGCTGCAGTAAGAGGCTAGAATATTTACCACATCATTCCTTCCAGAGCATTTTATTAAATTGACGTATCCATTTTTCATTGGGGTTGTTTATAGAATCAATGCCTGTTTTCTAAAGATAGATGGGGTTACTCAGCGAGACAGGTGGTGAGAGAGAGCTGATGGCCAGCAAATAAAGGAGTACAAAGCTTGATATTTACAATTGGTTGGGCCTGCCACAATATGGATTCAACAATGACAGGAATTGGAGTGCATAAGGTGAAACACCATGAGTAGGAAGGAACTGCAGATGCTGGTTTACACCGAAGATAGACACAAAATTCTGGAGTAACTCAGCCGGGCAGGCAGCATCTCCGGAGAGAAGGGATGGGTGACGTTTCAGGTCGAGACCCTTCTTCAGACCCGAAATGTCACCCATTCCTTCTCTCCGGAGATAGTGCCCGTCCCGCTGAGTGACTCCAGCATTTTGTGTCTATCTTCGGTTTAAACCAGCATCTGCAGTTCCTTCCGACACATTTTGCCTTGTTTCCCAAACTCGGTTTGGAAACGTTTTACTGTAAGAGTATTTCAAACAAGAGAAGCAAAGATGTCGCTTCACCATAAAACTAGGCAGAGATGGATACATAGATACATAGAAAATAGGTGCAGGAGTAGGCCATTCGGCCCTTCGAGCCTGCACCGCCATTCAATATGATCATGGCTGATCATCCAACTCAGTATCCCGTACCTGCCTTCTCTCCATACCCCCTGATCCCTTTAGCCACAAGGGCCACATCTAACTCCCTCTTAAATATAGCCAATGAACTGGCCTCAACTACCCTCTGTGGCAGAGAGTTCCAGAGATTCACCACTCTCTGTGTGAAAATGTTTTTCCTCATCTCGGTCTTAAAGGATTTCCCCCTTATCCTTAAGCTGTGACCCCTTGTCCTGGACTTCCCCAACATTGGGAACAATCTTCCTGCATCTAGCCTGTCCAACCCCATAAGAATTTTGTACGTTTCTATAAGATCCCCTCTCAATCTCCTAAATTCTAGCGAGTATAAGCCAAGATTCTTGATTAGTACGGGTGTCAGGGGTTATGGGGAGAAGGCAGGAGAATGGGGTTAGGATTGAGAGATAGATCAGCCACAAACAAACACACACACATACTCACACACACTCTCTTACAAACACACACGCACTCAGTTAAACGTCTCGATCATTAATTCAAGTGACTTCTATATTTCTTTTGTCTGACAATTTACGCACTTTGAAGGAGGAATGTTGATTAAAAATTAACTTTGAGAATAGTAAAAGCACCTCCAGGACATTACCTGTTCATTAATAAATCACTTGCTTTGTGCTACTGTGTTGAACATCATTTCTTCACTGCACTACAGCTGTCCGCAGTATTCAGACTCCCTGTGTCTCTTTGCAAACACATCCCATCCTTCTCTTGGTCTGGTATCCGTGTGGGTGGGGGGGATGGTGGGGGTCGGTGGCTACAATGCGATATTGCTGTCTGTCGATTACGATTTTTTAACCTCTTGATGTGTATACCCATCGCATTTCCTCTCAACGTCTTCATGGGTATTATCAGATCCCGCAGAACCCACATCCTGGCCAAAAGTTCCAGACTCACAATGCTACTTTGGAGCACAAAGTCTGCTGTTGTCACACTAATTCATCGGTAATTGTACATTGAAACCTCTCTCACAATGCAGGAGATTTGTAATCATTCGCAGCACCAGGTAACGACCAAAATAATTCTGGCGGTGGCGCAGTGGTAGAGTTGCTGCCTTACAGCGCCAGAGGCCTGGGTTCCATCCGACTAAGGTTGCTGTCTCTACGGAGTTTGTACGTTCTCCGCGTGACCTGCGTGGGTTTTCTCCGGGTGCTCTGGTTTCCTCCCACATTCCAAATGCGTACAGTTTTGTAGATTAATTGGCTTTGGTAAAATAGTGCAGAATAGTGATAATGTGCGGGGATCGCTGGTCGGCCGAAGGGCCAGATTCCGCGCTGTATTTCTAAACTGAACTAAACTAAAATTCTCTAAGAAAGAGAAATGCAAGCCACGATAGGACGAACCACACCCCAACAACCAAACCTTAACCCCTCTCCCCCCCATACCACACCATCCAGAGACCATCTTGCACCAATCCCCTCCCACTCCCCACCCACATCCCCTACCAAAGCGAATGGTATGTTGGCCTTCATAGCAAGAGGATTTGAGTATAGGAGCAGGGAGGTTCTACTGCAGTTGTACAGGGTCTTGGTGAGACCACACCTGGAGTATTGCGTACAGTTTTGGTCTCCAAATCTGAGGAAGGACATTATAGCCATAGAGGGAGTGCAGAGAAGGTTCACCAGACTGATTCCTGGGATGTCAGGACTTTCATATGAAGAAAGACTGGATAGACTTGGCTTATACTCGCTAGAATTTAGGAGATTGAGAGGGGATCTTATAGAAACGTACAAAATTCTTATGGGGTTGGACAGGCTAGATGCAGGAAGATTGTTCCCGATGTTGGGGAAGTCCAGGACAAGGGGTCACAGCTTAAGGATAAGGGGCAAATCCTTTAAGACCGAGATGAGGAAAAACTTTTTCACACAGAGAGTGGTGAATCTCTGGAACTCTCTGTCACAGAGGGTAGTTGAGGCCAGTTCATTGGCTATATTTAAGAGGGAGTTAGATGTGGCCCTTGTGGCTAAGGGGATCAGGGGGTATGGAGAGAAGGCAGGTACGGGATACTGAGTTGGATGATCAGCCATGATCATATTGAATGGCGGTGCAGGCTCGAAGGGCCGAATGGCCTACTCCTGCACCTATTTTCTATGTATCTAAGTTAACACCACTACCTCTGCAATAACATGCTCAGGTGGGATTGGTAGATTAGAATGGTGCTCAGTGAAAAACAAGAAGGAACTCAATTAATTTAAAATGCATTACAGCCATTGAATTGCTTTTGAATTGCAGCAATGTGCCAACAATCTTCATTCAGCAAAGCCACACAGCAGCGGTGATTCTATACACAATTGGTTTATTTTGCAGATTTTGGGTGTTGAGTGCTCTAGAAACCTGAAATGGTTCTCGGTTCTTTTTTCTAACTGCTTCAGTCAATAGAGTAAAGGGCCTGTCCCACTTAGGCTATTTTTAGGCGACTGCCGGCGACTGTCATAGTCGTAGCAGGTCGCCGAAAAAACGGTGACTGGACCCCCCCCCCCCCCCCCCCTTCGACATAAAACTTGAAATAGAATCATTACTTTAACAACGAAAGAAAACCGGTCAGCATGTTCAACATGTTGAAACTCCAGCGGCGACCAGAAAGACGCTACGATTCTTTGGGCGACTGAGGAGACGACTCCCGACCATACAGGCAACACCCCTGGCGACTGTGTGGTGACAGCCTCCTCGCCTGAAAAATAGCCTAAGTGGGACAGGCCCTTCAGTGTAGTCAGAAGAAGCTGCGTCCCTTCCAAAATATGTCACTTGCACCCAAAGCAACGTTCCTTTGATCTCCCCGTGATAGTCAACCCAGACTCGATGCTGAAATCCCTGGAATAGGGGCTGAACCAATTGGGTTTCCAACCATGTAGATACACAGAGTCGCTTGCCCAGAGTAGGGGAATCGAGGGCCACAGGACATAGGTTCAAGGTGAAGGGGAAAAGATTTATTGGGAATCTGAGGGGTAACTTTTTCACACAAAGGGTGGTGGGTGTATGGAACAAGCTGCCAGAGGAGGTAGTTGAGGCTGGGTCTATCCCAACGTTTAAGAAACGTTGTGTGTTTAAGTTAGACAGGTACATGGATAGGACAGGTTTGGAGGGATACAGCCCAAGCACAGGCAGATGGGACTGGTGTAGGTGGGACATTGTTGGCCAGTGTGGGCAAGTTGGGCCGAAGGGCCTGTTTCCACACTCTATGACTCTCTGACTCAGTAGGATTGAACAGTGCTGCTGCAACACTGTCAATGGCATTGATAAGCTCCCAGTGGCTGGATCTCGCGTGGGAGGTTCTAATTTTAGAAAAATGTAATTGAGATTGAATGGATGCACACATCGGCCTTTGGGCAATCTGTGAATAATGAAGCATATCCCTGAGAGATTGTTTCTGTATACTGCATGTGGGTTCTCTTTTCGAGTAAGCTTAAAAATAAATTGAAAATTTGAACTCTTGCCGCTTTCACGGGCATCGGAGTTGAGCAACCTGGCAAGAAATTCCAGCTTTCACTTGTTTAGGATCAGGGTGTGTGACATCCCATTACAGATTGTGTTAATGGTTTCATATTTTAACTTTCATTGAAGGCTATATCAATACATTTTAGTTTTTCATTTTAGAGATACAGCACGGAAACAGGCCCTTCGGCTCACCGAGTCCGCACCCACCAGTGATCACCCCGTACACTAGCACTGCCCTACACACACTAGGGACAGTTTACAATTTTACCGATGCCAACTAACCTACAAACCTGTCCGCCTTCGGAGTGTGGGAGGAAACCGGAGATCCCGGAGAAAACCCACGCAGGTCACGGGGAGATAGACACAAAATGCTGGAGTAACTCAGCGGGACAGGCAGCATCTCTGGAGAGAAGGAATGGGCGGCGTTTCGCGTCGAGACCCTTCTTCAGTCTGCAACTGCAGTTCTTTCTTACACACAGGTCACGGGGAGAATGTACAAACTCCGTACAGACAGTGAAAAAGTTCACTTAAAAAGTAGACAAAGTACAAATTCTTAAGACCATACAAAGCTTTAATTTAACGGGTGTGGACCTAGAGACCCAGAGGCAACAGTTTCACGTCTGAATCTCCAGCAGCACACACACAGAAATACCAGAAAACCGGAGTTTATATACGTACAAATATAAAACCAATTGCATGATGTAATGTACAAAAACCATCATCCACCTCCAAATATCGAGTTGTTTTTCACTCTTTGCCAAAAGCCAGTCATCCCAATGGCATCCTCTGGCCCCTTCTTATCTGATTAACCTCTTCAACTTACCTAAAAAAACTTGCAAGAGAGCTGTGAACTTTTCAACTTAAAGGGAAAAAAAGCTGGCATGATAGGAGTTGTCCAAATCCCATCATGCATTACAATTGGCCTTTTACAACAGGACAGCTTAAATATGACAACAATCAATTAATAACTAACTCTTTCATTAGCACCCATAGTCAGGATCGAACCTGGGATTTCTGGTGCTGAAGGTCAGCAGCTCTTCCACTGCACCACTGTGCCGTTACTATTATAATCAATTCTCCTGTCAATGGGTGTTGAGTTCTACAACATTATTATTCGATCACTGGAGGATATAAGGAACCTAATATTCAACCCAAAATTCCACCAGCTTGGCTGTGTGGTCATTAAAATACTATACTATACTATATACTAGATTGGATTTCATCTGCACATCATATTGTGTTCTGCCATATGTTTCTATAACACAGTACCTACATTACAAAGTTAAATACTACCACTGCCTGATACTTGTACTGAATCTACAATATGCTATCCTTTATGAGATTTTGTGTCCTAGAAATTCATGTCTGCCATTTTCTGCTGCTAAAATAGCATTAGCAATCTGCCTAATGTTATTTTAAAAAGCAGTGAACAGCGAACTGTCAAATGCGCCATATTTCAGTGAAGATTGCCGGCAAGAATCCAAAGGCAAGCTTCCCGAGGCTGACGATGGTCTTTATTTTGAGTTTGAGACAATGCAGACACTTGCGTTTGTTGCTTACGGTTGGGCAGTGATACGATACGATGGAACTTTATTGATACCAGCAGGGAAATTAATTGCAGAAATCTGTTATTACAAATACAATCTCTCACAAGTGTTGAAGTGGAAACACAAAGATCCATTGACAGAGTGGGGAATGTTTAGTCAGAGTGAATTTTGATTTCACATCTGGAAGGGGTGTTGGATTGCATTGCAGGTCTCGCAAAAGTGCAGACATTCACTCGTGTCATCTTCCCTGGCACTTCTCTTGCCATAAGAGAACTTTGCACAAGTAATATAGGTACAACATGCTGGTGTAACTCAGCGGGCTGGGCAGCATCTCTGCAGAACATGGATAGGTGACATTTCGGGTTGAGACCCTTCTTCAGACTCGAAGCCTGGATGGAGTGGATGTGCAGAGGATGTCGGCTCTGGTGGGAGAATCTGGGACCAGAGGTCACAATCTCAGCATTAAAGGGCGTTCCTTTAGGAAGGAGATGAGGAAGAATTTATTTAGTCAGAGGGTGGTGAATCTGTGGAATTCATTGCCACAGAAGGTTGTGGAGGCCAAGTCAGTGGATATAGTTAAGGCAGAGATAGATAGATACTTGATGAGTACGGGTGTCAGAGGTTACGGGGGGAAGGCAGGAGAATGGAGTTAGGAGGGAGAGATAGATCAGCCATGATTGAATGGCGGAGTAGACTTGATGGGCCAAATGGCCTAATTCTGCTCCTATCACTTATGATCTTATGAATCTAAAGGAGGGTCTCCGGCTGCATTCGCTGTAAGGCAGCAACTCTACCGCTGCACCACCATTGATCGAGTATTCTGGTGAAGGAGACAGGATGGGGGCAAATACCAGTTGCTGTTGATGATTATAATTTGGTGAAAGAAGCCCTCTAGCCTGCCTGACACTAGCTTGTCTTACACTGCAAGGATCTGTTCACAGTTGAAGTCCAAGGAATGAGAGTAAGCTTGGTGCAATGGCCAAAAGGGCTCTGGGGGTGGGGGTGGGGGGGAACGACCACAGTTGAGAGCCATCCTTCTATTGCACATTGAGAAGCTGAAACCCACAGTAAAAAAAATTGCTCGAAGAAAATTGTTAGCATGCTGACATAATGTTAATGGAATGATAAGGTTTGTACTGAAATGGTGACATAAATGCTCTATTATATACATGTACATTTTATGAATAGAGAAAGATATTCCAAATTAAAAAAAAGAGTTGTACAGCATTCTGCTAATGACTACAGGAGAGATATGTCTGACCTTTTAAACCATATTTATTTGAGTGTTTGGCATTATTAACCGCTGGTTCTTCAGCACGTGAGCCGAGCCTGTGTGATGCCTGATACAGACTGATGTGGCTGAACATCCTGCTTGAAATGAGTTCTGGACATTGCACTGCCATTGGTCTCCCTTGGACAAGCTCGATGGCAGAAAGGCAGTGTGAAGTCACACGAGAATCTTCCCCCAAAATGACAATGTGAATACCAGCCGAAACGTCGCCTATTCCTTTTCTCCAGAGATGCTGTCTGACCCGCTGAGTTACCCCAGCATTTTGTGTCGGTATGATATGATATCAATGACAGGCATTGACTCTCAAAGGAATTTGTACTAAATTGGATAACACCACATTGGATAACACGATCATAACTCAATGCAACATGTTCTAGTATAGCACAGACAAACCACTTGGTCTGTGTGTTCGTTATACCATTAGTATTGGCAAGACTATAAATGTTGTGATAAGTAGGCTGATCCATCCTCTCCCACACTGCACAGTAACACTGTGCATAGCAGAGTGATTGTTGGCTAAATTAGCAATGGTGTCATCATTCCATGGGCGATTACGTTGGGATCATCTTTACCACTACCCTCCAATCTTGACGCCTTCAGAAATTCCATGGGTTGGTGAGGATGGGCCTCAGTTGCATGGTTCGTTTGATGAAGCCCCACTTGAAACATCCGCATCCCTGCCGTGCTCCAGGGAACCATGGAATGCTGCCTTACACCGCCCCTTTCCTTACTTTCACTGCAATCCACAGCTTGCTCTCCCCTTATTTTCTTCACCCGAGTTTTGTCAGTTCGTTTAGCAGATCAGGAGAACCCTCCTGAAATGTTCAGGCATCACCTCTAATTAGTGAAAGGCCTGGATAGAGTGGATGTGGAGAGGATGTTTCCACTAGTGGGAGAGTCTACGACCAAAGCCCACTGCCTCAGACTAAAAGGACGTACCTTTAGAAAGGAGATGAGAAGGAATTTCTTTAGTCAGTGGATGGTGAATCTGTGGAATTCATTGACAAGGCCAAGTCAATGGATATTTTTAAGGCGGAGATTGATAGATTCTTGATTAGTACGTGTATTAAGGGTTATCTGGAGAAGGCAGGAGAATGGGATTGAGAAGGAAAGATAGATCAGCCATGATTTAATGATGGAGTAGACTTGAAGGGCCGAATGGTCTAATTCTTCTCCTAGAACTTATAATCCCATATTCTCCCCATATGTCTTCAACTCAACCCAGTTTCTGCTGCTTACCTCAATACTTTGGACAATTTACAGCATCCAATTAACCTACCAAACCCAATGTCTTTGGAGTGTGGGAGGAAGCCAGAACACCCAGGGGAAGATCATGAGGGTTATAGGCAGAAGGTGCAAACTCCATACTCACAACACCCAAAGTCAGGATTGAACCCAGGGCTCTGGTGCTGTGAGGTAGCAGCCCTGCCACCTGCACCACACGGTTGATATCCTGGTGTCCTGCTATGTTAACGGTGCAGTGGTTAAATTATCAGTCTCGTTGCTCAAAGTCAACAAAAACTTCTGGAAATACTCAGAAGGTCAGGCAACAGTTACAGAGCAACAGAGTTAATATTTTAGGTTTAAGAAGGAACTGCAGATGCTGGAAAATCGAAGGTAGACAAAAATGCTGGAGAAACTCGGCGGGTGAGGCAGCATCTATGGAGCGAAGGAAATATTTCCTTCGCTCCATAGATGCTGCCTCACCCGCTGAGTTTCTCCAGCATTTTTGTCTAATATTTTAGGTCAATGACTTGTCATCAGTTTTTATGCCAGGGCTAGCAATCTGGAGGTCCCAGTTCAAATCCCTTCCAGTTCAGTTTGGTTTATTGTCACGTGTACCGAGGTACAGTGAAAAGCTTTTGTTGCCTGCTAACCAGTCAGCAGAAAGACAATCCAATCGAGCCATTACAGAGTACAGATACATGATGAGGCAATACATTTAGTGCAAGGTAAATCCAACAAAGTCCGATCAAGGATAGTCCGAGGGTCACCAAAATGGTAGATAGTAGTTCAGCACTGCTCTCTGGTTGTGGTAGGATAATTCAATTGCCTGACAACAGCTGGGAAGAAACTGTCCCTGAATCTGGAGGTGTGCGCTTTCACACTTCTATACCTTTTGCCTGATGGGAGAGGGGAGAAGAGGGAGAGGCCAGAGTCTGACTCATCCTTGGTCATGCTGCCGGCCTTGCCGAGGCAACGTGAGGTATAAATGGAGTCAGTAGAAGGGAGGTCGGTTTGTTTGATGGTCTGGGCTGCGTCCACAATTCTCTGCAATTTCTTGCGGTCTTGGATGGAGCTGTTCCCGAACCAAGCTGCGATGCATCCTGATAAAATACTTTTTACAGTTGTGGAGTGTAAACTGAGGTAGTAGTTTGGAATGTTGCAAACCAACTAATGTCTAAACGCCTGTTGATGAATTAATGTCCAGTGTTTGGGGAAAGCCAATCGATAGCTGATGCTACTGAAGGTTTAATTCTCAGAACTGGCATGGGATTAATGCTTCTAACTGGTAAAGGTTCATTATTTTGGGCACAAAGTGCTGGTGCAACTCAGCGGGTCTGGCAGCACCTCTGGCAGCAGCTTGGAAAAAGGAATGGGAGTCCAAGGACGTCCCAAATAAACATCTGGTGTCAGACCCAACCCTACCGGTCCCTGGCACCAATCTCCCAAGGAATCAGTGGACGACGCTGAATAGATTCAGGACTGGACATGGCCCCTGCTTGGCCAGCCTTCACAAATGGGGCAGCACCCCAACCCCACGGTGTGCTTGTGGAGAGCAGCAAACAATGCAACACATCATTGAAGCATGCCCTCAAAAAAGACTTAAAGGAGGACTTGTCACCCTTCATACAGCAGATCAAGAGGCAACTGCTTGGCTAAAGGACTTTGCATTCGCTAAATAAATCTGGAGAACATGAAGTCCTGACCCAAAACATCACCTATCCATGTTCTCCAGAGATGTTGCCTGACCCGCTGAGTTACGCTCAGCTCATTGTGTCCTTTTGTGTAAATCTGCATCTGCTGTTCCTTGTTTCTAGTTCTTTATTATTTTGTAGTTGGGCTAGTAAAAGATTAATTCTCATGTTGAAGGGATAATGTTCGGTATTGTGAAAAGTTAATGTTCAATGCTGGTAATGAATTAACTGTCAGTACTAGTGAAGAGTTAACACCCAGTGCTGGGGAAGCGATAATTCTCATTTCTGGTAAAGTATTAATTTCCTGGAGTGGCGAAGGGTTAATGCTTTGTACTGGTGAAGGTGTAGGAAGGAACTGCAGATGCTGGTATATACTCTGTGATAAGAACTCGTGTGGTTCCTTAATATCCTTCAGAGATGGTATACCATGTATACCCAGTGTTGCCTGCATTTGACACCAGAGACACAACAATATGGTTGACTGTGAAATAGCCAAGCAAGCCATTCTGTTCAGGGCAATGATAAGTTGGCAATAAATCCTGGCCTTACCAGGCGTTCCCACGTCCTAAAAAAACATTGTTCAAAAATATAATTCCCCTCTCTAACTATTCTAGACTCGGCTTGTACTCGCTAGAATTTAGAAGAAATTTAAAATAATTCCCCTCTCTAACTATTCTAGACTCAGCTTGTACTCGCTAGAATTTAGAAGATTGAGGGGGGATCTGATAGAAACTTACAAGATTCTTAAGGGGTTGGACAGGCTAGATGCAGGAAGATTGTTCCCGATGTTGGGGAAGTCCAGAACAAGGGGTCACAGCTTAAGGATAAGGGGGAAGTCTTTTAGGACCGAGATGAGAAAATCATTTTTCACACAGAGAGTGGTGAATCTGTGGAACTCTCTGCCACAGAGGGTAGTTGAGGCCAGTTCATTGGCTATATTTAAGAGGGAGTTAGATGTGGCCCTTGTGGCTAAAGGGATCAGGGGGTATGGAGAAAAGGCAGGTACAGGATACTGAGTTGGATGATCAGCCGTGATCATATTGAATGGCGGTGCAGGCTCGAAGGGCCGAAGGGCCTACTCCTGCACCTATTTTCTATGTTTCTATGTTTCTATGTATTCTATAAGCACCATTGCCAGAACAGCTATAACCAATCTTGGAGAAAGTCCATCATCATGGATGTGTTTAAGCAGTCTGCACCCTAGTGGCATAAACATTGAATTCTCCAATTTCCGGTAGCCCTTGCTGTCTCCTCCCCTTTTCAGCTCTCCCTCAGCCCTCGGGCTCCTCCTCTTCCTTTTTCCTTTCTTCTCCCCGCCCCCCCCCCCCCCCCACCCTCCATCAGTCTGAAGAAGGGTTTTGGCCCGAAATGTTGCCTATTTCCTTCGCTCCATAGATGCTGCCTCACCCGCTGAGTTTCTCCAGCATTGTTGTCTAGATGCAATACCACTTTGTGTCTGTTTATTCACACAGCTTGTGCTCCACCTTCAGACGGGTGACGCAGACCTGTCTCTAAATCCAGATGTCGCTCACACAGCCCGAACATAAGGGAATAACGTTTGGTGCTTGGGAAATGTGCTGATCCCTGCACATTAACACTATCCTACACACACTAGGGACAATATACATTTATACCAAGCCAATTAACCTACAAACCTGTACATCGTTGGAGTGTGGGAGGAAACCGAAGATCTCGGAGAAAACCCACGCAGATCACGGGGAGAACGTACAAACTCCATACAGACAGCACCCGTAGTCAGGATCGAACCCAGGTCTCCGATGCTGTAAGGCAGAAGCTCTATTGCTGCGCCACCATGCCGCCCGGAATACATAGATACATAGAAAATAGGTGCAGGAGTAGGCCATTCGGCCCTTCGAGCCTGCACCGCCATTCAATATGATCATGGCTGATCATCCAACTCAGTATCCCGTACCTGCCTTCTCTCCATACCCCCTGATCCCTTTAGCCACAAGGGCCACATCTAACTCCCTCTTAAATATAGCTTGCAAGGGCTACTTGAAATTAGAGAAGTTATGGTTCATACCGCTGGGTTGTAAACTGCCCAAGCGAAGTATGCGTTATGTTCACTTGTGGTAGAGGATTCATTCTCGTTACTGGAGAAGAGTTCATGCTTGGGTGTTGATGAAGCATTAGGTGTTAGTGTGTCGAAGGGTTAACGCTGCGATATGATGCCAGTCCCATTGTATTCTGGCCTTGGATGGTTTGAGCTGTCTGCCCACACAGAGCAACAGTAAGGGATTCACATCGCTGAGCTCCACACAAAGATCAGCGCACTTCATCAACAATTCGCGGTGTCAAGTAATTGGAGACATGACGAGCTCAACGCAAATGAGGCGTCATCATTACCACGGCCAAATGTTCCAGCACGACTGTAACTTAATTGCAGCGGTATTTCTGAGACCCATGAAGACGGATCATCGGATGGAATTAAATAATGCCAGGTGGGGATGGGAGTCACAGCCAGAGCAAAACGATGGAGACACTTCTGCAATCAGAGCAAGGGAAGAGGTGGGTTGCTGAGAACAAAGATGTACAACTTGTTGGCAGAACAGTACAGATGTCACACTGTAATTAATCAGCCTATTGAACAAGGATGGCTGTGGTTATTATCAATATAAAAACTAATGAGGTGAACAGATCAGGATGGATGTGTTTCAGTACCATGTTACAGTGTGCCAGACTCCATTACTTCACTGATCAATCTGTCATGACATGAGTACAACAAAATAAAAGTGTATTAAGGAACTTAAAGTGACAATGGTTATGTCGGAAGGAACTGCAGATGCTGGTTTCAATCGAAGATAGACACAAAATGCTGGAGTCATTCAGCAGGACAGGCAGCATCTCTGGAGAGAAGGAATGGGTGACGTTTCGGGTCGAGAACCTTCTTCAGACAATGACAATGGTTGTGTCTAAATGAGCATCTCTCTTCAGAGCTCAGGAACAATGGGCCATTAATGACTCCACCCTTCCTGAGGTCATCTGTTGCTAGCCCTGTTTTCTGGCCTTCTCATGGAACTTGTCTGGGGAGATGTGCAATTGATCTTTTGCCTGGCTGAGCTGTCTGGAACTGGGGTCCTGGCTTCCAGAAGGGTCTCGAAGTCTGAAGAAGGGTCTCGACTTGAAACGTCACCTATTGTATTTCTCCAGAGATGCTGCATGACCTGCTGAGTTACTCCAACATTTTATGTCTATCCACGGCCAGAGTGAGCAACACCGGAAATTGGAGGAACAGCACCTCATATTCCGCTTGGGCAGTCTGCATCCTGGCGGCATGCACATTGAATTCTCCCAATTCCCGCTAGCCCTTGCTGTCTCCTCCCCTTCCCACCTCTCCCTCAGTTCTGGGGCTCCTCCTCCTCCTTTTTCCTTTCTTCTCCCCGCCTCCCCCCACCTCCCCAACAGTCTGAAGAAGGGTTTCGGCCCGAAACGTTGCCTATTTCCTTCGCTCCATAGATGCTGCTGCACCCGCTGAGTTTCTCCAGCATTTTTGTGTACCTTCGATTTTCCAACATCTGCAGTTCCTTCTTAAACATTTAATGTCTCAAGATAAGGCCTTTAGCCATTCAGTACCAAAAACAATTGTCTTCACCCAAAGGACAGTGCATCTTTGTAATTCCATGCCTGAGGGTGGTGGAGGGACAGTTGCTGTGCTTATTTACGAATGATTAATAGATTTTTTTATGATATCAAATGTATGTGTTGGTGCCTATGGTGTTAGTGCAGGAACGAGGAAAATAACATGACCCTATTGAATAGTTGAGCAGGCCCTGGGGGCCAAATGGACAACTTCTGCTTCAAGTGGTCATGTGTTATTATGAGCGTAGATTAGTTTAGAGATACAGCGCAGAAACAGGCCCTTCGGCCCACCAAGTCCGCGCCGACCAGCACACTAGAGACTATCCGACACACGAAGGACAATTTACAATTTTATCGGCCAATTAGCCTACAAACATGCACGTCTTTGGAATGTGGCTGGATAAGCCAATCGGTCACGGGGAGAGCGTGCGAGCAGCACCGTCTCCGTACAGACAGCACCCGTGGTCAGGATGGAACCAGGGTCCCTGGTGCTGCGAGGCAGCAACTCTACCTCTGCGTCACCGTGCCATGCTGGCCACGTATCTGAAAGGAACGAGTTGTCAGGGCTGCGTGGCAAGGGTCGGTGTGTAGGATTGGCTGGATTGGTCTTAGATAGAGCCAGCATGCGCTCAGCGAGGCAAAAAGCATAAGGTTGCTTCGATTCTACGGAGGAATGCAGGCAGCACCATTAAATACACTTAATTTAGGATCATCATTAATTTCATTCTCGGTTAAAGGTCTGTGTCGTGTTCAGTTTCCAGCCTGAAATGTAAAAATGTTAAGCTGAATGGTTTTCCCTGAGTGAAGTCTTCCCTTTCATCATTTTAAGTCCCAGTAATAGAAATATTGTGATTGATTGGCACTGGCAAAGGTCAGGTAAAAATAGTCCGATGCTGCAAACACTCGCTGACGTCAGTCATGCTGCTTGGTAGCAGCAATTGTGTACGTCTGGTTAAAGTGTAGGAGTAGATTGCACACTTGCCTGTTTCTCTGCTGTGAGTTGTGACTCTGTCATCTCTCTACCATGTGTCACCCTTCACACCTCAGTGAATTTTGCTGACTTTGCACGTCGCAGGGGAAGAAGGGTCTCGACCAGATACGTCACCCGTTCCTTCTCCCCAGAGATGCTGCCTGTCCCGCTGAGTTACTCCAGCTTTTTGTGTCTACCTACAGTGCAGCCATGATCTTTACTCTTCATAGTTACCTCTCTCCTTCCCCGTGATGACTAACGCTGGGTATAGGTTCCTCCAATGGACAATGGACAGAGGGATACTCATCTGCGACCTCAACAATATATTGCACAACTGTAACATAACTTGCCGACTTCCACTAGCCTTTTTCTCCACCCTGTTTAGTTTAGTTTAGTTCAGACAATAAACAATAGACAATAGGTGCAGGAGTAGGCCATTCGGCCCTTCAAGCCATTCAATGTGATCATGGCTGATCATCCCCAATCAGTTAAGAGATACCGTGCGGAAACAGGCACTTTGGCCCACCGGCTCCGCACCGTCCAGAGATCTGTGCACATTTATACTTCCCTACACACACTGGGGACAATGTAAGCCAATTAGCCTACAAACCTGTTAAAGAAGGAACTGCTACCTTCTCCCCACCCCCTATCAGTCTGAAGAAGGGTTTCGGCCCGAAACGTTGCCTATTTCCTTCGCTCCATAGATGCTGCTGCACCCGCTGAGTTTCTCCAGCATTTTTGTGTACCAGCCTACAAACCTGTACGTCTTTGGAGCGTGGGTGGATACCGAAGATCTCGGAGACAACCCCACGCAGGTCACGGGGAGAAGGTACAAACTCCGTGGTCAGGATTGAACCCGGGTCTCTGGCGCTGTAAGGCAGTAGCTCTACCTCTACGCCACCGGGCCGCCCTATCTGCCTGCAATAGCACTTCAGGGAACTGTGTTCTTGTATTCTGAGCTGCCGCTGCTCGACAATAGACCCCCAGGCCCTTACCATTCACTTTGAATGTCCATCGTTACCTACTTGAAAATATTGCAATTGATTTAATAATGTTGAAGAAGAACGTCTGAAGAAGGGTTTCGGCCCGAAACGTTGCCTATTTCCTTCGCTCCACAGATGCTGCCTCACCCGCTGAGTTTCTCCAGCATTTTTGTCTACCTTCAATTTTCCAGCATCTACAGTTCCTTCTTAAACATTTTTAAAATATATTTAGGCAGGTACACGAGTAGGAAATATTTAGAAGGATATGGGCCAAATATCAGCAAATGAGGCTAACACAGATAGACATAGAAAAAATATATATAGGTGCAGGAGTAGGCCATTCAGCCCTTCGAGCCAGCACCACTATTCAATATGATCATGGCTGATCCTCTAAAATCAGTACCCCGTTCCTGCTTTTTCCCCATATCCCTTGATTCCTTTAGCCCAAAGAGCTAAATCTAACTCTCTTGAAAACATCCAGTGAATTGGCCTCCACTACCTTCTGTGGCAGAGAATTCCACAGATTCACAACTCTCTGGGTGAAGGAAGTTTTTCCTCATCTCAATCCTAAATGGCCCACCCCTTATTCTTAAACTGTTCTTCACACAGAGGCCAGTGACAGAGGTTTTCCTCATCTCAGTCCTAAATGTCCTACCCCTTATTTTTAAACTGTGACCCCCGGTTCTGGACTCCCCCCAACACACAGAGAACATTTTTCCTGCATCTTGGCCAGCATTGCAGAGTTGGGCTGAAGGGCATGTTTCCACACTGTACGATTTTACGATCGTGGAAAACTCACATAAACCTGCCTCTCCAAAGATGCAGCACTTCCTTAGTACAGCATGAATTTCTGCTCCGTGGTCAAGTCTCTTCAACAAACAGCAATAACCTTTATATCCCAAATTCTAGAAGCCATGATTATAAAAATTACAGACACTTTCAACGTTGTAATCTACGGTGCCAACTACTCCCCTTGGCCTACTTGAAATAAATGGAAACATTAGACCAGATTTTATTATCAGATATACCAGTAGTTCCTTACATTTAATCTTTCTTGCAGCCATCTGTTTGATTTTACACTAAAAATGAATAAGAACAGGAATAGAATATTTGTTTCAGTTTCAGTTCAGTTTAGTTTATTGGCACCTGTACCGGGGTAGAGTGAAAAGCTTTTTGTTGCGTGCTAACCAGTCAGCAGGAAGACAATACACGATTACAATCAATTCATTTAATCCATTTGACCCTTTGAGTTTATCAATTTTTTTTTTTTTTTTTGAAAATATTTTTTATTGGAGATAAGTACACAACCTATTAACCTCATTACCAGTCTTACATTTTTGAATTGATAATATTGTCAATTATTATTACATTGTCTCCAATACCTTTTGCCTCTTTTTGTTTTTTTTTAAACTAGATAGAACTAAAAAGATAAATGAAGTCAAGAAAGAAAAGAGAGAGAAGAAAAGAGAGAGAAAGAAAAAAAAAAAAAAAATCCCATTCAACAAAACCATGGCTGACCATGTACCTCAACGCCATTTCTTACATTATCACATATCCACGGACTCCGTTAAGATTCAGAAATGTATGCAATGACTGAACCTGCACAGATGGAGTATGACTGCATTTCAGTACTCTGAGTGAAGACATTGCTCCCCAGTGCCAAGCACCCTACCCCTTATTCTGAGACTGCGACCTCTAATTCTATTCTCCTCAGACATATCTCATTGTCACCTCATGAACACCAGTCACGGTGGCGCTGTGGTAGAGTTGCTGCCTCACAGCGCCAGAAACACGGGTTCGATCCTGACTACGGGTGCTGTCTGTACGGAGTTTGTACCTTGTCCACATGATCTGTGTGGCTTTTCTCTGAGATCCTCAGCTTCCTCCAAAGGCGTACAGGTTTGTAGGTTAATTGTATTGGTATATATATAAAACTTGTCCCTAGTGTGTGTAGGGTAGTGTTAATGTGCAGGGATCACTGGTCAACGCGGACTCCGTGGGCCGATGGGCCTGTTTCCATACTATCTCTAAAGTCTAAACTCTCCTAATCGAGGCCAACATGCAATGTGCCTTCCTAATTGCGTATTGCACTTTAACGTTAGCTTGCAGCGATTTGTCTACAGGGACACCTAGGTCCCTCTGTGCATCAACATTACCAAAACTATTATTGAAAATATACCCTGTTTAACTGTTTTATGTACCAAAAATGATAACTTCACATTTTCCCACACAAGATTCCATCTGCGATGTTGTTGCCTGATCACCCAGCTTTGTTCATGAATGTCCCTTGTAACCACTTTACACCTTCCTCTGTAGGCAGAACCCCACCTGCTTATCTATCGTCAGCAAACTTAGGGGAAATGACTCTTTGATCCCCTCATGCAAATCTTTGATATTGATTGTGAATAGCTGGGGCCAAGTACCGGCACCTCTAAGATCCCACTGATTGAAGACTGCAACCTGAGAAAGATCCTATTACTCACTCTCTTTGACTGTTACCGGATAAGCAAGCAAAATATCCTGGAGGAGGCAATAGTAAGCCAATAAAATGGTGTTTCACACTTGTGTTTGCATTATGTACGTATGTCGGCGGAGTGTGAATACACTCAGATTTTGGATATTATATAGGGTCGACAAAAATGCTGGAGAAACTCAGCGGGTGAGGCAGCATCCATGGAGCGAAGGAATAGGTGACGTTTCGGGTCGAGACCCTTCTTCAGACTGATGTGGGGGTGGTGGGGGGGGGGGTGGGAAGAAGAAAGGAAGAGGCGGAGACAGTGGGCTGTGGGAGAGCTGGGAAAGGGGAGGAGAAGGTGGGAGAAAGCAGGGACTACCTGAAATTGGAGAAGTCAATTCATACTGCTGGGGTGTAAACTGCCCAAGCGAAATATGAGGTGCTGCTCCTCCAATTTGCGGTGGGACTCAATCTGGCCATGGAGGAGGCCCAGGGCAGAAATTATATTATATTATATTATATATTGGGTATAGGAATGTGGATCTGGGGAGCTGTGTGCTTGGTTGAATTTGGCGTACATGCATGTGGGACTGCACTGTATATGACCATGTGTTTGGGGCTGTGCTTGCACAGTTCACTGCTGATGGATTGTGCAACTTCTCTGATCCCTATCTTTCCTTTAGTTACTGTGCGGTCTTCTGCTATAATTGGATAACTAGTTCCCACAGCGCAGATGTATTCTCATTATAGAATTATTGACTTTCCATCTTGCATTCTGTGCCGTGCAGAGTGAATTAGATGTTTGTCACATACTAAATTACATCGTTGGAGTAGGAGGGAGAAGAATTATTGGTCATTTTAACTTTAATTAAAATTAAATGTGAAGGTCCCTTGATAGTTCCTGCTGTGAATGTGCTGCCTGATGTGCCCACTTGGTTACAGCATTCTACCGGAAGCTGGGCGTCAATAGCGAGAAACTTCTTACAGGCTCCCGAGGCTATGAGAGATTCTGCAGAACTACTTTTTCTGAAGAAAGGTCTGGACCAAATCTGAGGAAGGACATTATAGCCATAGGGGGAGTGCAGAGAAGGTTGACCAGACTGATTCCTGGGATGTCAGGACTTTCATATGAAGAAAGACTGGATAGACTTGGTTTATACTCGCTAGAATTTAGGAGATTGAGAGGGGATCTTATAGAAACATACAAAATTCTTATGGGGTTGGACAGGCTAGATGCAGGAAGATTGTTCCCGATGTTGGGGAAGTCCAGGACAAGGGGTCACAGCTTAAGGATAAGGGGGAAATCCTTTAAGACCGAGATGAGGAAAAACTTTTTCACACAGAGAGTGGTGAATCTCTGGAACTCTCTGCCACAGAGGGTAGTTGAGGCCAGTTCATTGGCTATATTTAAGAGGGAGTTAGATGTGGCCCTTGTGGCTAAAGGGATCAGGGGGTATGGAGAGAAAGCAGGTACAGGATACTGAGTTGGATGATCAGCCATGATCATATTGAATGGCGGTGCAGGCTCGAAGGGCCGAATGGCCTACTCCTGCACCTATTTTCTATGTATCTATGTATCTATGACCTGAAACGTCACCCATTCCTTCTCTCCAGAGATGCTGCCCGTCCTGCTGAGTTACTCCAGCATCGGTGTAAACCAGCATCTGCCATTCCTTACTATACCTACTTGTTTCTTTATCGCTCGCTCTCACCTCAAACAGGAGAGGGTAGGGTGGCACAGTGGCTCAGCGGGTAGAGCTGCTGCCTCACGGCGCCAGAGACACTTGTTCCATCTTGACTATTGTTGCCTCCTGTGTGGAGTTCCTGCGTTCTCCCTGTGGCCATGTGGGTTTCCTCTGGGTGCTCCAGTTTCCTTCCTCGTTCTAAAGACATGCAGGGTTGTAGGTTGTTTGGCCTCTGTGCACGCCTTTAGTGTGTAGGATGCAAATATGTGACAACATTGAACCCATGTACGGGTGATCGATGGTCAGCGTGTACTCAGTAGGGCCTGTTTCCATTCTGTATTTCTAAACTAAGACTTAGCTGATGATACAAGGAACTTCAGATGCTGGTCTACAAACTCAGCGGGTCAGGCAGTATCTCCGACTTGAGTATCTTCTGTTACTCTATTTCTCGAACATTTCCTGAATTATAAATTTTTGACAAGATTTTCTCAAATGCCCCCCCCCAAGTGTTAAGCTTCCTATAGCTTCCTTAAGCTTGCTGCAAAGTTAAAAATTATTTTCCTTGCACCAATCCAAAGTATGAATGTTGGAGATTACCTTGAATATGTGTTGGTTTCTTTCAGAGAAGCCGTTGGGTGCAGTAAGTTTGCAGGTCAGACAGAAACAGTTTAACCACATCCGACTCACATTCCCACAAGGACCACAATCGGAGCAGCAGTATGGCGAAACTCCTTACGCCTCATGCTCCCTTTGCTGTGAGTTGATAAAGTGTCATTTGAAGTGTGTAAAAGCAATGTAATTAAGGCAATTAAGGGTCTTGAGGGAGTTAGCAGTGAGAAGCAATGTCTTGTAGTGGGAAGGTCCTGATTAAGAGGGTTACATATTGAAATTAGAGCCAGACATCGAAACAAAGAAACATAGGCGCAGGAGTAGGCCATTCGGCCCTTTGAGCCAGCACCGCCATTCAATATGATCATGGCTGATCATCCAAAATCAGTACCCCGTTCCTGCTTTTTCCCCACATCCCTTGATTCCTTTAGCCCTAAGAGCTAAATCTAACTCTCTTGAAAACATCCAGTGAATTGGCCTCCACTGCCTTCTGTGGCAGAGAATTCCACAGATTCACAACTCTCTGGGTGAAGGAAGTTTTTCCTCATCTCAGTCCTAAATGGCCCACCCCTTATTCTTAAACTGTTCTTCACACAGAGGCCAGTGACATTTTGGAAACCCCTTCAGCATGAGCTGTTGCTGATGCTGGGAATAATTGACTTTTGTTGGCCAAGGATTTCAAAGTGAGAAGACTTCACCGTGCTCTCACGCCTACTCCATGGAGGTTGAGGTCACGTTTAGGAAGGAGATGTTTAGGAAGGAGAGGAGCAGGAATTTCTTCAGTCAGAGGGTGGCGAATCTGTGGAATTCATTCTCCACAGAAAGATGTGGAGGCCAAGTCAATGGATATTTTTAAGGAAGAGATAAATAGATTCATGATTAGTACTGGTGTCAGAAGTTATAGAAACATAGAAACATAGAAAATAGGTGCAGGAGTAGGCCATTCGGCCCTTCGAGCCAGCACCGCCATTCAATATGATCATGGCTGATCATCCAACTCAGTATCCTGTACCTGCCTTCTCTCCATACCCCCTGATCCCTTTAGCCACAAGGGCCACATCTAACTCCCTCTTAAATATAGCCAATGAACTGGCCTCAACTACCTTCTGTGGCAGAGAATTCCACAGATTCACCACTCTCTGTGTGAAAAATGTTTTTCTCATCTCGGTCCTAAAAGATTTCCCCCTTATCCTTAAACTGTGACCCCTTGTTCTGGACTTCCCAACATCGGGAACAATCTTCCTGCATCTAGCCTGTCCAACCCCTTAAGAACCCCTTATGGGGAGAAGGTAGGAGAATGGGGTTAAGAGGACAAGATAGATCAGCCATGATTGAATGGGGTTAAGAGGACAAGATAGATCAGACTTGATGGGCCGAATGGCCTAATTCTGCTCCTATCACTTATGTTCGACTCTTAACTTCCATGTCACTGGATCTTTCCCAGTGGCCACGGCAGATCTCTGCAGCGTCTAACAAATTTGCTGCTCCCTGGTGCGACAGGGAGGACGCACAGGCACTGTACTTGCGAAGAAACGTGGAACAGATATCATCTTGGATTTGTGACCATTGTTGTCATCCCACAATGGCAAGCCCCTGCTGGACATACTCAAGATAGACAAAGAATGCTGGAGTAACTCAGCGGGACAGGCAGCATCTCTGGAGAGAAGGAATAGGGGGCGTTTCTGGTCGAGACCACTTCTTCAGACTAGGAGAGTCAGGGGAGAGGGAAACTAGAGATATGAAAAGGTCTGAAGAAGGGTTTCGGCCCGAAACGTTGCCCATTTCCTTCGCTCCGTAGATGCTGCCTCACCCGCTGAGTTTCTCCAGCAATTTTGTCTACCTTCGATTCTCCAGCATCTCCAGTTCCTTCTTGAACACATGAAAAGGTATAAAAGGAATGGTCTCCATCAATTCGTTCCATATTTCGTCAACGGTGTTCTCTCCAACTGTCTGGCTTTCCCAACTGTCAACGACTAAATTAGTGCAGTTGGACCCAACAGGTGAGAGGCAAGCAATGATCTGTGAACTTGATGAGCAAACAAAGTGATTAAAACATCAGTTAATTGCCTGATTCAATTAGCACCAAGTCAATTGCAGTCTTGCCAGCCGCCATCAGACGTCAGCTCTCAAGGTCAAAGTTGCTCTTGTGAGTAACTGCCAGAGGCTTTCGTGGGCTGACAGCTCAAATAAATTGTTGCAGGTACTCAGGTTGAAATATTGATTAGAAATAAGAGCCCCGAGCAAGATGTGGCTGACAGGAATCTATTGAACTCAACTGGAGCATCAAAGACACCGGCTGTCCATTGTTTAGCAATTACACAGAAGGGCAGCAAGGAGCAAAGGGCAGCAAGGAGCAAATCTCTCGGGGCATCCTCAGGGCCATTCACTTTATTAGACATCCTGACACATTGAAATCATCACTGCCACACTGCCAATCGATTCTGCTTCTTCTACAATCCAGTCTTATGCCAGTCTGTGCCTTCCCCACCTGAGGTACCGACTCTTCAAATGGGCAGCTGCTCCATTGGTATCTTTGTAACTCTGCTCTTCGTGTGGCAGTCCAAGTTCACTCACACATGCACACACTTTACACACAATCGCATACACACGTACAGCACACAATGTCTCTCTCCCCCGCACACATACACACGCACGCACACACGTACACACATGCACAAACACACACATGCACACACACATGCACACATGCACACATGCACAAACACACACACATGCACACACACATATACAAACACACACATGCACACACACATATACAAACACACACATACATGCACAAACACGCACACGTACACACATGCACAAACACACACACATGCACACACACATGCACAAACACGCACACGTACACACACATATACAAACACACACATACATGCACAAACACGCACACGTACACACATGCACACACACATGCACACATGCACAAACACACACACATGCACACACACATGCACAAACACACACACATACACACATATACACACACACATATACACAAACACACACATACACATGCACAAACACACACATATACACAAACACACACACATGCACACACACATGCACAAACACACACACACGCACACACACATATACACAAACACACACATACACATGCACAAACACACACACATGCACACACACATGCACACAAACACACACAAACACACACACACACACACACATGTGATCTCTGTACAACACCAATTCTTTCTCTCTCTATCTCTCACACACAATAACAACATCTATACAGGTTATGGAGACACAAAGAACTGCATAAGCCGGTTTACAATGAAAGACATAATGTACTGGAGTAACTCAGCGGGCCGGGCACCATCCCTGAAGAACATGGATAGGTGATATTTCAGATCCAGACCTTTCTTCAGGCTAAAGAAGGGTCCCAACCTGAAACGCCACCAATCCACATTCTCCTGGGATGCTCCCTGACCCGCTGAATTACTCCAGCACTTTGTGTCTTTCTTCAACAACATTTATAACCCTGGCTTAGTTATAATCCTGTAGGAATCCAGTTCCTGAGGCTCAGCCATGCACTGCTTTAACCTCAGATCTATCAGCTGGATCATAGTGTTACAGCACAGAAACAGGCCAAGTGCCCATCTAAGCATGTCCCATTTGCCCACATTTGCCCCATACCCTCTAAACCTTTCCAATCCATATACTGGTCCAGATGTCTTTTAAATGTTGTTAAAGGTTTTTTTATTGTACCTGCCTCAAGAACTTCATCTGGCAGCATGTTCCAAATACCCACCATCCACTGTATAAACATATTTGCCTTTGGGTTCCTATTAAATCATCTCTCTCTCACACAGCTCCTCCTATGACTGCTCATTGATGTGATTCTTAAGGCCACGCCGGTTCAGCTATTTTCTCATCGTGTCACCGAGATCTACTCTGCTGTGCCCCATACTGTGGGTGTGAAAATGCAGAGCGACTTCACCTTGAGTGTTAGACACAACAGCCGCCCGGGGTGGCCCGGCAAACACCAGCTCTCTAATGATGCGGGCCATGTGTTCACAGAACACTGCCTCCCTGCTCTGAGAAAAAGGGTCTGAAGAAGGGTCTCGACCCGAAACGTCACCCATTCCCTTCTCTCCAGAGATGCTGCCTGGCCCCGCTGAGTTACCCCAGCATCTTGCGCCCATCTTCTGAGATAACATTGGTGGCAAAAACGGGAGGGCAGACTATTATCTAAATTGTGGCCGATTAGGAAATGGGGAGATGCAGCGAGACCTGGGTGTCATGGTACACCAGTCATTGAAAGTAGGCATGCAGGTGCAGCAGGCAGTGAAGAAGGCGAATGGTATGTTAGCATTCATAGCAAGAGGATTTGAGTATAGGAGCAGGGAGGTTCTACTGCAGTTGTACAGGGTCTTGGTGAGACCACACCTGGAGTATTGCGTACAGTTTTGGTCTCCAAATCTGAGGAAGGACATTATAGCCATAGAGGGAGTGTAGAGAAGGTTCACCAGACTGATTCCTGGGATGTCAGGACTTTCATATGAAGAAAGACTTGGCTTATACTCGCTAGAATTTAGGAGATTGAGAGGGGATCTTATAGAAACGTACAAAATTCTTATGGGGTTGGACAGGCTAGATGCAGGAAGATTGTTCCCGATGTTGGGGAAGTCCAGGACAAGGGGTCACAGCTTAAGGATAAGGGGGAAATCCTTTAAGACCGAGATGAGGAAACACTTTTTCACACAGAGAGTGGTGAATCTCTGGAACTCTCTGCCACAGAGGGTAGTTGAGGCCAGTTCATTGGCTATATTTAAGAGGGAGTTAGTTGTGGCCCTTGTGGCTAAAGGGATCAGGGGGTATGGAGAGAAGGCAAGGATGGGATACTGAGTTGGATGATCAGCCATGATCACATTGAATGGCGGTGCAGGCTCGAAGGGCCGAATGGCCTACTCCTGCACCTGTTTTCTATGTATCTATGTATAACGCAGTTCTACCTGCAGTGGGAAGTGAGGCTGCAGACTGCAAGGTGATGCACGATATACGGAAGATCTAAGTTCTTCCACATCACCAGGTCATTGGTCATTCTGAAATGTAGAGAATTAAACAGACAATTAAACACGGAAAATAACACAAACGGCATTCAGATCAATAAGTAATTAAGATAGTATTGATGTTCTTGGCAGTGAGGAGAATGTGGGTTTAAGTGCTTTTGGATATTATACTTCCACTTCGGCAAATAGTTAACCAGGGCTCCTAAATAGCACCTCCAACAGTGCAGCGATCTCTCAATCTTCCCCCTCTTACAATGCAGTGCCCTCTTCAACACCGACCCTCTAAACGTCCCCTCTGATCCTGCCCCCACCACAGTATTATACATTTTATTCTTGTAAATAATTGATTTAAATTATTTTGGGTTAAAAAAACCCCATAATTCAGCCCCCCCAACCGTGCAAGGAAGGAACGGCAGATGCTGCTTTACACCGAAGATAGACACACAATGCCGGAGTAACTCAGCGGGACAGGCAGCATCTCTGGAGAGAAGGGATGGGTGACGTTTTGGGTCGAGACCCTTCTTCAGACTGAGTCCTTCTCTCCAGAGATGCTGCCTGTCCCGCTGAGTTACTCCAGCATTTTGTGTCTATCCCCCCCAACAGTGCACTGCTCCTTTGACACTGCCTTTTTTTACCTCTGCTACACTTCCTCAATATTTGTCCAGTCACAGTGTAGCACTCGCGACCTTTGTACAACAGAAGTGTCAGCCTGAATGTTTCTGCTCCAGTGTTGAAATGCATCATCAACTCCAACCTTTCTCAATTCGAAGATAGACACAGAATCCTGGAGTAACTCAGCAGCGGGACAGGCAGCGTCTCTGGAGAGAAGGGATGGGTGACGTTTCGGGTCGAGACCGTTATTCAGACTCAATTCGAGCTGTCTCTGACTTCTTATCTACATGCGTTTAAGAAGGAACTGCAGATGCTGGAAAATCGAAGGTA
>CM075992.1:2026155-2081000 GCA_038087875.1 Malacoraja senta
GGAGGCTTGGCGATCGTTTCGCCGAACACCTCCGGTCGGTCCGCAATAACCAACCTGAACTCCCGGTGGCTCAGCACTTCAACTCCCCCTCCCATTCCGTATCTGACCTCTCTGTCCTGGGTCTCCTCCATGGCCACAGCGAGCAACACCGTAAATTGGAGGAAATGCACCTTATATTACGCTTGGGCAGTCTACATCCTGGGGGCTTGAACATTGAATTCTCCCAATTCTGCTAGCCCTTGCTGTCCCCTCCCCTTCATCAGCCCTCTGGTTGCCTCCTCCCCTCCCCTAGCCCTCGGGCTCCTCCTCCGCCTTTTTCCTTTTTTTCCTTTCTTCCCCCCACCCCCTATCAGTCTGAAGAAGGGTTTCGGCCCGAAACGTTACCTATTTCCTTCGCTCCATAGATGCTGCTGCACCCGCTGAGTTTCTCCAGCATTTTTGTGTAGCTGCTGGAGAAACTCAGCGGGTGCAGCAGCATCTTTGGAGCGAAGGAAATAGGCAACGTTTCGGCTCGAAACCCTTCCGGGTTTCGTCCCGAAACGTTGCCTATTTCCTTCAGGGTTTCGGCCCGAAACGTTGCCTATTTCCTTCGCTCCATAGATGCTGCTGCACCCGCTGAGTTTCTCCAGCATTTTTGTCTACCTCCTGCCTGCGTTTGGCCCATATCCCTCCAAACCTGTCCTATCCATGTACCTGTCTAACTGTTTCTTAAACGTTGGGATAGTCCTAGCCTCAACTACCTCCTCTGGCAGCTTGTTCCATACACCCACCACCCTTTGTGTGAAAAAGTTACCCCTCAGATTCCTATTAAATCGTGTCCCCTTCACCTTAAACCTATGTCCTCTGGTCCTCGATTCCCCTACTCTGGGCAAGAGACTCTGTGCGTCTACCCGATCTCTTCCTCTCATGATTTTATACACAATAGCAGGAGTGACATGTCTCCAGCTTGTGTGGAGATGTGTGACAGGGCTGAGACTGGCCACAGGCCCAGGATCAGTGGAACTAAGGCCCCAGCAAGCCAGAGCTTGCACTAAGTCTCGAAGTGTTTACAAATCCCATTTCATTCCGTCCAAACAAGGAGATTACAGCAAACGTCAACTTGGTTGAAATCTGAGATGGGAGAAACCAGGCCGTCAACCATGAAAGGTGTGCAGGATTCTGACTTTATTTCACACGAGCATTACCGGTAATGGAATCCTTGCACCCACTGTTAATACCAGAACAGCCATTGCCATTTGCAGCCGTTAATATTGCAGCGATGCCCTTATCAATTCAACGCTTCAGACGTGCATACCGGACCAGACTCTCCAATTATTGCTGTGTTATGAGCAGATTAATATCCATCAAACGTCATCCCAAGAACAGCTCAGTGACCTCTGCAACCTTTCGAGCAGAGAGCCATTTTAATTGCCCAAGGGGGGTCTGGTTTTACTGGCATGCATGGTGCCAATTACCGAATGACTGAGAGAGTGTGTGGAATAGCAAGCCTGTAACGTTCTAGTTGCCCACCGCCAGATGGAGGAGCGACTTGTTGTCGTTGGAGATCAGCGAATCACGCTGACGTCCCGCCCGCAGTCCAAATATCTTGCGCGTCACGTATATTTAATTCAGGAAGTCACCACCTTCAGTAAGGCCTTCAACAGTTACGGGGAAAAGGCTGGGTGAATGGGGTTGAGGGGTAGGGGGGGGGATTAGATCAGCCATGATTGAATGGCGGAGCAGACTCAGTGGGTAGAAAGGCCTAAGGTACAGCAGGCAATGAAGAAAGCTAATGGCATGTTGGCCTTCATAACAAGAAGAGTTGAGTATAGGAGCAAAGAGGTCCTTCTACAGTTGTACAGGGCCCTCCCTAGTGAGACCACACCTGGAATATTGTGTGCAGTTTCGGTCTCCAACTTTGAGGAAGGACATTCTTGCTATTGAGGGAGTGCAGCGTAGGATCACCAGGTTAATTCCCGGGATGGCGGGACTGTCATATATTAATAGAATGGAGCGGCTGGGCTTGTACACTCTGGAATTTAGAAGGATGAGAGGGCATCTTATTGAAACATATAAGATTATTAAGGGATTGGACACGCTAGAGGCAGGAAACATGTTCCCGATGTTGGGGGAGTCCAGAACCAGGGGCCACGGTTGAAGAATAAGGGGTAGGCCATTTAGAACGGAGATGAGGAAAAACGTTTTCACCCAGAGTTGTGAATTTGTGGCAGTGGAGGCCAATTCTCTGGATGCTTTCAAGTGATTTAGACAGGGCTCTTAAAGATAGCGGAGTCAAGGGATATGGGGAGAAGGCAGGAATGGGGTACTGATTGTGGATGATCAGCCATGATCACATTGAATGGCGGTGCTGGCTCGAAGGGCTGAATGGCCTACTCCTGCACCTATTGTCCATTGTCACATTCTGCTCTGATGGTTACCTCTTTGGACCAGGAAGGAGGTTGGTTTCAGGCAATCAGTATGCTGGGAGTGCCTGGATCACCTTTATGCTGAAACTCCCTCTTAGTTTAGTTTAGTCTAAGATGCAGCATGGAAACAGGCCCTTCAGCCCACCAAGTCCACGCTGACCATCCAAACACCTGTTCACACTTCAATGCTTCAATGTTCTCCAGGCTTTCACCATTCAATGGTAGTACTTCCGGCAAAGAGTTAAAAACCAACATGGTTCCTCCTTTTCAGAAGGGGAAACACTGCCTGTGTGACTGTACGCAGTTAGTGGAGAGGCACCCTGAGCAGTGTTGTGGAACAGAGAGCTCCAGGGGGGTCGAGGACTAGAGGACATAGGTTCAAGGTGAAGGGGAAAATATTTAATAGGAATCTGAGGGGTAACTTTTTCACACAAAGGGTGGTGGGTGAATGGAACAAGCTGCCGGAGGAGGTAGTTGAGGCTGGGACTATCCCAACGTTTAAGAAACAGTTGGACAGGTACACAGGTTTGGAGGGATATAGAGGAGCCAAATGAAGGCAGGTGGGACTAGTGTAGCTGGGACATGTTGGCCGGTGTGGGCAAGTTGGGCCGAAGGGCCTGTTTCCACGCTGTATCACTCTACGATTCTCTATAACTCTATCCCATTTTCACATCCACTCCCAACACTCCAGAGGCAATTTACAGAGGGCCAATTAACCGACAAACCCACTCGAATTCAGGTTGTGGGAGGAAACCCACGCAAAGGTGCAAACTCCACGCAGACAGCACCCGAGGTCGGGATGGAACCCGGGTCTCCGGCGCTGGGGGGGGGGGCAGCGGCTCTACCAGCTGTGTGCACCGGCTGGGTCTGTGTGGGGGGGGGTTTTGGGGGAGGGGAATGTCTGGTTAACCCAGCGGTGGGGCTGGTGAATCCAGGCCCCCAGCACTGGCAACAGCAGCTGGAGATCAGGGTGCTGGCTTCCCTCCAGGGTTAAACCCTGCAGATGGCGCGGTAAACAAGTCCCAGACTCTGTGTCCTTGACCCCAGCCTCCCTGTCTGTGCTGCCACCAGTGAACAGGAACCCTCCGTCTTGGAGCCACGTTTAACTCTTCCACCACAGGAATAGAAGCCAGTTCCACGGTGGAAATGCAACAGGACACCTGATCGTTGCCTGCGCCCGCTGCTACTGATGAATCCCAAGTCCCTCGCTGTCAGAATGTCATGTGGGAGGAAACTACACAAACCAGAAACACGAAGGAATCTTGCTTGAAAGCCTCAAAGAGGGCTTGCCCACAAAGAGTTAAATTGCAGCTGTTTCCTTTCCAAATCAGATACGCTGTCATGCCCTCCAACTTTGTTTGTTCACTTGAATCTTTCAGGTTTTTAGTTTTGATGCAGAGGTTTGAGCCTTTGAGCAAAGCTAATGAGTGATTGGGGAGTGGGTGGGTGCAGGGAAGACTCTGAGTGGAGATGAGCGCGCTGTGTTGTCGACTTTAAGAGCTGGAGCCGTCGGCATCAAAGGGGAAGTTTCACTTCCTGGTGTTCCTGAACTCACACAGTTCACGGATTGCAAAGGGGGGTGGGTGGTGGTTGGGTGAGAGAGGGAAGTGGGTATTTCTCCTAAGTCAGATTGCCAGAGAGGCAGAGACCTGGGGAGCAAAGGCTGGCCGTGGCGTCTTGCGAGTCCCGCCACCGACTAAAGATTATGCAGAGTGTGTCCGACCAAGAAGGGTCTCGACCAGAAACTTCTCTCCAGAGATGCAGCCTGACCCGGCTGAGTTACTCCAGCAGTTTGTGTCGACAGCGTCCCGTCACCCTGAAGTAGCAAGCACCTGGGAAGTTGGGCAGGAAACTCTCCCCCCTCCTGTCTGTGGTCGAGCCGATGCCACTCGGATTCTGCGGAGCTCGCAAGTGACAATCTTGAAGTCACTCAGAGGGACAAATGTTTCACTGCACAGATCGGTTGCTGTTCAAATGGCATATCATGGCCCGACAGGGTGCGAGTGTGGAATTGTGACATTTTGGAGCTAAAAAACAGGTTTCTTTCTTTTTAGTTGAGTTCAGTTTAGTTTGTGGTGACGTGTAGCGAGGCACAGTGAAAAGGCTTCTGTTGCGGAGAGGCAACACATCATTGCAATCGGGCCATTGTTGGATTGCAAATTTGACAAACTTAGACATCTGTCGAAGAGAGGGGGAGAGAGAGGGGAAGATTCTACAGTTTCCAAAGAACTTCAGATGCTAAAGTTAAATACTTCTGATTCTGATTCTCAAACGACGGTAACATGGGAAGGACGTGAGTTACGACCCTCCCCCTGCATCGAAAGTGGCTGTCCCGTATAAACACTGCGCTGGAGAAGGGTCTCGACCCGAAACGTCACCCGTTCCTTCTCTCCAGAGATGCTGCCTGTCCCGCTGAGTTACTCCAGCGTTTTGTGTCTGTCTTCGGTGTAAAGCAGCATCTGCGGTTCCATATCCGTATCCCACCGCGTGTTGGGAGCAGGCCCCCCCGTTGGAGAATGGCCGGGACCTTGAGACCACACCGCCCCTGGCAGAGCCCTCTCTACCCCAGGTACACTTCCACGCCCCGCTGGGGGGGGGGGGGGGGGGGGGGGGGGGGGGGGGGGGGGGGGGGGGGGGGGGGGGGGGGGGGGGGGGGGGGGGGGGGGGGGGGGGGGGGGGGGGGGGGGGGGGGGGGGGGGGGGGGGGGGGGGGGGGGGGGGTCACCACGGTGCGGACAGAGGTGGAGGGCGACTCGCCCACCTGGGACCTGTGCCGCCCTGGGACCAGGCTGCCCGGGGTGATCGGGCCCCTGTCTCCACGCTGCTCCCCCACGGAACTCACCCCGGCTCTTCCGCAAGCTGCTGCTGAACAAGAACATCCGAGAACATCGGCGCCACTCGAGTGTCCACTTTTGGTAAGGATCTCACGCATTGGCCGCCCGCCGGGCCTGAGCATCGAGACTGGCTTTGTTTTTATTGCCCCCTCCACACTCCCAAAGCTGCTGGTGAAGATGGATCAGTCTTTACTGTCCCCACCCCATTGAGTCATTCTGCATATTGTGTCGTGCTGCAGCTAGTAAGAATGTCATTGTTCTATCTGGGACACATGACAATGAAACTCTCTTGACTCTAGAGTGAAGAGAATCAAGGGATATGGGGGAAATAGCAGGAACGGGGTACTGATTGTGGATGATCAGCCATGATCATATTGAATGGTGGTGTGGGGAGGGTGGTGGGTGGGCGGGTGCAGTGGGACTTAGTATTGACGGAGGGTGAAGGGGGTCAGGTCTGGGTAATGGGGGGGGGGGGGGATCCAGCCATGAGTGGAGAGATGCTTCATCAGCCAATGTGATGGAATTTGCTGCTATTGTGATTCTTGCTCAGGTGTCCAGGGCAGTGGCCGCGCTACCTTGGGAACCCGGACATCAGCAAACAGACGGCCAGCAGTCATTGTCAAATCACTGTGCTGCTCACTAGTAATCGGGACTCTCACACTCACCCCCACACCACACACACTCAGCTCACACTCACCCCCACACCACACACTCAGCTCACACTCACCCCCACACCACACACACTCAGCTCACACTCACCCCCACACCACACACTCAGCTCACACTCACCCCCACACCACACACACTCAGCTCACACTCACCCCCACACCACACACACTCAGCTCACACTCACCCCACATCACACTCACACTCAGCTCACACTCACCCCCACACCACACACACTCTGCTCACACTCACCCCCACACCACACACACTCAGCTCACACTCACCCCACATCACACTCACACTCAGCTCACACTCACCCCCACACCACACACACTCCGCTCACACTCACCCCCCACCACACACACTCAGCTCACACTCACCCCCACACCACACACACTCAGCTCACACTCACCCCCACACCACACACACTCAGCTCACACTCACCCCCACACCACACACACTCAGCTCACACTCACCCCCACACCACACACACTCAGCTCACACTCACCCCCACACCACACACACTCAGCTCACACTCACCCCCACACCACACACGCTCAGCTCACACTCACCCCACATCACACTCACACTCAGCTCACACTCACCCCCCACACCACACACGCTCAGCTCACACTCACCCCACATCACACTCACACTCAGCTCACACTCACCCCCACACCACACACACACACTCAGCTCACAGTCATCCCCCACCACACACACTCCGCTCACACTCACCCCCATCACACACACTCATCTCACACTCACCCCACATCACACACACTCCGATCACACTCACCCCCCACCACACACACCTAGCTCACACTCACCCCCACATCGCACTCACACTTAGCTCACACTCACTCCCACACCACACACCACTCCGCTCACACTCACCCCACATCACACTCACACTCCGCTCACACTCACCCACACCACACACACTCCGCTCACACTCACCCCCACACCACACACACTCAGCTCACACTCACCCCCACACCACACACGCTCAGCTCACACTCACCCCACATCACACTCACACTCAGCTCACACTCACCCCCCACCACACACACTCAGCTCACACTCACCCCCACACCACACACACTCCGCTCACACTCACCCCCACACCACACACACTCCGCTCACACTCACCCCCACATCACACTCACACTCAGCTCACACTCACCCCCACACCACACACACTCACCCCACATCACACTCACACTCCGCTCACACTCACCCCACATCACACACACTCAGCTCACACTCACCCCACATCACACACACTCAGCTCACACTCACCCCACATCACACACACTCAGCTCACACTCACCCCCACATCACACTCACTCAGCTCACAATCACCCCCCACATCACACTCACTCAGCTCACAATCAACCCCACATGACGTACATTCACCTCACACCTCAATTCACACTCACCTCACACTCACCCCCAGTGTAACACTCACTCTCACGCTCGCCACCACATAACACTGGAAATGGCAGAGTAGACCTGATGGGCCAAACGGCCTCATTCTGCTCCAAGACATGAACTTATAAACCGCATCCTCACATTCCCTTCCATACTGGGACTCACCCCCCTCACATAGACCCTCACACAGACCCTCACCCCCCTCACACAGACCCTCACACAGTCCCTCATACAGACCCTCACACAGTCCCTCACACAGACCCTCACCCCCTCACACAGACCCTCACACAGACCCTCACACAGTCCCTCACCCTCACACAGTCCCTCACACAGTCCCTCATACAGACCCTCACACAGTCCCTCACCCTCACACAGACCCTCACACAGACCCACACACAGACCCTCACACAGACCCTCACACAGTCCCTCACCCTCACACAGACCCTCACCCCCCCTCACACAGACCCACACACAGTCCCTCACACAGTCCCTCACACAGACCCTCACACAGACCCTCACACAGTCCCTCACACAGACCCACACACAGTCCCTCACACAGTCCCTCACACAGACCCTCACACAGTCCCTCACACAGACCCACACACAGTCCCTCACACAGTCCCTCACACAGACCCTCACACAGACCCTCACACAGACCCTCACACAGACCCTCACACAGACCCTCACCCCACACACACAGACCCTCACACAGTCCCTCACCCCCCACACACAGACCCTCACACTGCCCCTTCTGTTCACCATTCCACAGACTCTCACGGATGTTCCCCCATAAGGACTTTGCATAAAACACTAACACCGGCCCAAACATGAAGCATCACAAACCTCCTGCCACCATCCTATAAACAGGTGACTATTGTGACCCTCCAACCTGAGACTGATACCTCCTTCTAACCTTCTAACAAAATATATATTGACTTTAAAGTTGAGTCTGACGATTTGAAAGGTTCTGATCTTTGAAGCCAGGTTGTGAATGTTTGATATTTGCAGCCCTGTAAGTCCAGGACAAGCGCTTTACATGTTCGACAGACTGTGGCATTTATAGACACAAGAGACTGGATTCTTGTGGTGAAGGATTGTGGTGGGTCAGGAAGCATCTGTGGTGGTTCTGGCACAAAACATCATCTGTACATTCCCCTCCCCCGCTGTTCCTCCAGTCTGAAGAAAGGTCCCAACACCAAAAATCACCCATCCGTGCTCTCCACAGCTGCTGCCTGGCCCAGCCGAGTTCCTCCGATAGCCAGCAGTCTGAAGAAGGGTCCCGACCTTGAAACCGTCCCTACCCATGTTCTCCACAGATGCTGCTTAATCCGAAGATAGACACAAAAAGCTGGAGTAACTCAGCGGGTCAGGCAGCTTCTCTGGAGAGAAGGAATAGGTGACCTTTCGGGTCGAGAGACCCTTCTGCAGACTGAGAGTCGGGGAAAACGGACACGAGAGATATAGACGGTGATATACGGGATACTGAGTTGGATGATCAGCCATGAACATATTGAATGGCGGTGCAGGCTCGAAGGGCTGAATGGCCTACTCCTGCACCTATTTTCTATGTATCTATGTATCTATGATATTCCCTGACTCTCAGTCTGAAGAAGGGTCTCGACCCGAAACGTCACCCGTTCCTTCTCTCCAGAGATGCTGCCTGTCCCGCTGAGTTACTCCAGCTTTTGTGTTTACCTTTAATTTAAACCAGTATCTGCAGTTTCTTCCTACACATGCTGTTCAATCCACTGAGTCACTCCAGCACTTAGTGCCTTTAATTTTGTTATCCAGCTCCTGGAGTTCTTTGCATCTCCTCCAATAATCCATTTGCTGTGTAGGAAGGAACTGCAGATGCTGGTTTAAACAGAAGATAGACACAAAAAGCTGGAGTAACTCGGCAGGACAGGCGGCATCTTTGTGGTGAAGGAATGGGTGACCTTTCGGGTCGAGAGACCCTTCTGCAGACTGAGAGTCGGGGAAAACGGACACGAGAGATATAGACGGTGATATACCCTGACTCTCTGAGAGTCAAGGTGTACCATTCCTACCCTGAGAGAAGGAATGGGTGACGTTCGGGTTGGTTGAGACTATTTTCTGTGGCATTTCGACCATTCCCAACAGCAGAGGGCAGTATAAGATAAGGTTTCCAAACACCTGTAACCACTGCTCCTGTAGGAAATACCTCAGAAACCATAACGCCACTGGGCATTGTTTTATGGAGATGTTTGAAGGCAAAAATGTAATCAAGGCAGCTGTCAATGCTTTTAATCACAAGGTATGATTCATGTTCTAAGTCCAGCTGTGAAGCTGCTAATGGCTTTGTGAGGTATTAGAGAATGGTTTACGAGTTCAATGCAACCACTGTGACATCTACAAACAACAGCACCAGTTGGCATTGCTGTGCTCAAACATCTGGCGTCGTCTTGCCCAGAAATTCTCCAGACAGTACAACGCAGGAACTCCTCTCTCCAACCTCCCACCTCCCACCTACCCCTCCTGGCTGCTCCAACTCCCCCATTGACCTCCCACCGCCAGACTCAGGAACAGCTTCAGCTATTAGGGAACTTGATGAGTTCAGTCGTCTGTGACTATCCTTGATCAGACTTTACTGGCTTTACCTGGCACTCAACGTTACTCCCTTTATCATGTATCTGTACACTGTGAATGGCTCGATTCTAATCATGTATTGTCTTACTGCTGATTTGTTAGCAGGCAATAGACAATAGACGCAGGAGTAGGCCATTCGGCCCTTCGAGCCAGCACCGCCATTCAATGTGATCATGGCTGATCATCCCCAATCAGTACCCCGTTCCTGCCTTCTCCCCATATCCCCTGACTCCGCTATCTTTAAGAGCCCTATCTAGCTCTCTTGAAAGCATCCAGAGAACCGGCCTCCACCGCCCTCTGAGGCAGAGAATTCCACAGACTCACCACTCTCTGTGAGAAAAAGTGTTTCGTTTCCTCGTCTCCGTTCTAAATGGCTTACCCCTTATTCTTAAACTGTGGCCCCTGGTTCTGGACTCCCCCAACATCGGGAACATGTTTCCAGCCTCTAGCGTGTCCAAGCGCTTAACAATTTGATATTTCTATACAGGCAACCAAAGCTTTTCACTGTACCTCGGTACACGTGACAATAAACTAAAGTGAACTGAAATTAAACTGAACTGAGTCTGATAAAGAGCCACGACCAGCAACGCCACCTATCCATGTTCTCCAGACTTACTGCCTGACCCGCTGAATTGCTCCAACACTTTGTGTCCTTTCAGGAACAACTTAGAAACATAGAAACATAGAAATTAGGTGCAGGAGTAGGCCATTCGGCCCTTCGAGCCTGCACCGCCATTCAATATGATCATGGCTGATCATCCAACTCAGTATCCCGTACCTGCCTTCTCTCCATACCCTCTGATCCCTTTAGCCACAAGGGCCACATCTAGCTCCCTCTTAAATATAGCCAATGAACTGTCCTCGACTACCCTCTGTGGCAGAGAGTTCCAGAGATTCACCACTCTCTGTGTGAAAAAAGTTCTTCTCATCTCGGTTTTAAAGGATTTCCCCCTTATCCTTAAGCTGTGACCCCTTGTCCTGGACTTCCCCAACATCGGGAGCAATCTTCCTGCATCTAGCCTGTCCAACCCCTTAAGAATTTTGTACGTTTCTATAAGATCCCCCCTCAATCTCCTAAATTCTAGCGAGTATAAACCAAGTCTATCCAGTCTTTCTTCATAAGACAGTCCTGACATCCCAGGAATCAGTCTGGTGAACCTTCTCTGCACTCCCTCTATGGCTATAATGTCCTTCCTCAGACTTCTCTCCATCTGTTAGCAGGCTTCCATAAACTAGGGTACTGTCCGATTCACCTCTACCCCATTGCGGACATTGGACTTTGTCTATGGGACTGGTACGCTACAATGCTGAGAATTATATTCTGCACTCTGTATCTTCCCCTTTGCTCTACCTGTTGTACTGGAGTTTGACTTGGCTGTATTTAGAATCGCAGAGTGATACAGCGTGGAAACAGGTCCTTTGGCCCAACTTGCCCACACCGGCCAACATGTGCCATCTACACTAGTCCCACCTACCCATATCCCTCCAAACCTGTCCTATCCATGTACAGTACCTGTCTAACTGTTTCTTAATCCCGTTACTTCTCTTTATGTGTAGTATTATCTGATCAGATTGGATAGCCAAAGCTCTTCACAGTATCTTGATAATAATAAACTGAAATCTACACACCTCCTCTAGCCACCTCTCCCATCTACCTGCCCCCCTTCACCAGCCACCACCCTTCCTCCATTCACCTCTCTCTTCCCTTCTCAACCCCACCTCTGGCCTCACAGAGAGTGGTGAGTCTGTGGATTCTCACAGAGAGTGGTGAGTCTGTGGATTCTCAAAGAGAGTGGTGAGTCTGTGGAATTCTCTGCCTCAGAGGGCGGTGGGTGCAGGTTTCTCTGGATGCTTTCAAGAGAGAGCTAGATAGGGCTCTTAAAAATAGCGGAGTCAGGGGGATATGGGGAGAAGGCAGGAACGGGGTACTGATTGGGGATGATCAGCCATGATCACATTGAATGGCGGTGCTGGCTCGAAGGGCCGAATGGCCTGCTCCTGCACCCATTGTCTATTGTCTATTGTCTATTGACCTCCTGCAGCCTCCTCATCCCACCTCCCGCCAAACCTCCTAACCAAGGGGGCCCCGGTGTGGGGGAGGGGGGAGGGGGGAGGGGGCACTCATTTGGGAATCCACTGCCCGGGGGCTAAGCCTACGTTTGTTTGTTGGTTGGTTGGTTGGTTCCGGTTAAGGCGCTGGGCACACGGCAGCCAACTAACAGTTGCTTGTCTTTTTCTTTTGTTTTCACTTTAAATTTAATTTTAATTTCAAGTTTTCCTGTGCCTCGTTGTGTGTTGTGGCTGTTGGCAGACCAATTTGCCTCTGGGGATGAATGAAGTTGTATCGTATCGTATCATATCGTATCCCACTATTCCTCCCCCCCTCTTCCCTCCCCTATCTCCCCCATTTTCCGGCTCTCATTCCCCACCTCCCCAGTGCAGGATCTGGGGACGCCAGCAGCCCGCAGCAGCAGTTGATGGGGAGTTGCAGCTGTACGAGGCCTGGTCATACCCGGTCATAGTGACGTCTTTCCCTACTCCTATCCTCTATCTTATCTGTGCATTCACGTCGTCAGCAGCTCCCCTCCCCGTAGATGGCATACCACATCCTGTAAACTCTACGCACGCCTTCTCACTCACACGTCTCATTCAAACACCGCAAACACTGAGAAATAGGTGCAGGAGTGGGCCATTCGGCCCTTTGGCCCTTCGAGCCAGCACCGCCATTGGTTGTGATCATGGCGGATCGTCCCAAAAATCAGTACCCCCGTTCTTCCTTTCTCCCCCATATCCCTTGATTCCGTTAGCCCCAGGAACTAAATCTAACTCTCTCTTGAAAACATCCAGTGAATTGGCCTCCACTGCCTTCTGTGTCACCCCCGAATCTCAGTCTCTCTCTGTGAGCTGACTGTGGCTTTCCCTCCGTCCCCCTGACTGGGTGGGGGGTGGGGGGGTCAATGGCCCGGACAGTCATGAGGGAGGGGGTTGTGGTTCACAGTGACCTGTCCCCACATAGGTCTACAGACAAACTTGCACCCTGCACACTGCAGGTCATCCTAATGCACCTCTCTGTCGGTCACAGTGTTACCCTGAGAAGCTGAGAAGCGGCACTTCAGTTTGGTTTATTGTCACCAGTACCGAGGTACGGTGCAGAAACCTTTGTTGCGTGCTAACCAGTCAGCGGAAAGACAACACATGATTACAATCAAGCAATTTGCAGTGTATAGATACATGATAAGGGAATAACGTTTAGTGCAAGGGAAAGCCAGCAAAGTCCGATCAAGGATATTCCGAGGTAGACAGAAATGCTGGAGAAACTCAGCGGGTGAGGCAGCATCTATGGAGCGAAGGAAATAGGTGACGTTTCGGGTCAGTGTGAAGAAGGGTCTCGACCCGAAACGTCACCTATTCCTTCGCTCCATAGATGCTGCCTCACCCGCTGAGTTTCTCCAGCGTTTTTGTCTACCTTCGATTTTCCCAGCATCTGCAGTTCTTTCTTAAAGGATAGTCCGAGGGTCACCAATGAGGTAGATAGTAGTTCAGGATTGCTCTCTGGTGGTGGTCTCTGGCGCTGCATTCGCTGGAAGGCAGCAACTCTACCGCTGCGCCACCATGAATGACCGTGTACAGTGTTCAGCACTAACCCCGGTATTAGATATCAGTTAAATGCTCCCATCATAAATGTTAAAACAACAACTCATTTATCTTGTAATTTCTGCTTTCAGAAGTAAATAATACTCTCACTATCTTTAACCTTCAATCTCCCACAGGAGTTATGACCAGCCAAGTTAAATAAACAGTGCTGTCAGTGAAGAGAGTTAACTCTTTTGTAACTTCATCGCTAAGTTTTTGAGAATCCTGTGGTGTACTCGATCCACAAGAAGTATTCAGACTATTCCAATGTTGCTTTTGCATGGTCACACATGGCAGGGAAGCGGGAATCACCTTATTGCAACATGTAAGGTCCTGAGACCAAGTCGACGTTGAGATGTTTCCACTGGTGGGAAGGATCTTGGACCTTGTTACCAGATCAGGAAGAAGCTGCTTAAAACGGAGGTACTTTGGAATATGTGTAGGAAGGAACTGCAGATGTTGGTTTAAACCGAAGATAGACACAAAATGCTGGAGTAACTCAGCGGGACAGGCAGCATCTCTGGAGAGAAGCAATGGGTGATATTTTGGGTCTAAACCCTTCTTCAGAATATCTGCAGAATATTCTTTGGAATATCGTCTCTGAATCTCCAAAATACTCTACCCCGAGAGAGCTGTGGAGGCAAAAACATTGTGGCTGTTTAAAGAGGAAGTAGATCAAGTTTTGAAAGTTCGGGGAATTGAAACTTATGGGGAACTGGCACAGATGATGAGAATGCCTGGTGCCATGCCAGGTTGGATGGGGGGACACAAAGTGGTGGAGTAACACAGCGGGTCAGGCAGCATCTCTAGAGTACATGGATAGGTGACGTTTCAGGTCTGGTCCCTTCTTCAGGCTGAAATATCACAGGGGGGCAGCAGTGAGAGGTGGTCTAACAGAACCCCCGTTGGAGAGAGAATGTGAACTTCTTCAAAGTAGACATACCATGAGGAGATTTTGCAGTGGAACAGTGAGAGTTAGAAGCGAGCAAGGAAGAAAAGGCACAGCGGTAGAGTTGCTGCCTTACAGCGCTTGTAGCGCCAGAGACCTTGGTTCAATCCTGACTACGGGTGCTGTCTGTACGGAGTTTGTACCTTCTCCCTGTGACCTGCGTGGGTTTCCTCCGAGATCTTCGGTTTCCTCCCACACTCCAAAGACGTGCAGGTTTGTAGGTTAATTGGCTTGGTGTAAATGTAAATTGTCCCAAGTGTGTGTGTAGGTTAGTGTTAATGTGCGGGGATCGCTGGTTGGTACGGACTCGGTGGGCCGAAGGGCCTGTTTCCGCTTCCGTGTATTCCTGTGCGTCAGAATTAGCCCTCCAGGCCATGATGCGTCCAGTCAGGATCTGTTGGAGTTTGTTAGAAAATTAGGTGATATCTTCAAACGTCTAAGAAAGTGGAGATGTTGCCGAACCTTCTTTGTTTTTACATGATAAATTCAGTCCAATGTTTTATTAACAAAACGGTATGCAAAAAAGATAAAATAACCTGTTTGTAAAGGGAAAGGGCAATAATGTGACAAGTCTCTTCCATGTTGTAGTCTTCCAAATTAGTATATTAAACTGAAGGAAAGATTGGGTTTCACGGTGAAATCCAAACCTCAACATGCCTGCATGAAAAGATGTATCTGTACATAGATACATAGAAAATAGGTGCCGGAGTAGGCCATTCGGCCCTTCGAGCCTGCACCGCCATTCAATATGATCATGGCTGATCATCCAACTCAGTATCCCGTACCTGCCTTCTCTCCATACCCCCTGATCCCCTTAGCCACAAGGGCCACATCTAACTCCCTCTTAAATATAGCCAATGAACTGGCCTCAACTACCCTCTGTGGCAGAGAGTTCCAGAGATTCACCACTCTCTGTGTGAAAAAGTTTTTCCTCATCTCGGTCTTAAAGGATTTCCCCCTTATCCTTAAGCTGTGACCCCTTGTCCTGGACTTCCCCAACATTGGGAACAATCTTCCTGCATCTAGCCTGTCCAACCCCATAAGAATTTTGTACGTTTCTATAAGATCCCCCCTCAATCTCCTAAATTCTAGCGAGTATAAGCCAAGTCTATCCAGTCTTTCTTCATATGAAAGTCCTGACATCCCAGGAATCAGTCTGGTGAACCTTCTCTGCACTCCCTCTATGGCTATAATGTCCTTCCTCAGAACAGGAGGAGTTCAAGGGGGTGTGTCGAAGGCAGAGGGAAATAAACTGTTTTCCTGCCACCACATGGAAGGGTAATGCCTCCCTCCCCCACTCAATCCCTTACAATTTCTGATGAAAAACAAATAAAATAACTGCAGCAGGTAGATGTACAGATCTCTTGCCCAGAGTAAGGGAATCGAGGACCAGAGGACATACAAGGTGAAGGGGAAAAGATTTGTTAGGAATCTGAGGGGTGACTTTTTCACTCAAAGGGTGGTGGGTGAATGCCAGAGGAGACAGTTAAGGCTGGGACTATCACAACGTTTAAGAAACAGATAGACAGATACATGGTACACAAAAATGCTGGAGAAACTCAGCGGGTGCAGCAGCATCTATGGAGCGAAGGAAATAGGCAACGTTTTGGCCCGAAACGTTGCCCATTTCCTTCGCTCCATAGATGCTGCTGCACCCGCTGAGTTTCTCCCGCATTTTTGTGTACCTTCCTTAGTAAAGTTTAGTTGATTTAAAATATCGTAATCTTGCTGCAATCACGCTGGCAATATGGAATCAAACCAGAAGATGTTAACACATAGCATCTGAGGTTTTCAACCTGAGATATTAACTCTGCTGCCCTTTTCAGGCACTGAATGGGTGCAGAATTTTCTTTTACAATTTTTGAATACATCTTTAAGAGGCTGAGAAAGGAAACAGTCCCAGTAATTGCAACAAAATAATTCCAAATAAGATCCTATTTGAATTTAAGCCATGTCAGACAAAAGCAATTAAAACAAAATACTTAGAAAGTTGATTTAAAGTATAATCACAGTTATTTCCGAACACAAACTTTGTAGTATTTTCCACAGGGAATCTTGAGCCAACACAATTCCGTGCCAGCATTTTAAACTTAAGACGTTACAAAGGTTTAGATGAATTAGTTTGGAGATACGGCACGGAAACGGGCCCACCGGGAACGCACCGACCAGCGATCCCCGCACATTAACACTATCCTACACACACTAGGGACATTTTTACATTTATACCAAGCCAGTTAACCTACAAACATGTACATCATTGGAGTGTGGGAGGAAACCGAAGATCTCGGAGAAAACCCACGCAGGTCACGGGGAGAACGTACAAACTCCACACAGACAGCACCCGTAGTCGGGATCGAACCCGGGTCTCTGGCGCTGTGAGCATTGTAACTCTACCGCTGCGCCACCGTGCCGCCTCAAATTCTTGTGCGCAATCTTAATTTGCAATGAGCACACTCAACAGTCCAATTCACACTTCAAAGCATCAATCTCTGCAATAATTGATGATCTCAAAGTGTCAAATGTTATGTGATACTCCCAGCCTGTGATCCCAAGAAACACACAGATGGTTGAGTTAGCTCAGGGACTAATAACATGACGCAAGCTTCCCAGAAATAATACGCTCATTAAAAATAACTCCCCAAACTCATGCTTGTAGAAAAAACGGATTAAAAGGCTTCAGACTGTTGACAGAATTACGAAGGGTTGACAGGGCAGGGGGCTGCCTGCAGTGAATGTTAATGCAACACAGAGGCTGATTCCTCTCAGTCAACATCCCAGGTGTCCTTCTCATTCACTCCCTCCATTAACTCTCAAGCCTTTCTTGACGTCCTCTGAGGGAGGGCTATATGTATGTATTCATGTATGTACCTAATCTATGAACCACTGTTGTATAACGTTGGTATCTCCACCAATGTAAAGCACTTTGGCCAACGAGAGTTGGTTTGTAAATGTGCTATAGAAATAAGTGACTTGACTTAAAAAACCAAAATCTGCCAAAATTCACAACTAAATATGGAACCAATTCAGTCTGCTCTTTCCGACAGAAATTCAAACTTTTGCTGTCAATTGTTCTGAGAAATTAAGGATTTTTGTTTTAAGGAGTTGTTTAGCTTAGTTTAAGAGATACAGTATAGAAACAGGCCCTTTGCCCACCAACACTGTGCTTATCATCGATCACCCATTTACACAAATTCCCAGACTGAAGAATGGTCTAAATCCGAAACGTCACCCATTCCTTCTCTCCAGAGATGCTGCCTGTCCCGCTGAGTTACTCCAGCATTTTGTGTCTATCTTCATCGATTCTATATTATCCCGCTTTCTCATTGTGGAGACAATGCCAATTAACCTTTCTAAGCAAGGACTTGTGCAAGTTAAAATGCTTTTTTGAACCCATTTTCAATCACACCTCAGCACATCAAGGGGATAATACTCGAGTATATACATCTCTTTTTCAAAATCGTCTTCTGCAGCTGTCTATCGAATGGGAGATTTTTCTTTTTAAGTTTAGTTTAGTTTATAGTCAAGTGTACCGAGGTACAGTGAAAAAAGTTTTTATAACTGCCAGCACATACAAAAAAGAAATTTGAGGAAATTTAATCCTGACGCAGGGTCTTGACCCGAAACGTCAACTATTCCTTTGCCTCCAAGAAGCTGTTTGGCACGCTGTGTTCCTCCAGCAGTTTGTGTTTTTATTGCTAAAGGAAACACTGCTCGTGTTAAGAATCTGAAGAAGGGTCTCGACCCGAAACGTCACCCACTCCCCTCTCTCCAGAGATGCTGCCTGTCCCGCTGAGTGACTCCAGCATTCTGTGACTACCTTCGTGTTAAATAAAGCAACAAGTAAGGGCAGGGAATTTGTTGAGTGTGCACAAGAGATGGTTTAACCCCGGTTAGGTGTGCAGCGTGGTGGGTTGCGGGGAACTAACTGGCAGCCGCGGATTGAGCTGTGTGTAGCTACTTGGCGTCTGGCCAAGGTATGAGCTGGAAATGAATGGCTCTGTCGTCAGAGTGAAACAGAAGGGGTCGGGGCAGACTGGCGTCACCGACTCCACACACACACACACACACCCTCCTCGACTGCTAGTAATACCCGGAGACAGGACTAGCAGCGCTGCACTTGACCAAAAACCTGGCATGATTGACCTGGATGTGCAGGAAGGAACTGGTTTACATCGAAGATAGACAGTTTCAGTTCAGAAGAAGGGACTCGACCTGAAATGTCACCTATTCCTTCTCTCCAGGGATGCTGCCTGTCCCGCTGAGTTACTCCAGCATTTTGTGTTTATCTCCTGGCATTTCTCCTCTGCAGTTCCTTCCTAATTCTCCCAATTCTGCTAGCCCTTGCTGTCCCCTCCCCTTCATCAGCCCTCTGTGTTGTCTCCTCCCCTTCCCCAGCCCTCGGGCTCCTCCTCCGCCTTTTTCCCTTTCTTCTCCCCACCCCCTATCAGTCTGAAGAAGGGTTTCGGCCCGAAACTTTGCCTATTTCCTTCGCTCCATAGATGCTGCCGCACCCGCTGAGTTTCTCCAGCATTTTTGTCTACCTGCTGGAGAAACTCAGCGGGTGCAGCAGCATCTATGGAGCGAAGGAAATAGGCAACATTTCGGCCCGAAACCCTTCCGGGTTTCGTCCCGAAACGTTGCCTATTTCCTTCAGGGTTTCGGCCCGAAACGTTGCCTATTTCCTTCGCTCCACAGATGCTGCCTGACCCGCTGAGTTTCTCCAGCATTTTTGTGTACCTTCCTACACATACTCAGTTCAGTTTAGTTTATTGTCACCTGTACCGAGGTACAGAGAAAAGCGTTTGCTGCGTGCTAACCAGTCAGCGGAAAGACAATACATGTTTACAATCGAGCCATTTACAGTGTATAGATACATGATAAGGGAATAACATTTAGTGCATGGTAAAGTCCAATCAAGGATAGTCCGAGGGTCACCAATGAGGTAGATAATAGTTCAGCACTGCTCTCTAGTTGTGGTAGGATGATTCAGTACACAAATGCTGGAGTAACTCAGCAGGACAGGCAGCGTCTCTGGAGACAAGGAATGGGTGACGTTTCGGGTCAAGACTCTTCCTTTTACCTGAAAATGGATTCAGGCTCCGCGCAAGTTCATAATAAGTTTAATGAGTGGCAGGAGCAGAATTAGGCCAATCGGCCCATCGAGTCTATCCTGCCATTCAATCATGGACGGTCTATCTTCCCATTTGAAGACTTTCACCTTTAAGTTCCTTAATACACTTTTATTTTGTTGTACTCATGTCATGACAGATTGATCAGTGAAGTAATGGAGTACGGCACACTGTAACATGGTACTGAAACACATCCATCCTGATCTGTTCACCTCATTAGTTTTTATATTGATAATAACCACAACCGTCCTTGTTCAATAGGCTGATTAATTACAGTGTGACATCTGTACTGTTCTGCCAACAAGTTGTACATCTTTGTTCTCAGCAACCCACCTCTTTCCTTGCTCTGATTGCAGAAGTGTCTCCATCGTTTTGCTCTGGCTGTGACTCCCATCCCCACCTGGCATTATTTAATTCCATCCGATGATCCGTTTTTAGAAATACCGCTGCAATTAAGTTACAGTCGTGCTGGAACATTTGGCCGTGGTAATTATGACGCCTCATTTGTGTTCAGCCCGTCATGTCTCCAAGGAATTAGATGCTGCCTGTCCCGCTGGGTTACTCCAGCATTTTGTGTGTCTACTGGGTGGAAGGAATGGGTGACGTTTCGGGTCGAGACCCTTCTTCAGACTCCTGGAAATGAGGAGCTCCAGTGTTGAACCTGGGATTGGTTTCCCTGTCTACACCAGCTGTGACGGATCAGGATCTATTGGACAACATCTTGCCACCGGGCTAAAGTATTATCTGACCAAGAGCAATTCAGAGCAACATAGAAGGTTATTTAGCCCATTGGGTTTTTTGCAGGGTCTTGCAGCAATCCCATTCCTCCACTAATTTCCCAGTAAACCATTCTTAGTTTATTTTAGTTTAGAAATACAGCGCGGAAACAGGTCCTTCGGCCCACCGAGTCCGCACCGACCAGCAATCCCCGCACACTAACACTATCCGACACACACTAGAGACAATTTACAATTATACCACGCTAATTAACCTACAAACCCTGTATGATTTTGGGGTGTGGGAGGAAACCGAAGATCTCGGAGAAAACCCACGCAGGTCACGGGGAGAAGGTACAAACTCCGTACAGGCAGCACCCGTAGTCGGGATCGAACCCGGGTCTCCGGCGCTGTGAGGCAGCAACTCTACCGCTGTGCCACCTTGCCACCCTCTCACATATCAACTAAGAATCCCCACCACCCAACTACGCCCAGCGGTAATTCGCTGGAGCCAAATGAGTTACTAGCCCTCACATCTTTGGCATGTTGAAGGAAACCAGAGCACACAAGGAAGACCCATGCAGTCACTGTGCGAACATGCAAACTCCACATAAATAGCTCCAGAGATTGTGATCAGATCCAGGATGGTGGAAATGTGAGGCAGCGGTACTAACCGCTGCACGTTGTGCCACCCTAACTACGAAGTGGTCCCCGCGTGATATATGAAGCTCCAGTCAAAGGCTATTCCATTAGTTCAATGTCTGCCTCGATCTATGGGGAAATTCTTGCCATGCTTCAGGCTGAGGGTACAAGAGATACATTGGTGGCTGAACATGAGACTGAGTGAGTGATTCACTGAGGGAGGGGCAGTACTGAGGGAGTCCCGCACTGTCAGAGGGGCAGTAACAAGGCTGCAAAGTTGGTGATCTCATTTAGATAGGAAATTGGTCCAAAGCGCATTGAGTGAGTGGACATGCTGGAGTTCACAGGTGCGTTATCACAATCGTCCCGGCTAGCATTTTGCCGGGGTCATGATTATGCAATAAACAGGTTATCTAGTTGCTTCTTTACTATGCTAACTCGACATCCTTTTGACTTTTAAGTCTTTTGTGGCAGTCTGGGAATATTAAAATCTCTAAAGGAGCTGCAAACATAATCAGAAAGTGCTGGAAATACACAGCCGCTCAGGCAGTGTTTGTCAAAGTTGTGAATCTGTGGAATTCTCTGCCACAGAGGGCAGTGGAGGCCAATTCACTGGATGTTTTCAAGAGATTTAGCTCTGAGGGATAACGGAATCAAGGGATATGGGGAGAAAGCAGGAACAGGGTTACTGATTTTGGATGATCAGCCATGATCATATTGTATGGCAGTGCTGGCTCGAAGGGCCGAATGGCCTACTCCTGCACCTATTTTCTATGTTTCTATGTCATTGCGTATCTCAAATTGCACCTATTTTTCTATGTAACTATTGACATTGATGGGAGGTTGTTCCTCTCTCAGTTAATGGGGCTTTGCTTGTCAATCATCTCCAGCATCTCCTGGGTTTAGTTCCGTTTTGCAGCATCTGCAGTACTTTATTTTCCTATGGATATGCACAGACCCTGTTGCCCACAGTCTGTGCTGCTCTAGCTGTGGTTGGTTCCTCCTGCTGATGTTAAGACTGGGCTGCAGCGTGTCGTGACGTTCTTTGGAGTAACTCAGCGGGTCAGGCAGCATCTCTGGAGAAAAAGAATGGGTGACGTTTCGTGTTGGTACCCTGCTTCATATTTTAAATGTCGCCCACCCATCACTTCTCTCCAGAGATGCTGCCTGTCCCGCTGAGTTACTCCAGCATTTACTTCAATTTAAACCATCACAACTAGAGGGCAGTCCTGAACTACTATCTATCTCATTGGTGACCCTCGGACTGTCTATGCTCGGAATTTACTGGCTTTCCCTTGCACTAAATGTTATTCCCTGTATCATGTATCTGTACACCGTGGACGGCTCGATTGTAATCATGTATTGTCTTTCTGAAGAAGGGTTTCGGCCCGAAACGTTGCCTATTTCCTTCGCTCCATAGATGCTGCTGCACCCGCTGAGTTTCTCCAGCATTTTTGTGTACTTTGTGTTAAAGAAGGAACTGCAGATGCTGGAAAATCGAAGGTACCCAAAACTGCTGGAGAAACTCAGCGGGTGCAGCAGCATCTATGGAGCGAAGGAAACAGGTAACGTTTCGGGCCGAAACCCTTTTGTGTACCTCGTCTTTCTGCTGACTGGTCAGCCCGCAACAAAAGCTTTTCACTGTACCTCGGTACACGTGACAATAAAACTAAACTGAATTGAAGTTCGCTGCACATGGACTAGTAGCACAACAGAGGGGAAGAGCGAGAGAACTGCTTCTCTCTTATGTGTGGGAAGGAACTGCAGATGCTGGTTTGCACCGAAGATAGAGACAAAATGCTGGAGTAACTCAGCGGGACAGGCAGCATCTCTGGGGTTTAAAAAAATCACTAGAGATGTTGCCTGTCCCGCTGAGTTACTCCAGCATTTAACCTCATCTATTGCATTCGCTGCTCTAGATGCCAGCTGATCTACATCGGTGAGACCAAGCGGAGGCTTGGCGATCGTTTCGCCGAACACCTCCGGTCGGTCCGCAATCACCAACCTGAACTCCCGGTGGCTCAGCACTTCAACTCCCCCTCCCATTCCGTATCTGACCTCTCTGTCCTGGGTCTCCTCCATGGCCACAGCGAGCAACACTGTAAATTGGAGGAAATGCACCTCATATTCCGCTTGGGCAGTCTACATCCTGGTGGCCTGAACGTTGAATTCTCCCAATTCTGCTAGCCCTTGCTGTCCCCTCCCCTTCATCAGCCCTCTGGTTGTCTCCTCCCCTCCCCCAGCCCTCGGGCTCCTCCTCCGCCTTTTTCCTTTTTTCCTTTCTTCTCCCCACCCCCCATCAGTCTGAAGAAGGGTTTCGGCCCGAAACGTTGCCTATTTCCTTCGCTCCATAGATGTTGCTGCACCCGCTGAGTTTCTCCAGCATTTTTTGTGTACCTGCTGGAGAAACTCAGCGGGTGCAGCAGCATCTATGGAGCGAAGGAAATAGGCAACGTTTCGGCCCGAAACCCTTCCGGGTTTCGTCCCGAAACGTTGCCTATTTCCTTTAGGGTTTCGTCCCGAAACGTTGCCTATTTCCTTCAGGGTTTCGGCCCGAAACGTTGCCTATTTCCTTCGCTCCATAGATGCTGCTGCAACCCGCTGAGTTTCTCCAGCATTTTTGTGTACCTTGTGTTAAAGAAGGAACTGCAGATGCTGTTCCTTCTTTAACATTTCAGCATCTGCAGTTCCTTCTTTAACATTTCAGTGTCTATCTTTGGAGGGCAACCAGCACCTGCAGTTCCTTCCTCCACACACTCTTGTCTTTATCTCCCCAGCCCATGAAGGGCTTCTGACGTGTTTCTCAAATGACAAGCCCTGGTCCGGTCCGGTCCGGAGCCCAAAGAGCCAGTGTCCGGGTTTTCGCGGCTGTCGTGCAACCTCGGGACAGAGAGAAGTGAGTACAAGTGGTGGGGGAAGTTGAACGGTGCAAGTTGTCCTGGCTATTACTGCCTGTGTGGGGGCTTCTCGGATGCAACCAAGGACAGGGCTGCAGCCCTGGGCGGATCGGTGTTATGCATTTCTCCTTCAATGAGGAAGACATTAAGAAACAGCGGTTCACCAGGACTCTTAGGTTGGTGGGTCTTTGCACAGTGATTCGGGGAAGAAGGGGCGATGACAAATAGCAACAGACACCAGCTCCACCCTGGGGCCACGGGCAGCCCAGACGCCAGCTCCACCCTGGGGCCACGGGCAACCCAGACACCAGCTCCACCCTGGGGCCACGGGCAACCCAGACACCAGCTCCACCCTGGGGCCACGGGCAGCCCAGACGCCAGCTCCACCCTGGGGACACGGGCACCCCAGACGCCAGCTCCACCCTGGGGCCACGGGCACCCAGACACCAGCTCCACCCTGGGGCCACGGGCAGCCCAGACGCCAGCTCCACCCTGGGGCCACGGGCAGCCCAGACGCCAGCTCCACCCTGGGGCCACGGGCAGCCCAGACGCCAGCTCCACCCTGGGGACACGGGCACCCCAGACGCCAGCTCCACCCTGGGGACACGGGCACCCCAGACGCCAGCTCCACCCTGGGGGCCACGGGCACCCAGACATCAGCTCCACCCTGGGGCCACGGGCACCCAGACACCAGCTCCGTCCTGGAGCCAGAAGCGCCCGAACGCCGGCTCCGTCTTGGAGCTGCTGGACTAAAACACCAGGTCCATCCAGGAGTCACTGGACTCAAATGCCAGCTCCATCCTAGACCCAGAAGGTCTAAAACAGCAGCTCAATCCTGGGGCCAAAAGGTCTCAAGCACTAGCTCCATCCTGGGACCATGGGGGCTCAAGCACCAGCTCCATCCTGGGGCCACAAGGTCTCAAGCACTAGCTCCATCCTGGGACCATGGGGGCTCAAACAGTAGCTCCATCCTGCACAGAATCATCGAGGCATTGCAGTATAGATGAGCTCATTGAGTCCACACTGTTGCTTTTTGAACAAATGTGCAGGAAGGAACAGCAGATGCTGGTTTACATTGAGGATAGACACAACATGCTGGATTAACTCAGCGGGACAGGCAGCATCTCTGGAGAGAAGGAATGGGTGACATTTCAGGTCGAGTCTGAAGAAGGGTCTCGACCCGAAAAGTCACCCATTCCTCCTCTCCAGAGATGCTGCCTGTCCCGCTGAGTTACTCCAGCATGTTGTGTCTATTTCATAGAACAATCCAGTCAATCCCAAATTATTAAAGGTTAGACCATTCAGGAGCAGGAGCATGTCGGGAAGAGGAGGACACCAGCAGGGTGGGGGTACTACAGGGGTGATGTTGAGATGGTGTGTGTTCAGCTGAGGGCTGTGTTGGAGATTGACAGTACTGAGGCTACTCAACTCTACATTTAACGGAGTGAGTGGACCAGGCTGTTTGTGTACCTCAGTTCAGTTTATTGTCACGTCTATCGTGGTACTGTGAAACCCTTTTGTTGCGTGCTAACCAGTCAGCGGAAGGACAATGCATGATTACAATCAAACCATTTACAGTGTACAGATACATGATAAGGGAATAACGTTTAGTGCAAGGTCACTTGGACCCTGTGATGGGGTCTCAGCCTGCCTGCCCAGGCAAAATAGCAGAGCAAATGCCCCACCATGGACCAGTGGAAACAATCCAATGATTGATTGATACCTGAGGTAATTCTTCCAGCTAGGATTCCAGACCATTTTTGCTTTGGATTAATATCCAGAGTGGTCCGTATCAATATCCTCCTCCTGATTAATAACCTGCTGTTTGAAAAACAACAACTTACTGTTCATTAGGATCCTGTTCCACATCAATAATCCAACCCTGATCAGTAATCATCACTCCATCAATAATCACCTCTAGATCAGTGTCATGTTTCTCATGTGTAATAATCTTTCCTGGTTAACTTGTAAGTGTGTATGTGTGTGTGCGCATGTGCGAGTGTGAGTGTGTGTGTGCGTGTGTGTGCGTGTGTGTATATGAGAGAGATAAAGATACACGTGCAGCTAACTCTTTTCCGTGCAGGAAGGAACTGCAGATGCTGGTTTAAACCGAAGATAGACACAAAAAGCTGGAATAACTCAGCGGGACAGGCAGCATCTCTGGAGAGAAGGAATGGGTGATGTCGAGTCTGAAGAAGGGTCTCAACCCAAAACGTCACCCATTCCTTCTCTCCAGAGATGCTGCCTGTCCCGCTGAGTTACTCCAGCATTTTGTGTCTATCTAACTGTTTTCCGTGACTATGTTGTTCTGTGTTCTGTATTGAGTACAGAAGAGAAATGAACTAGTGCTGGTGTGTATGTTGGCAATGAGCTAAGATCGGGACAGTGAGTTGTGACTGTGCAGTCCACGAGGAACAGTTGAAGGTGGGAATGAAAAGCATCATCACTTCTCAGACCAACGTGTCGGAAAGAGTAGGACTTGTTTAGTCAGAGTGAAGGATGAGGGCTACGGCATAGGATGTTTAATCGTAGAGTATGTGAGGAAGGGTGGTGAGAAGAGGTAGGTAAAATAAACACCGGTTGCAAGCATGCAATTCGTGAAGTTTCTGTTGCTGCTCATCCAGTGTTTGTGGTGATGTCTTGGGTTGTAAGCTCGTGGGATGATGATTTTCTACTTTAGTTCAGTTTAGTTTATTCTTCTTGTCGAGTCCACTTTTCGGCATCTGCATACAATGGTGTCTGCCTTGCGCTTCTTGTGCGTGGTGGTGGAGGAAAGATTGTTGGAAACAGGGCCACGAATTGAACGCTCTTTCCTTGGCCCCAGTTTAGTTTATTGTCACGTGTTTAGTTGTCATTATTACGGTGGAAAGCTCTTGTTGCGTGCTAACCAGTCAGCGGAAAGACAATACATGATTACAATCGATCCGTTTGCAGTGTATAGATACATGATAAGGGAATAACGTTTAGTGCAAGGTAAAGCCAGTAAAGACCGATCAAGGATAGTCCGAGGGTCACCAAAGAGGTAGATAGTAGTTCAGCGCTGCTCTCTGGTTGTGGTAGGATGGTTCAGTTGCCTGATAACAGCTGGGAAGAAACTGTCCCTCAATCTGGAGGTGTGCGTTTTCACACTTTTGTATCTTTTGCCAGAATCGACTTAATTTGACTTCAATCAGCTCATGTTCTTATCTTTTGACACCTGTCATGAATACTTTGAGATATAGTTCAGGAATAAGCCCAGATTGGCATCGATCCCAGGTGGCCGTGGATTCTTGCACAACCTAGAGTAGACTGTAGTAATACAGCCTATTGCAGTACCTCTGCCTTCTCCATTGATGATCCACATGCTACAGGATTATTGTGGCATTCTGTGTCCCACCTATAGTCATCTTCCTCTAATAGAGAACCTCAGATACAACCTGTGCCCCTGAACTCCAGTGTAACGATGCTGATGGGAGTTAGTGTTTCAGTTTAGTTCATTAGTGTCATAAGGAATAGGAGTACAATTAGGCCATTCGGCCCATCAAATCTACTCCGCCATTCAATCATGGCTGATCTATCTCTCCATTCTAACCCCATTCTCCTGCCTTCTCCGCATAACCTCTGACACCCGTACTAATCAAGAATCTATCTATCTCTGCCTTAAAAATATCCACTGACTTGGCCTCCACAGCCTTCTGTGGCAAAGAATTCCACAGATTCACCACCCTCTGACTAAAGAAATTTCTCCTCATCCCCTTCCTAACAGAACATCCTTTAATTCTGAAGCTGTGGCCTCTAGTCCTGGACTCTCCCACCAGTGGAAACATCCTCTCCACATCCACCCTATCCAAGCCTTTACGTGTAACGAGGTACAGTGAAAAGCTTTTGTTGAGATGAGGAGGAATTTCTCTAGCTAGAATGTGGAATTCATTGCCATAGAATTCAAGGCCAAGTCATTGGGTATATTTAAAGCAGAGATTTGTTTCTTGATCGGTCATGGTGAAAAAGGTTACGTGGAGAGGGCAGGAGAATGGGGTTGAGAGGGAGAGATTGATCAACTGCGATCGAATGATGGAGTAGATGCGATGGGACAAATGGCCTCATTCTGCTCCTATCACTTGTGAATATTTGTATCTCAGTCAAGATCAGTGACAGTGATGAATGATCAGGTTGTTGATTGTGGAAGCTTGTGTCTGTAGTTGGCTGCCACAGTTCCTACTTTGTTACATGACTACACAGCACGTACTTTACTGGCTGTGAGACATCCTGAAATGAATGTGAGAGGTGCAATGAAAATATAGGTCATTCAAGGTGATGAAAATTGCAAAAACGAGAAAAAGAACATACGATCCTAAAGATTAAATCAGATAGAGGGGAATTATTAACCATACCGAAGGATATTAATAAAAGATTTGCGCAATTTTATGAGAATTTGTATACATCTAAAACGACAACTGACTCCAATAAAATTACAGAGTTTTGGGATAATTGTAATCTTCCAAAGTTAGAGTTGAAGGAACAAGAGGAATTGGGTGCACAAATCTCAATTAAGGAATTAGAAGATACAATAAACTCATTAAAGAATGGAAAAACACCAGGATGGATTTACTAATGAATTTTATAAAAGCTTCTATGACAAAATTATACCACGATTACAAAAAATGTACCAATATGCTTTTAAAAAACAAATATTACCTGATACACTAGCTGAATCAACGATCACACTAATACTTAAAAAAGAAAAAGATATAGAAGAACCGGGTTCATATAGAGCTATAGCATTGTTAAACACAGATCAAAAAATATTAGCGAAAACATTAGCTAGAAGATTAAGTAAATATATTAGTAAACTAATAAACCCAGATCAGACGGGGTTTATCCCTAAAAGATATGCATCTAATAATATGAGACGTCTACTCAATATAATGCACTCACACAAATCTGAAGAACAAGAATTATCAATTATTTCATTGGACGCTGAAAAAGCATTTGACCAAGTAGAATGGAATTATATGGATAAAGTATTACAAAAATTGCATTCCTTTATCTCAGATTTTGAGGGCGGCTTCCATGTCAGAAATTTGCAACACAGCTTCCCATATGTGTGGGCTATAAAAGGCAGTCAAGTCAAGTCGAGTCGAGTCACTTTTATTCCAATAGCACATTTAAAAAACAACTCTCGTTGGCCAAAGTGCTTTACATTGGTGGAGGTACCAGCGTTATACAACAGTGGTTCATAGATTAAATATAAACATCACTACATACATATAGCCCTCGCTCAGAGGACGTCAAGAAAGGCTTGGGAGTAGAGATGAGTTTTAAGTCTCGAGTTAAAGGAGTCGATGGAGGGGGCAGTTCTGATGGGAAGGGGGATGCTGTTCCACAGTCTAGGAGCTGCAACCGCAAAGGCCCGGTCGCCCCTGAGCTTATGCCTAGACCGCGGGTTGTTCAGTAACCCCAAGTCGGCCGATCTGAGGGACCTGGAGGTGGTGTGGTGGGTAAGCAGACTTTTGGTGTAGGTGGGGGCAAGCCCGTTGAGGGCTTTGTAGACCCTAAAGCAAATGCTTTTGAACTAAAAGCAAATGCTTTGGGCTGCTGGAACTCTAAAGGAAACGCTGGAAATACATAATACAGTCTGAAGAAGGGTTTCGGCCCGAAACGTTGCCTATTTCCTTCGCTCCATAGATGCTGCTGCACCCGCTGAGTTTCTCCAGCATTTTTGTGTACGCTGGAAATACATAACATGTTTGGCGGCATCTGTGGAGAGAGGGACTATCAACATTGTGAATGATCTTTCTCCAGCAGGGTGGATGTGGGTAGGATGGTTCCAAGTTAGCCAGTTCAGTTTATTGTCACGTGTACCGAGGTACAGTGAAAAGCTTTTGTTGCGTGCTATCCAGTCAGCGGAAAGACAATGCATGGTTACATTCAAACCATTTATAGTGTATAGATACATGATGAGTAACATTTAGTGCAAGGTAAAGCCAGCAAAGTCCCAACAAGGATAGGTTGAGCCCACTGTCTCTGCCACTTCCTTTCTTCTTCCCTCCCCCCCACCCCCACATCAGTCTGAAGAAGCGTCTCGACCCGAAACTTCAACTATTCCTTTGCTCCATAGATGCTGCCTCACCCGCTGAGTTTCTCCAGCCGACCACCGATCTACACTAACACTATCCTACACACACACTAGGGACAATTCTACCAAGCCAATTAGCCTACAAACCTGTAGGTATTTGGAGTTCAGGAGGAAACCGGAGATCCCGGAGAATAACCCGCGCAGGTCACGGGGAGAACGTACAAACTCCGTACAGACAGCACCCGTAGTCAGAATCGAACCCGGGTCCCTGGCGCTGTGAGGCAGCAACTCTACCGCTGCGCCACCGTGCCGCTGGTGGAGATGTTTCAAAGAAGGCCCGTCGGGTGCCCTTGAACCTTGATCCCAGCCCACCTGGTAATGCCGTGCCACGACAGAGCTCAGAACAGAATCTGTCTGGGGAGTGTGGTGTCGGGTCATGCAAATAATGTGGTTTGCCCGCGAGGAAACTGCGTGTGAGTAGAGTGTCAGTGCTGGGGTTGTTGGCCAGGGACTGGCTGCTGACAATGCTCTGCTTAGCCTTGCAATTGTGGGAATGTCATTGGTGATATCTTGGCCGCACCTTAACGATAGCTGTAGGTTATCCAAGTTCCAAAACATACTGAGCTTAAGGGGAGACTGCGAGCTTTGTACCAGCTGGTGGTCTTGATCTTAAAACAATTTCCTCAGATGGCCCAAGGCTGTGCCACCACATTGAAGGCCTTGCTGAAGGTCATTGTCAATGTCCACCTTTGCTAAGAAGGTTGATTTGGATGATGAAATCCAGACCCTTTGTCAGACACCACTGAGAAGGTTCCCCAGTTCTGGTGCTGGGTTAGAGTGTTGTAATTTGTGGGACTTGTTGCACTGAGTACTTTAGTTTAGTACTTTAGTGACACAGCACGGAAACAGGCCCTTCTGCCCACCAAGTCCACAACAACTAGCGATCACCCCGTACACTAGCAATATCCTACACACACTAGGGGCAATTTACAATTTTACAAAAGCCAATTAACCTACAAACCTGCACGTCTTTGGAGTGTGGCAGGAAACCACGGGGTCACGGGGAGAAAGTACAAACTCCGTACAGACAGCACCCGTAGTCAGGATCGAACCAGGGTCTCTGGCGCTGTGAGGCAGCAACTCTACCGCTGCGCCACTGGGTTGCCCACAGCGTTGCGTGTGTACGTTCTCGCGGTGACCTGCGTGGGTTTTCTCCGAGATCATCGGCTTCCTCCCACACTCCAAAGACGTACGGGTTTGTAGGTTAACTGGCTTGGTGTAAATGTAAATTGTCCCTAGTGTGTGTAGGGTGGTGTTCATCTGCGGGGATCGCTGGTCGGTGTGGACTCGGTGGGCCGAAGGGCTTGTTTCCGCGCTGTATCTCTGAAATATACTAAGATAATGTCAACTCTTTCCCATTGTCTAGTGTACAGTATTTTGTAAGTTCATTCCTGAAGTGTCAGGGGTCATGGGGAGAAGACAGGAAAATTGAGCCAAAATGGCCTCATTCTGCACCTATTACTTATGAAAAGCCATGTTCAAATTTTTCAACCAAGCCCTCTAGTCACAAACCTGCCAACCAGTGGAAATGGCTCCTCCCCATCAACTACATCGATAACTATACATATCTAAAGGTTTTGATTCATTAACTGTAAATTCAAAAAAAAACATTCCGTGGTATGTCTAATCTTTCCTCATAGTTCAGCTGTTGAAGCTGTACCATGCTTCGTCCAAGGCCAATATATTCTCCCCAAGGTATACTGGCCAGAACGGCTCAGCAAACACCAGATGTGGGCCAACAGACACTTCGTATTGCTGCAGCAGAACTTCCATGTCCTTGTGCTTCAGGGGAGAGGAGACGTTTGGATTCACTTTAGTTTATTGTCACGCGTTCCGAGGTTCCGTGAAAAGCTTTTGCTGAGACTGACCCCCTCCCCAATCTTAGCACATCCCCCAATCCTTTCCACTCTTCACTTTAATTTCATGTTTCATGTATTTTGTGTTTTTATATAACCATATATAACCATATAACCATATAACCATAACAGCACGGAAACAGGCCATCTCGGCCATTCAAGTCCGTGCCGAACATTAAAAAAAAAAATTTTTTTAATTAAAAATAAATACTTCCCCCTGACAGATTATGACAGATCAATTTCCTTCCTGGGAGAAATAAAGTTCTATCGTATCGTATTGTAACCAGGCAGTGGAAAGACAATACATGATTATAATCGAGGTGCCCACGGTGTACAGATACAGGATCAAGGGAATAACTCGAATAATGTTTAGTGCAAGATAAAGACCAGTAAAGTCTAATCAAAGACAGTCCATGGGGTCTCCAGTGAGGTAGATAGTAGTTCAGGACTGCTCTCTAGTTGTGGTGGGATGGTTCATGGAGCTTGTACCTCGGGGAGAGTCAAAACATCAAGGGAGGGGAAGGAAGAACAACATTTGAAAACCAATGCATTGACCATTTAAAACTAACTCATGACCTAACAGCAAGGAGGAATTTCTTTAGCCAGAGGGTGGTGAATCAGTAGAATTCATTGCCACAGATTGCCAAAGGCTGGCAGTATCATCAAGGACCCACACCATCCTGGCCACACACTCATCTCCCTGCTACCTTCAGGTAGAAGGTACAGGAGCCTGAAGACTGCAACGACCAGGTTCAGGAATAGCTACTTCCCCACAGCCATCAGGCTATTAAACTTGGCTCGGACATAACACTGAACATTAATAGCCCATTAACTGTTATTTGCACTTTATCAGTTTATTTATTCATGTGTGTATATATTTATAGAATGGTATATGGACACACTGATCTGTTTTGTAGTCAATGCCTACTATGTTCTGTTGTGCTGAAGCAAAGCAAGAATTTCATTGTCCTATGACACATGACAATAAACTCACTTGAACTTGGGATGGCAGGGGGGGGGGGGCAAGTAATTGGGTATTTATAAAGCATTGGCTTGAGAGGTTGTTGATTGGTACAGGTGTCAGGGGTTACGGGGAGAAGGCAGGAGAATGGGGTTGAGGGAAAAAAAAGATCAGCCATGATCAAATGGTGGAGTAGAGTGGATAATACTGTATCTTATGATCTTTAAGACTTTTGCCTTCCATCACAGTGAGGAGGTGCCTGGTAGACTCACTGTGGTGGATGTTAAATTTGTGTTCATTGTGTGTTTTGTTATTTTATTCTATGTTATGACTGTAAGGCACGAAATTTCGTTCAGACTGAAAGGTCAGAATGACAATAAAGGATACTTTGACTTTATGAACTTTCCAAGTGCTCAGGCATTTGTCGGGAAGTCTGGGAGAATAACAGCCGTGTCCTCTCTTTATGTCACAGTTTTGATGTCGAGAATGGCCCGTCTCCAGCTCGGAGTCCGATGGACGCACAAGCGAGTCCAGGACTGGTCCTTCATCCCCAGAGCCAGCGCCGGGAGTCATTCCTCTATCGGTCGGACAGCGACTACGACACCTCGCCCAAAACAATGTCTCGAAATTCCTCCGTGAACAGTGATGTGTGAGTACAACTTCCCAACGTTACATTATTTACACACTCTCTCTCTCTCTCTCTCTCTCTCTCTCTCTCTCTCTCTCTCTCTCTCTCTCTCTCTCTCCATCTCTCTCTCTCTTTCACTGAGATCCCCTCTCTCTCTCTCTCTCTCTCTCTCTCTCTCTCTCTCTCTCTCTCTCTCTCTCTCTCTCTCTCTCTCTTTCTCTCTCTCTCTCTCTCCATCTCTCTCTCTCTTTCACTGAGATCCCCCCTCTCTCTCTCTCTCTCTCTCTCTCTCTCTCTCTCTCTCCTCTCTCTCTCCATCTCTCTCTCTCTTTCACTGAGATCCCCTTTCTCTCTCTCTCTCGATCTCTCTCTCCCTCTCTCTCTCTCTCTCTCTCTCTCTCTCTCTCTCTCTCTCTTGCCCTTGGCAGCTTTTCTTTCTCTCTCTCTGTCACCCCCTCTCTTTCTCTGTACATGAACTATAGAACAGTACAGCACAGGGACAGGCCCTTCAGCCCACAATGTCTGTGCCAAACTAATCTCATCAGCCTGCATATGATCCAAATCCCTCCATGCTCTGCATATCCATGCATCCATTCAAAAACCTCTTGAAATGCAGTCCCTTTAACCCCTCTCTTCAGGTTCTCACCCTCCCATCATCACTTCTCCCACTCCCTCTTTCTTCTCTTCACTCTTCACACTCCATCATCCCATCCCCCACATCCACTTTCCCGCTCTCTCTTCCACTCTCCCTCTCTCAACCTCTCCCTCGATCCCCTTTCGCCCTCTTTCTTGCCCTCGTGCTCTCTCTCCCAGATCTCTGCTCCACACCAAAAGCTCTCTGTAGCAAGTGCTTCCTGTCGAAACGTGCTTTATTTCTTACGAAACGAATGCGTTCCGGATCCTGGATATTGATATAAACCAGGAAATGTTGGAATCGCTCAAATGCGAATGACTGTCTGTGGAGAGACACTCAGAAGAAACATGTCATATGGTGATCCTTCATCAGATCATTGACCAGAAATATTCACTGTGTTTCCTTTTCCACAGATACTGCCTGACCCAGCTGATCTTTATTTCCTGTCTTCCATTTTCAATCCCAACTTTTCCCAGATTTCTACAAAGTACTTCACAGATGCATTATCTGTTGCTTGCTTCTATCTATCTCTGTTCTGTCGATAGCATAGGATCATTAACTCACTCACTATCCCTTACTCATCTCTGCACAGCCTCTGTCATTAGATGTGTCAGAAGGGAGTTCTGGGTCTGTTACCGACTTGTTGGTCCGTGTTGTCACCTCTGTTTGTTTCTTCCAGTCATACCGAGGACCTTATCGTCACACCTTTCGCTCAGGTGAGTTGAATGTTCAACACCTTCTTCCAGTCTACCTTTTCCCTCATTCTCTCTCCCTCTGCAACGTTATCACAACCTCGATGGGAATCCCTTAGAAAATCCCACTCTGGAGTAGTTGTGGAAACCAGATCCCAGATGGACACAAAACGCTGGAGTAACTTAGCGGGTCAGGCAGCATCTCTGGAGAAAAAGGAGAGGTATGATTGAATGGCAGAGTAGACTTGATGGGCCGAATGGCCTAATTCTGCTCCTATCCCCTAGCTCACTTTCTCCCGACTTGTTTACAGAAGACTAGCGTTTCCTTCTGTCTTCCTGCAATTCTTGTGCTCGTGTTTTCTCTTTGTCCTTCTCGTGCCCTTACGTTTACTGGGCCTATTGATTTCTAGATAATTGTTATATTTTTAACCTAATATCAGCCTTGGTTTAGCATTTTATTTTAATCTTGGCTTCATTCATCCTTCAGACCGATCTAGCATTTGACTCCCCATCTTGATACCAAAAACAGCGCTCAACTTATCCTTCCACGTCTAAACTCTCCCCTGTTCTCTCGCTTACACCTCGTTGTTCGAATTCTTCCCACCGAATGTATCACCTCACACTTTGTAAAACTTCACCAATCATTTGTCTACCTAAGATAGGCACAAATTGCTGGAGTAACTCAGCGGGCGACGTTTCAGTTCGAGCCCCTTCTTCAGACTGGAGAAGTAGTCTTTCCAGTTGAATCTGTCTACCCAGTTCTGCCTGTTTAGTTTAGATATACAGCACGGAAACAGGCCCTTCGGCCCACCGAGTCCGCGCCGACCAGCGATTAACACTACCATATACACACTAGGGACAATTTTACATTTACACCAAGCCAATTAACCTACAAACCTGTACGTCTTTGGAGTGTGGGAGGAAACCGAAGGTCTCGGAGGAAACCCACACATGTCACTGGGAGAAGGTACAAACTCCATATACAGCAAGCACCCGTAGTCAGGATGGAACCCGGGTCTCTGGCGCTATGAGGCAGCAACTCTACCGCTGCGCCACTGAGCCACCCTCACTATTTGTGATCGCCTCACTATTTGCACACTCGTGTTGCCTGCAGAGCGACAGTTACACACTCACCCCTGGGGAACACCCTGAGGATTTCCCCGACGTCCGAAAAAACAGCCGCCTGCTCTCAGCTTTCAGTAACGTAACCATCACACCACATCCACTCGAACCCCAGGGGCAGCAATTCAGTCAACGGGCCTGCGAGGTGGTACTTTCTCAAAGGGCTGCTGAAAGTCCCTAAAAGTTGAATGACTGGTATTTATTAACCCTTACTTTCCCAAGTGGCAATTAATTTAGTCTCAGAGTTATATTGGTCTTTCCTATTGCTGATAGGAAGCTGGCTAGCCTGCGGTTAATGGTTTAACCCTCTACACTAGCAACACAGACGCACAGCTGGTAGAACAGCTGCCTCACAGCTCCAGTGACCTCTGGTCTGTTCTAGCCAATAGACAATAGGTGCAGGCCATTCGGCCCTTTGAGCTAGCACCGCCATTCACTGTAATCATGGCTGACCATCCCCAATCCTGCCTTCCCCCATATCCCTTAACTCCGCTATCTTTAAGAGCTCTATCTAACTCTTTCTTCCGGTCTACTGTTCTATTTTTAACCCCCCTCACCTGTATCCACCTACCGCTTGCATGTTCTTGCTTCATCCCACTCCACCACTTTTTATTGACTAATCACCCTCAATCCAGATCTCAGTCCACCACAGGTCCAAAGACAACCCTGCGTATTCTTACAGTCCACGGTACTATATTTGAAGTCTCCTTAACTCACCTGTTGCCTCACCATTGGGAAATGTCCTGTTGTTAAAGCAAGATTGTTCCAAATGTAGAAACAAAACTGAAAATTGGATTACACAAAAAGGACACAAAGTCCTGGAGAAACTCGGCGGGTGAGAGAGGCCAGCATCTATGAGCGAAGGGAATAGGTGACGGTTCGGGTCGAGACCCTTCTTCAGTGGATATTGTTAAGGCAGAGATAGAAAGATTCTTTAGTACGGGTGTCAGGGGTTATGGGGATAAGGCAGGAGGAATGGGTTAGGAGGGAGAGATAGATAAGCCATGATTGAATGGCAGAGTAGACGTTAATGGGCCAAATGGCCTAATTCGACTCTTAATCCTTATGACCTTATGACAATAAACTAAACTGGAAACTGCCCTGTCTCCACCTCTTCCTTCCTTCCCGCCCTCACCACCCCCACATCAGTCTGAAGAAGGGTCTCGACCCGAACGTCACCTATTCCTTTGCTCCATAGATGCTGCCTCACCCGCTGAGTTTCTCCAGCAATTTGTCTACCTTCGATTTTTCCAGCATCTGCAGTTCTTCTTAACAAAGTGCTGGAGTAACTCGGTGGGTCAGGCAGCATCTCTGGAGAACGTGGCTGGGTGATGTTTTCAAGAGTCCCGATCTATCCATGTTGTCCAGTGATGGTGCCTGACCTGCTGAGTTACTCCAGCACTCTGTGTCCAGCATTGTTCTGATGTTGCGGCTGAGGTTCATTTAAGGAGAGTGCGGAGGGAGCTTTACTCAGCGTCCAGCTCCTGCTACCCGCGTGCTGCAAGTGGGACCATGAGTGGGGAATATTGCGCGGCTGTGTGTTACGTGAGCCGTCTAGACCAGTGTTCACTGACGACTCTCTTCCCAGATCCTAGCGAGTTTGCGCAGTGTGAGGAACAACTTCACTGTCCTGGCCAACACACAGGGCCTCCAAACAAGTGAGTAGCCGCATCCGATGCACGCAGCCAGCTCGTGCTGTGGTCTGGACATTGTCCCACTCATAGAACTCTGCATTAACTGTGTGTGTGTGTCTCGTGTCTGTGTGTGTGTGTGTGTGTGTGTGTGTGTGGCTGTGTGTGTCTGTGTGTGTGTGGCTGTGTGTGTGTCTGTGAGTGTGTGTGGCTGTGTCTGTGTGTGTGTGTGTGTGTGTGCGTGTCTGTGTGTGTGTCTGTGTGAGTTTGGTGTGTGTGTGTGTCTGTGTGTGTGGCTGTGTGTGCGTGTGCTGTGTGTGTGTGGCTGTGTGTGTGTATGTGTGTGTCTGTGTGCGTGTTCTGTGTGTGTGTGTGTTTGTCTGTGTGTGTGTGTGTCTGTGTGTGCGTGTCTGTGTGTGTGGCTGTGTGTGTGTCTGTCTGTGTGTGTGTGTCTGTCTGTGTGTGTGTGTGTGTCTGTCTGTGTGTGTGTGTGTGTGTGTGTGGCTGTGTGTGTGTCTGTCTGTGTGTGTGTGTGTCTGTCTGTGTGTGTGTGTCTGTCTGTGTGTGTGTGTGTGTGTGTGTGTGGCTGTGTGTGTGTCTGTCTGTGTGTGTGTGTGTCTGTCTGTGTGTGTGTGTGTGTCTGTCTGTGTGTGTGTGTGTGTCTGTGTTTGCTCGTGTTGTGTGTGTGTGTCTGTGTGTGTGGTGTGTGTGTGTGTGTCTGTCTGTGTGTGTGTCTGTCTGTGTGTGTGTGTGTCTGTCTGTGTGTGTGTCTGTCTGTGTGTGTGTGTCTGTGTGTGTGTGTGTCTGTCTGTGTGTGTGTGTCTGTGTGTGTGTGTCTGTGCGTGTGTGTGTGTGTCTGTGTGTGTGTGTCTGTGTGTGTGCGTGTGTGTGCGTCTGTGCGTGTGCCTCCGTGTGCGTGTGTGTGTGTTTATGCATATGTCATTTATATATTGTGTAGAAACAAGGAACTGCAGATGCAGGTTACAAAAGAAGACACAAAGTGCAGGAATAACTGAAGAAGGGTCCCGAACCCAAACGTCACCTATCCATGTTCTCCACAGATGCTGCCTGACCCGCTGAGTTACTCCATCACTCTGTGAAACGTCACCTATCCATGTTCTCCACAGATGCTGCCTGACCCGCTGAGTTACTCCAGCACTCTGTGAAACGTCACCTATCCATGTTCTCCACAGATGCTGCCTGACCCGCTGAGTTACTCCAGCACTCTGTGAAACGTCACCTATCCATGTTCTCCACAGATGCTGCCTGACCTGCTGAGTTACTCCAGCACTCTGTGAGACGTCACCTATCCATGTTCCGGCAGCATCTATGGGAGCGAAGGAAATAGGCAACGTTTCGGCCCGAAACCCTTCCGGGTTTCGGCCCGAAACTTTGCCTATTTCCTTCAGGGTTTCAGCCCGAAAGGTTGCCCATTCCTTCGCTCCACAGATGCTGCCTGACCCCTGAGTTACTCCAGCACTCTGTGTCTTCTATCTGACTAAGATTGCTTGTGTCTTAATTTGTATATACCTCTGTACATCTTGGTGTATATGCATGTGTATATTTTTACATTTATCTTTGTCTGTGTGTGTGTATATGTCTGTGTGCGTGTTTGTATGAGTGTGTATATGTGTGTGTGTGGATGTATGTGAGTGTGTGTGTGTGTGTATATGTGTGTTGTCCGTGTGTGTTTGTGTATATGTGTTTGCACACTGGGGATATTGCATTCAGCAGACGTTGAAGTCTGGAGCAAGCTTTCCCCCGCTGTGTGTTCTGTGGGCAGTGCTGGCAGTGTAGGGTTTTGTCTCCAGAGGGCAGTAGAAGCCTGTTGTGGCAGTAGGTGCAGTGCCCCAGATCGGTGAGATGGGTGAGAGTGGAAGAGGAATCTCGGGCTGATTTCATTGCAGTGTCCGAGAGCACTCACTGCTTGCAACTCCGACAATCACAAAGAATCCACTCGCAATAAAATAAACTCACCATCAAGCCAGGCAGTGGGATCACCACAGATTGTCTGAAGAAGGTTTTCGGCCCGAACGTTACCTATTTCCTTCGCTCCATAGATGCTGCTGCACCCCGCTGAGTTTCCTCCAGCATTTTTGTGTACCTATGATTTATTCTGGGCTTGTCCTGCTATCTATGTGTAGGAATGAACTGCAGATGCCGGTTTACACCAAAGATAGACACAGAATGCTGGAGTAACTCCGCAGGACAGGCAGCATCTCTGGGAGAGAAGGAATATAGGTTCGAGAGGCTGGTTCAGACTGAATGACTAGGGACACTCAGTCTGGATAGACTGGATAGACTCTGGCTTGTACTCGCTAGAATTTAGAAGATTGAGGGGGGATCTTATAGAAACGTACAAAATTCTTAAGGGGTTGGACAGGCTAGATGCAAGAAGATTGTTCCCGATGTTGGGGAAGTCCAGCACAAGGGGTTACAGTTTAAGGATAAGGGGGAAGTCTTTTAGGACCGAGATGAGAAAAAAAAATTCACACAGAGAGTGGTGAATCTGTGGAATTCTCTGCCGCAGAGGCTATATTTAAGAGGGAGTTAGATGTGGCCCTTGTGGCTAAAGGGATCAGGGGGTATGGAGAGAAGGCAGGTACAGGATACTGAGTTGGATGATCAGCCATGATCATATTGAATGGCGGTGCTGGCTCGAAGGGCCAAATGGCCTCCTCCTGCACCTATTTTCTATGTTTCTATGTATGTTTCTATGGCAATTTTTACATTTACACCAAATCAATTAACCTACAAACCTGTACGCCTTTGGAGTGCGGGAGGAAACCGAAAATCCAGGAGGAAAACCCCCGCAGGTCACGGGGAGAAGGTACAAACTCCGCACGGACAGCACCCGCAGTCAGGATCGAACCTGGGTCTATGGCGCTGTAAAGCAGCAACCTTAGCGCTGCGCCACCTTGTATCTTGCAGCGTGATACCTGCGTGCATTGTGTCGGTGTGCTGTGAGCTGTCGGTCTATACAACATAGCCTGTTTGCATCCTACCTGCGTGCACTGTGCCTGGTTGATGTTGCCACACGTGCCTGCATCCCGTGCCACCTGTGATACTCACCTGTTGTTCTCCTTTCCTTCACAGGAGGTCTCCCGTGACACCGCAGCCTGCACTCTGCACCCTGTCAGGTAATGAGTCCCTTAGATAATGGCTCCTTCTACCTGCAGCGGCTGTTAACTCTGACTGTCTGGTTTGGGGTCTTTGGAGCAGCGGGATGGAATAATAATCCTCCAAGATTCCGTGCTCCTCTAATTCCACGTTCACTCCCCCACCCCCCCCCACCCACCCCCCCCCCGATTTCAATCACTGCACACCCGCTCCACCTTGGATGGAGCTGTTCCCAGACCGTGCGGTGATGCATCCTGATAAAATGCTCTCCATGGCGCATCTGTAGAAGTTGGTGAGAGTTGTAGGGGACATGCCGAACTTCCTAAAAGCCCTGTCCCACGGTACGAGTTCATTCCAAGAGCTCTCCCTGATTCGAACTCGGGAGATTTACGGTAATGACCGCTCGTCGGTACTCGGGGCTCTCGTGGACATTTTTCAACGTGTTGAAAAAATCTTCGCGAGTCTTCCCGAGCTTACCTGCCGTTAGCGAGTCTTCCCGAGTATCTTGCCGTTAGAGTTACGAGCCGCTAAGGGACGTCCCCGAGCTCCGACGTACCCGCTACGTTCATTCTCCGTGCTTACCACGAGTTTGATTTTTTTAAACTCGGGAGAGCTCTTGGAATGAACTCTCACCGTGGGACAGGGCTATTAGCCTTCTAAGGAAGTAGAGACTTCTAAAGGCGCAAGGAGGTACCACACACAGAGGGCGAGACGGTGTGAGCAACAGGAGAACATGTGTTCAGAGGCATGTGTGGACAAGGACACAGGCTGGGCTCACATCCATTAGGATTAAAATACGGACCAAGTAACTTGTTTAAAACCCTTCCAGATCCTGAGGGGTCTTGACGAGGTGGATGAGCTCCTAAGTTATATATTTATCTGAGTATTCAATGGTGTGGGTGTGTTAGTCAAAAGTCAAGTGTTTTATTTGTCATATGTCCCAGAATGGAACAATGACATTCTCACTTGCAGCAGCAAAACAGATATGTAAACATAGTACTCTGTCAAACCCGTAATAAACAACAAAATAAAATGCTCACCGTATATAAAAAATACAGACAAATAAATAGGCAATAGTAGTGCAAAGTAAAAAAAATGTCCCCCAGTCTCTATAGTTCAGAGCCTCTTTGGAGGTTGTAGTGCTTCATAGCCTGGTGGTTGCAGGGAAGAAGCTGCTCCTGAACCTGGACGTTACAGTTTTCAGGCTCCTGTATCTTCTTCCCGATGGCAGGGGTGAAATGAGAGCGTGGCCAGGGTGGTGTGGGTCTCTGATGATGGTGGTTGTATTTTAGAGGCAGCGCCTCTTGTAGATCGCTTCGATGGTGCGGGGTAACGCCTGTAAGGGGAGCTATGCTGGGGTTGGTGTGTGTGCGGGAGGGTCTGAGCGATGTGGGTTCGGAGCTGCATACCGCACCCTGGGTCTAGGGCCTGCCACAGCTCCTCTCAACCCATCTGCTGTGCATCCTTGCTTCCAGATGAAACGTACCAGCAGCTGGCGAAGGAAACGCTGGAGGAGTTGGACTGGTGTCTGGACCAGCTGGAGACCATCCAGACATACCGATCGGTCAGCGAGATGGCCACGAACAAGGTTAGAGGGTTTGGGGTGGATGAGGGGGTGGGATTGGCGGGCGGGAAGTGGAACTGGAGCATAGGGAAGAGCCAGATGTAGCATTGCTGCTGGGATTGGGTGTGTGTGCAACGTGGCCTGGTGAGAGTTTGGTGGTGGCCGGTTGCTTGGTGTATTAGTTGGTGATGGGTGGAGATGGTGATGAGTTGGGGTTGGTGATGGGTTGGGGTTGGTGATGGGTTGGGGTTGGGGTTGGTGATGGGTTGGGGTTGGTGATGGGTGGGTGGAGATGGTGATGGGTTGGGGTTGGTGATGGGTTGGGGTTGGTGATGGGTTGGAGTTGGTGATGGGGTTGGAGTTGGTGATGGGTTGGGGTTGGGGTTGGTGATGGGTTGGAGTTGGGGTTGGTGATGGTTTGGGGTGGGTGATGGGTTGGGGTTGGTGATGGGTTGGGGTGGGTGATGGGGTTGGGGTTGATGATGGGTTGGTGATGGGGTTGGAGTTGGTGATGGGGTGGGGTTGATGATGGGTTGGGGTTGGGGTTGGTGATGGGTTGGGGTTAGTGATGGGTTGGAGTTGGTGATGGGTTGGAGTTGGGGTTGGTGATGGGTTGGAGTTGGGGTTGGTGATGGGTTGGGGTTGGTGATGGGTTGGAGTTGGTGATGGGGTGGGGTTGGGGTTGTTGATGGGTTGGGGTTGGTGATGGTTGGAGTTGGGGTTGGTGATGGGTTGGGTTTGATGGTGTGTTGGGGTTCAGTAAAGATCTATTGTGACACAAAGTGCTGGAGTAACTCAGTGGAACTTTGGAGAATGTGGAAAAGTGACATTTTGGGTCGGGACCCTTCTTCAAGACCCAACCCAAAGTGTCAACTGTTCTCCAAAGATGCTGCCTGACCGGCTGAATTTCTCAAGCACTTTGTGTGTGTTTTTGTTGTAAACCATAGTTCACTGTTGCTACTATGATGTGGTGCGGTTGCTTTAGTTGTAGTGGGTTGCAATGAGGGACAGCTTTGCATTCGCTCTCTGGTCATGTGCCGTGTGTCCACTGAGGTGTATCAGTCTCTCTGGGATGGTGTACATGTGGCATTTTCTATCCCCACAGAGTGTGAGCTGAGAACTACACAGTCACACCATGCTTTAGGACTGTCCCAAACCTGTTCATTCAACAGAGTAAAACGGGCAGCTTTTGCTAAAAGCCCAGATCCCAGGAGCAAAAGATCATTTTAAACGTCCTGAGATGCCTGGTGCTCAGGTAGTCTGCAGAGGTTGCAGGGACACACTGCTGACAATGACAACATTTCATGCTCACTCCTGTAACCAGAGCAGGGATGGTGATGAGCCACCAGCTGGAACTGCTGGACAGGTGACTCCCACTGAGTTATTAGACGGTATGATTGACCTTGTGGTGAGCTTGCCGTTGCACTGCTTGGTAGTGGAGACTGTGGCATTGGGAGGAGCCTGTGGACTAGCCTGTGTGTAACTGCAGTACATTGTGTAGATGGTACACTCCTCACTGTGGTGGAGGGAGAGAATCTTCACCGTGGTCGATGGGGTGCCAGTCAACCTAGTTGCCTAGCCTTGAATGGCTTTAATCAGTTTAGTTTAATGTCACGTGTACCGAGGTACAGTGAAAAGCTTTTGTTGCGTGCTAACCAGTCAGCGGAAAGACAATACATGATTACAATCGAGCCATTTACAGTGTGCAGATACATGATAAGGGAATAACGTTTAGTGCAAGGTAAAGCCAGCAAAGGCCATTCAAGGATAGTCCGAGGGTCACCAATGAGGTAGATAGTAGTTCAGGACTGCTCTCTGGTTGTGGTAGGATGGTTCAGTTGCAGGAGTAGAGATTTAAGAGTGTGGAGCGATTGTAATATGTGACTGTAGATCTGCTTCTGTGGCCAGCACGCAATAGTCGCCTGGGCTGGGCGCCATCTTGGAAGCAAGATGAGTCTCTTGAGCTGTTGGAGCTGCCTTATTGAGGCAAACAACAGTATCACCAACGTGGCATTCTGGATTGTGGCACTGAAGAAGTGAATGTTGGAACTTCATACCCAACGACACAATGGTGGAACCTCACAGCGATTTAAGTAGGTGGCTGACCACCACCACCATGTCAAGGGGAGTTAGAGTTGGGCAATATATGTTGCCCTTGCAGCAATGCCTGCACCCAGCCAGGTGGATAAAACACCTTCACCGCCCCAATCTCTGGAGCTAACGTCCATATTCCACTCTGTGGTTAATTGCCAGTAACGCCGAATTTCGGACTTTTATATTAATTGAGAATTGATCTGCAATTGTCTGACCTCTAATTATTGAGAGCCAAAGCTGTCAATACTGCTCTCAATAACTTCTGGACCTGAATCCTAAAGAGAGAGAGAGAGATACTTTAGTCTAAGCTTGTGTTCCTTTGAGTAAGAGATTGAAAGGATTAAAATGATGTGACCTTCACTTTGGTCTGCCTAAACCCTAACTTCCTCATGGACCTCTGGGGAGACAAGGGGTCCTAGTGTGTCACCACTTGAAGGTATTCAGTTCACCACTGATGCTTTCAATGTGTTACGAAGCCAGGTGTTTAGTAAGACTGAGATTAACTCAGAACAAGAAAGGTTGGTACAGTAAATATGGATTGTGAGCATCAGACAGTCCACCCGTCCTAGTCATGCCAACTCCAGATGCCAGTACTCCCGCTATCCTGACATCGGTACCCTAGGCTGTGCCCGGAACGTCACCCATTCCTTCTCTCCAGAGATGCTCCCTGTCCACGGAGATACCCCAGCATTTTGTGTCTATCTTCGGTGTAGACCAGCACCTGCAGTTCCTTCCTACACATTTTGTCCGCAAAATCTGCTCAAGGTATGTCTACTTGGCAGAAGTTCTCCTCCTCTCTCCGACGAGGGTTCTGCAACACCTCTCTCACTGTTCCCCCTCTGTGACTCCTCCTGCCCTCCCACTACGACCACGTTCAACCCAGACTCGCTACCACAGTCACGTGTGACTTTATTGCATATCTTTCATTCATTGTTCTTTATCTCTCTACATCATCGTCTATATGTCTCTTTGCCCTTTTCCCTAACTAGTCTGAAGAAGGGTCCCGACCCGAACGTCACCCTTCCTTCTCTCCAGAGATGCTGCCTGTCCCGCTGAGTTACTCCAGCTTTTTTGTGTCTGTCTTCCTCAGAGGGGATCTTATAGAAACGTACAAAATTCATATGGGGTTGGACAGGCTAGATGCAGGAAGATTGTTCCCGATGTTGGGGAAGTCCAGGACAAGGGTCACAGCTTAAGGATAAGGGGGAAATCCTTTAAGACCGAGATGAGGAAAAACTTTTTCACACAGAGAGTGGTGAATCTCTGGAACTCTCTGCCACAGAGGGTAGTTTGAGGCCAGTTCATTGGCTATATTTAAGAGGGAGTTAGATGTGGCCCTTGTGGCTAAAGGGATCAGGGGGTATGGAGAGAAGGCAGGTACGGGATACTGAGTTGGATGATCAGCCATGATCATATTGAATGGCGGTGCAGGCTCGAAGGGCCCAAGGCCTACTCCTGCACCTATTTTCTATGTTTCTATGTTTCTAAACCAGAATCTGCAGTTCCTTCCTACACATGAACTATAATTGTTGTGGATCAGCCAGTTCTAGATATGTGAATATCAATACAGATAGTTGATAGTTAATACAGATAGCCTCAACGTGGCCCAATATCATTGTAGCAAATCATCATTACACTTGTACTCAAATTCCCTTGCAATGAAGGCTGGCATGACATTTGCCTTGCTAATTTCCTGTTGTGTCTGCATTAAGTGAAGCACAAAGACTCGGTGGGCCGAAGGGCCTGTTTTTGCTCTGTATCTCTAAACTAAACTAAACAACCTCCCAAACCACCTCAGGTGCCTGGCGATCGCTTCGCCCAACACCTCCGCTCGGTTCGCACTAACCAACCCGATCTCCCGGTGGCCTCAGCACTTCAACTCCCCCTCCCGTTCCCAATCCGACCTTTCTGTCCAGGGCCTCCTCCATGGCCAGAGTGAGGACCACCGTAAATTGGAGGAGCAGCACCTCATATTTCGCTTGGGCAGTTTACACCCCAGCGGTATGAACATTGACTTCTCTAATTTCAGGTAGTCCCTGCTTTCTCCTCCCCTTCTCAGCTCTCCCTCAGCCCACTGGCTCCACCTCTTCCTTTCTTCTTCCCCCCCCACCCCCCCACCCTCACATCAGTTTGAAGAAGGGTCTCGACCCGAAACGTCACCTATTTCCTTCGCTCCATAGATGCTGCCTCACCCGCTGAGTTCCTCCAGCATTTCTGTCTACCTCAGGTGCTGATTCGCTGTGGCCCCATACAATTGAACCAAAATGTTCATAAATTCATGAGTGATAGAAGCAGAATGCGGCCATTCGGCCCATCAAGTCTACTCCGCCATTCAATCATGGCTGATCCATCTCTCCCTCCTAACCCCATTCTCCCGCCTTCTCCCCATAACCCCTGACACCCGTACTAATCAAGAATCTATCTATCTCTGCATTAAATATATCCACTGGCTTGGCCTCCACAGCCGTCTGTGGCAATGAATTCCACAGATTCACCACCCTCTGACTAAAGAAATTCCTCCTCATCTCCTTCCTGAAGGAACGTCCTTTAATTCTGAGGCTGTGACCTCTGGTCCTAGACTCTCCCACCAGTGGAAACATCCTCTCCACATCCACTCTATCCAAGCCTTTCACTATTTGGTATGTTTCAACGAGGTTCGCCCTCATATTCCTACAGTGCTGCCTTCTGGCTGGGCAACATTTCCTCAGGGTACCTTGTGTACCTTCGATTTTCCAGCATCTGCAGTTCCTTCGTTAACATTTCCTCAGCACAGGTAGACACAAAATGCTGGAGAAACTCAGCGGGCGAGGCAGCATTTATGGAGAGAAGGAATTGGCGACGTTTCGGCCTCAGTGCAGCCCCTTTGCCAGCTCAGTGGCTTCTGTGATACCATCCTGCTGCCTCTCCAATCGAGGAGGGGAGGAGTAAAAACGAATGAAGGGTCTGAGATTAGCAGAGGGTTAAAGAGGGGGAGGGTGAACACTAAGACATTAAAGAGGGATGACTGGGTCAGATAGCTAGATAAAGAGAGAGAGAGAAAGAGAGAGAGGGAGGGGGGGGATGACTGGAGAACGTCAGTGGGTGGGGGTGCAGAGAGAGCGAGATTAAATCAATTGCGTATCCAGAGAGGTATCGGGCAGGCAGTAGCAGAGATTAATTTGCAGCAAGGATCAATGCCCTCTGGCACTCTGCTCCTCCCTTGCATTGCTCGTCTTTTCAAAGGGGGTTTTAAGAAGAGGAAGACGCAGGGGTTATTAAGTTTACCAGCGGCTGCTGGTGCAGGCGGTGTGCGTGTGCGTGCATGTGTGTGTGTGTGTGTGTGTGTGTGTGTGTGTGTCTCTCCCGCGTGTGATGCTGCTGCTCACCTCCCAACCCCCTCCTCCTCCTCCTCCTCCTCCACATCACCGACTGCAGCAGCACAGATGCACGGGATCTGCTTGCAAGCTCTGCCTGTGCTTGGGGGGGACGACACAGGAGGCTGTAAACACTGGGGCATTCCAGGCATCCGAGAGAGAGAGTGAGAGAGAGAGAGAGAGAGAGAGAGAGGCCATGAGCAGTGGAGGCCCACAGCACTGCAAGTAATTGTCAATAAGGTCGAGGCACAGTGACTCCTGTGTCCTTACAGATTGGCTGAGAGGGATATCCAGAGAGGGGGAGAGCGAGAGAGGCTCCATTTTACAGTGCCGTCTCACTGGATTGCGTGTGACAACCTTTGTGCTTCACCTTGCCGAGCCTGTGAGGAGCCGAGGATTTCCGTGCTGCCGGCGACGGGCAGGTGCGGTGGGCATGAGGCGGGGAGCCTGATGCGAGCCCGCTCCTCTCCTCCACGCTGCAGTGTGCGGTTGCCAGTCGGAGCCTGCACTACAGGGAGACATCTTGTCGGCGGCTGCCGGTCTGGGCCTGTCTCGGGCCGGGCTTGGTCTCGAGCGGCGGCGGTGAGAGGGCGCCGGGAGTACGGACGGACGGTGGTGACCCCCCCCACCCCCTCCCCACTGGAGACACCTCAGGTGTGGGGGCTCCTCTAGACAACATGCCATCGGCCGAGCTCACCCCGGATAAAAAGTGCACTGGATGATCTGTGAACCCTGGAGACTTCCACCCCTGGTTTGACACTGCCAGGGGTCGTGCCTAAGGCAGGCGGCCCTGAACCCTGGGCACAGAACTGCAGCCGTTACCCGAGGCGTACGTGTTGCACGGGGCGGCCGAGACTGAGACAGGATGCCCCTCGTCGACTTCTTCTGTGAGACCTGCTCCAAGCCCTGGCTGGTGGCCTGGTGGGGCCAGGTAGGACCATGGTTATTCTGACACAGCTACGGTTATACGGCTTCAACCAGCGTCGCCAGTTCACTTCCTGCGCACCATGGTTATCCGGTTCCCCTCGGACTTCCACTCACCAGTGGCCCACTCCCCGGGTCTCCGGTTATAACCTGCCTCCCTCCCCCTTCCCCTTCCCATTGCCCCCACCCCACCATTGCCAACCCGCCCTCCACTCTACCCTCCATCACATGCTTCTGTTCTTGATTCACTCTTGCCAACGGTTTGTGATCACGTTTGCATTATGTGGGGCAGGTGAGGTGCCGAGGGAAAGCAGATCCCTCTCCTATTCTCAGTTTCTTACCCGGGGGGCCACAGTCTTAGAGTAAAGGGGAGGTCATTTAAGACTGAGGTGAGAAAAAAACTTTTCCACCCAGAGAGTTGTGAATTTGTGGAATTCCCAGCCACAGAGGGCAGTGGAGGCCAAGTCACTGGATGGATTTAAGAGAGAGTTAGATAGAGCTCTCGGGGCTAGTGGAGTCAAGGGATATGGGGAGAAGGCAGGCACGGGTTATTGATAGGGGTCGATCAGCCATGATCACAATGAATGGCGGTGCTGGCTCGAAGGGCCGAATGGCCTCCTCCTGCACCTATTTTCTATGTTTCTATGTTAAAGCCATCAGGGAAGGGCAGTGGTGGAGGCCAACACACAGACGGTGGCAACTGGAAGGGAAATATTGGCCTACTGGAGTTACTCCCAGCTACTCCCACTCCCTGCCCGATGCCAGCCTCGCTGGTGACCAATGAGACCGGCAGCCCATCCGGTGACAGCCCCTGTCAACCGGTGACCATTGGGTAAAAGCACTGTTCCTGCAGAGAAGACAGACACAAAATGCTGGAGTAACTCAGCGGGACAGGCAGCATCTCTGGAGAGAAGGAATGGGTGACGTTTCAGGTCGAGACCCACACTCAGACCAGGCCCATTCCTTCTCTCCAGAGGTGCTGCCTGTCCCGCTGAGTTGCTCCAGCATTTAGTGTCTGTCTCTGGGGTAAACCAGCATCTGCAGTTCCTTCCTACACATGTTGACCCAGCGACACGGCTCCATCCAATTAGCCAAACCCCGGGCAGTGTCCACCATGGAAACAGTCCTCTGCAGCCATCTCTTGAAGGGCACAGTTTGGATGCCAGTTCTTTATGGGCAATGTGGATGGGTATTGCTGAAGGACTGTGGTGCCCCCATGGTACACTAGCCAGCAACACTCATGACTACTGTGGTAAGTTCATAAATGATAGGAGCAGAATTAGGCCATTCGGCCCATCAAGTCTACTCCGCCATTCAATCATGGCTGATCTATCTTTCCCTCCTAACCCCATTCCCCTGCCTTCTCCCCAATAACCCCTGACACCCGTACTAATCAAAAATCTATCTACTCTGCCTTAAAAATAACCATGGACTTGGCCCTCCACAGCCTTCTGTGGTGACTGGAGAAAAGGGGGTTGGGGCAAAGAGATTTACTAATCTATATTGAAAGCCTGCAAGTAGGTGATGTTTACAATGTCAGGGGTGGTGGTTGAAACAGACATGCCATGGGTGAAGGGTCTGAAGAAGGGTCCTGACCCAAAACATTCCATATTCTTCTTCTCAAGAGATGCTCCCTGACCCGTCGAGTTACTCCAGCACTTTGTGTCTATATTCGGTGTAAGAAGGAACTGCAGATGCTGGTAAAATCAAAGGTAGACACAAAATGCTGGAGAAACTCAGCGGGTGAGGCAGCATCTCTCTGGAGAAAGGAATGGGCGACGTTTCGGGTCGAGACCCTTCTTCAGACTGATGTCAGGGGAGGGGGCAGTTCACCAGACTGATTCCTGGGATGTCAGGACTTTCATATGAAGAAAGACTGGATAGACTCGGCTTGTACTCGCTAGAATTTAGGAGATTGAGAGGGGATCTTATAGAAACGTACAAATATTCTTTTTTTTTTTTTTTTTATTTTTTTTTTTAAACTTTAAGAAAGAAAAAGAAAGAAGTAAGAAAAGTGAAGAAAGTGCGCAAAGGTTGTGAAGTGCCAAAAGAGTGTTGGGAAAAGAAAGCCCCTTAGAAAAGAGGTTAAGAGAAGGAAGTAAAGTTAGAAAATAGACCCTAGAAAAAAAAGAGAAAGAAAGAAGGAACAATCGCTCTATTATGACTCTTATACCATACTTCATAGAGAAGGAACTACCAACCAAGTCTATTTTTATTTTACCTCCCATTACCAGGAAACGTACAAAATTCTTATGGGGTTGGACAGGCTAGATGCAGGAAGATTGTTCCCGATGTTGGGGAAGTCCAGGACAAGGGGTCACAGCTTAAGGATAAGGGGGAAATCCTTTAAGACCGAGATGAGGAAAAACTTTTTCACACAGAGAGTGGTGAATCTCTGGAACTCTCTGCCACAGAGGGTAGTTGAGGCCAGTTCATTGGCTATATTTAAGAGGGAGTTAGATGTGGCCCTTGTGGCTAAAGGGATCAGGGGGTATGGAGAGAAGGCAGGTACAGGATGATCAGCCATGATCATATTGAAGGCGGTGCAGGCTCGAAGGGCCGAATGGCCTACTCCTGCACCTATTTTCTATGTATCTATGTAAAGATAGGTGGGAACAGTAAGATTAGTGGGAGAACTGGAAGGGGGGAGGGGACGGAGAGAGAAAGCCAGGGCTATCTGAAGTTAGAGAAGTCAATGTTCATACCGCTGGGGTGTAAACTACCCAAGGGAAATATGAGGTGCTGTTCCTCCAATTTATGATCAGCAAGGTCAGGTTGGGATTGGGAGGGGGAGTTGAAGTGCTGGGCCACCGGGAGATCAGCTAGGTTAAGATAAGAGAGAACTGCAGATGCTGCTTGACACCGACTATAGACACACCTACACACTCTCAGTCAACCTACTTTATCCCCACAACCCTATAGATTTTTCTGTTTCAAGTATTTTTTTCCCAATTTCCTTTCACTAACCCATTAAGTCCGCTCTCAGACAGCACACCCAGATTACAATCACAGCACAACAAGATTCTCCTAATCACCCTGCCAAATCCTCCCTCAGCAGCCTGCTCACCCTCCTGTCAATGTGAGCCGTTCCTCTCTGTCCATTCAATCCAAGATAGATGAGGTCGGCACGGGTGGTGCAGCGGTAGAGTTGCTGCCTTGCAGCACCAGACACCCGGGTTCGATCCTGACTATGGGCGCTGTCTGTACGGAGTTTGCACCTTCTCCCTGTGACCTTGAATGGGGTTTCTCCCAGATCTCCGGTTTCCTCCCACACTCCAAAGACGTACAGGGTTGTAGGTTAATCGTGTAGGCAGGAACTGCAGATGCTGGTTTAAGTTGGCGCGGGCTTGGTGGGCCGAAGGCTCCGTTTCCACGTTGTACCTCCAAACTAAACTAAGCTAAGCGTTGTACTGGTCTGTCAGATCAGTCTGAAGAAGGGTTTCGGCCCGAAACGTTGCCTATTTCCTTCGCTCCATAGATGCTGCTGCACCCGCTGAGTTTCTCCAGCACTTTTGTCTACCTTTGTAACTGGGATCAGGAAGGGCAGAGTTGAGAGCCTGGCAATGGGAGCAGGTCACACAGACCTGTATCATACAATCCATCGCACAGCCCTGTTGCTAGTTCCAGAACACATTTAGTATATTAAACCACTGTTGACCATTGTTGGTCAAAGCTTGGTCACAGTCACAGCTGTGACAGGTTGCACTGCATCTTATAGTCTACCTTCCTTCACAAATCCTCATGGGACATGCGGTCATCTCAATGTTCTGTTCACACCCATTGTAGTAAACACTGCCCAGTCCATCACCGGCTCTGACCTCCCTTCCATCGAGGGGATCTACCACAGTCGCTGCCTCAAAAAGGCTGGCAGTATCATCAAGGACCCACACCATCCTGGCCACACACTCATCTCCCTACTACCTTCAGGTAGAAGGTACAGGAGCCTGAAGACTGCAACGACCAGGTTCAGGAATAGCTACTTCCCCACAGCCATCAGGCTATTAAACCTGGCTCGGACATAACACTGAACTTTATTAGCCAATACTGTTATTTGCACTTTATCAGTATATTGACCATTGTGTATATATTTATAGAATGCCTTGTAGTAAATGCCTACTATGTTCTGTTGTGCTGAAGCAAAGCAAGAATTTCATTGTCCTACCAGGGACACATGACAATAAACTCACTTGACTTGACTTGACTTGACTTGTACATGTATATAGCCATTACCTAGAATTCCAGGTGACCCATCAGGTGAAATAAACACAGTCTAATCCAGACCATGCTTGTAGAATCCAGCCTTGCCTGAACAAGCCCAAACTAACATAGAGCAGCCCACCCAGCCCGGTCTAGTCCGATCTAACGCACTCATCATTGTCCAAATCAAACAAGACAACTTACCCCAGTAGGTGGGAAGGAACTGCAGATATTGGTTTCTACCGAAGATAGACACAAATAGTAATTCAGCGGGACAGGCAGCAGCATCTCTGGAGGGAAGTGATAGGTGACCTTTCGGGTCGAGACCTTTCTTCAGACCGTGACCCTTCTTCAGACTTAAAGGCCTGTCTCACGAGTCTGCGGTCATGGCGGCGAAACGGGAAGAATCTGCCGCCATAGACCGCGCACTCGTGAGAACGCACAATTCCGGGGCCGTGGGGTGGTGTTGCCAACAGCGCACGGTGCTAAAATAAAACCTACACTGTTGAAAACTATATTCTTACCGCACAACTCCACCAGTGATGCACGAGTGCGGCACGGCCGCCCGCACGGGCCCCGCCAGTGTGGCTCGAGCGCCGTGCGTCAAACTTCCACTGCCACAGCCTCCGCCAGTGAGGCACGTGTGCTGCACGGCCGCAGGCACAGCCACCGCTACAGCGCCGCGATCAGGACGGCCGCCGCCGCAGCCGCCGCTCGTGAGTCACGTGCGGCGGGCCGACGTCATCGCAGTCGGCCCGCCCTTTTTTTAACTTACCGCAAGCACGTGGGACCCGCCGTGTTTGAATCACTCGGCCCCCGCGCAGCATCCGTGCGGCGCTCCCGTGGATAGGCTCGGCGCTCTCGCTGTTGCCGTGCGGTCCACTCTACAGGCGAAGCCGCGCTTCACCGCCGTTGACCGCAAACAGGTAAGACAGAGCCCTTAGCCCAGGTGCTGGAGTAACTCAACAAGTTCCTTCCTGCGCTGTATAACTGGCCTGTTACGCTGCTGCAAATCTGAATTTCATTGTTCTGTTGTCGGAACAACATGTGTAAACAGTGTAAGGAACAAACAATGTGCAGGAAGGAACTGCAGATGTTGGTTTAAATCGAAGATAGACACAAAGTGCTGGAGTAACTCAGCGGGTCAGGCAGCATCTCTGGAGAGAAGGAATGGGTGACGTTTCGGGTTGAGACTGAAGAAGGGTCTCGACCGGAAACGTCACCCGTTCCTTCGCTCCAGAGATGCTGCCTGACCCGCTGAGTTACTCCAGCATTTTGTGTCTACCTAAGGAACAAACAACTTCCCAAACCACCTCCCCAGGTGCCGTCTCTCTCTGTGGCCCCCATATATCCCTCCTCTTCCACTCAATCCCCATTGCCTGCCTCCCAGCCCCTCGTGTCACAGAGGTCGCACAGATCCCCACAGAGAGGGCAGCAGAAGAAAGTAATTGTGAACAGCGCGGTCCACTGGAGATGGCGTCCATGAGTACCACCCCCCCCCCCCCCAAACAAGGTAGCACTCCCTCAATCTTGCCCCTCCATCTGAAGAAGGATCCCGACCTGAAACATCAATGCAGAGATAGATAGATTCTTGATTAGTACGTGTATCGGGGGCTATGGGGAGAAGGCAGGAGAATGGGGTTAGGATGGAGAGATTGATCAGCCATGATTGAATGGGGGAGTTGACTTGATGGGCCGAATGCCTAATTCTGCCCCTATCACTTATGACCTTATTCTCCAGAGAAGCTGCCTGACCCACTGAGTTACTCCAGCGTGTGAGCTGCTGACACACATGTGTTGGTGTGGGAATGGCCCGCCCTGCTCAGGAGGACTAGCACCATGTTACATGTCCATGCACCGTCTTGCAATCACTGCCAGTCTGACTCAGCCGGCATCTGACCCCGACGCACTTGTTGCTTTGATCCCCAGGTCACGTCATCCTTTCAATGGCTGCATCTTAGCTTTAACCTTCAATCCATGTGAAGGTTTAAAAAAAAAAAATGCAAATAAATCTTCCAGAAAAACCCCCCTTCGGAAAATCAT
>CM075992.1:2081200-2185604 GCA_038087875.1 Malacoraja senta
GTTTAGTTTATTTATTGTCACGTGTACCGAGGTACAGTGAAAAGCTTTTTGTTGCTTGCTAACCAGTGATGGGTCGAAGGGCCCAATTAGGCTGTACAGCTATGCATCCAGACCTCTGAGAAAAAGGAGAAATAGTTTGCAAGACTAATCTGGAAGAGAAACAGAAAGACACTCCAGAGCTCTGTATAAAGGGAACCATTAGCAAAAGGAAATGGTCGTCTCTTACAGATGTAGACAGGAGAAATTATACTGGTGAGTGAGTAGATGGCGATCTGTCGCCAGGGATGTAAACGTCATGGTCATAGTGTCGAACAACAAGTCCAGAGAAATGGGGAAATGAATAGTGTTGGGAAATCAATAGGACTGAAAGCTGATAAATCAGCAGGGTCTGATGCAGCGTGGCACTGGGATAGATGTGATACCGCAGGGCATGGTTAGAGGAGGCTGTGCTGAGAGTGTTTACAGCAGATAGACACAAAGTGCTGGAGTAACTCAGCGGGACAGTGGGTGGAAACTGGAGATCCTGGAGAAAACCCACACAGTCACAGGGAGAATGTACAAACTCCGTGTAGACAGCACTGTTAGTCAGGATGGAACCCGAGTCTCTTACAAAATTCTTAAGGGGTTGGACAGGCTAGATGCAGGAAGATTGCTCCCGATGTTGGGGAAGTCCAGGACAAGGGGTCACAGCTTAAGGATAAGGGGGAAATCCTTTAAAACCGAGATGAGAAGAACTTTTTTCACACAGAGAGTGGTGAATCTCTGGAACTCTCTGCCACAGAGGGTAGTCGAGGCCAGTTCATTGGCTATATTTAAGAGGGAGTTAGATGTGGCCCTTGTGGCTAAAGGGATCAGGGGGTATGGAGAGAAGGCAGGTACGGGATACTGAGTTGGATGATCAGCCATGATCATATTGAATGGCGGTGCAGGCTCGAAGGGCCGAATGGCCTACTCCTGCACCTAATTTCTATGTTTCTATGTTTCTATGTCTCTGGCGCTGCGAGGCAGCAACTCTACTGCTGTGCCACCGTGCCATTATAAACTTGGGTTTAATACTAATGGCATGTACCAGTGTTGCAGCTCTCTCAGAAAATCATCTGCATCAGATCCTGACTGCCATTAACAGTGCATACACAAAACTTGGACTTACCATCAACTCCAAGAAGATTCAGGTTATCTACCAATCGTCACCAACTGAGACAAATCGGAAAGAACCATCAATTCAACGGTGAAACAACCCTGGAAAATGTGGATCACTTTCCCTATCTTGGAAGTCACCTCTCCTCCAATGTCGACCTTGATGATGAGATCCAACATCATCTTTTTTGTAATTTTTTTATTTTTTATTTATTAGAAGTACATTACATTACAACCACATACATTAGTACTCGTCACTTATGTCTTCTTACAATTAATGTACTCCCTTTGTTTTTTACACTAGTAAAAGGAAAGGATGAGATTGAAAGAAAGAAGAAAGTGAAGGAAAAAGTGAGAGTGTAGAAAATGTGACAACAAGAAAGAACGAAGACCCTATAAGAACAAAATTTAAAACAAAAGAAAAAGAGTTAAGAAATAGACCCTAGAAAAGAAGGAGAAAGAGAAAGAGGAAAAAGAGAGAAACAAATAGTTTTTATGAGCATTACGTAAATGGGACATACCAACTCTTCAACTAGCATCCCCCCTTACCTGACCTCAATTTTTTTTAAGGTACCTTTGCACCCTATATTTGTAATAATTCTATAAATGCAGACCACGTCAGGTGGAAGTGATCTGGTTTACCTGCCAGGAGGAGTCTTATCTCTTCTAGGTGTAATGTTTCGAACATATTTGAAATCCACATGTTTATAGTTGGTGAGATCCAACATCATCTTAAGTGTGCTGGAACAGCTTTTGGACGTCTTCGAACGAGAGTCTTTCAAAATCGTGACATCCGAACAGACACCAAAATGTTAGTGTACAAGGCAGTGGTGATTCCAATGCACCTGTATGGAAACATAGAAACATAGAAAGTAGGTGCGAGAGTAGACCACCAGGCCCATCGAGCCCGCATCGAGTATGCATCAGAAACCTGGACAACATACCGACGGCATCTGAAAACACTTGAAAAGTTCCATCAACGATGTCTTCGAAGCAGCTTAAATATCAGTTGGGAAAGAAGAACAAACGTCAGCCTGCTGAATGAAGCAAACACATCTAGCATCGAAGCCTTCGTCATCAAGAACCAACTAAGATGGGTCGGTCATGTTATTCGGATGGAAGACGAGCGTCTACCAAAGCAAACCTTCTACTCCCAGCTTAGAGAAGGCAAACGTAAAAGAGGCGGACAAAAGAAGATTCAAAGATGCCTTAAAAACCAGCATGAAGAAATGGGAAATTGACATCGACAATTGGGAAACCAATGCCAAGGACAGGAAACTCTGGCGAACCATCATCCAAGAAGGATCAGCGACCTTGGAAGCCAACAGACGCGCAGAATTAGAAGAAAAGAAAACTAAAAGAGAGGCAGCAACAACCAAAGCCCGATCTGCCATCTGGAATTACCTGTCCTGAATGCCGAAGAACTTTCAAAGCCAGGATTGGACTCATATGCCACCTGCGAGTCCATAAAAACAACAGAACGTAAACCATCATCCTCAACCTTGAGGGATAGCCACGACGACCAGTGGCATGTACCAGTGGCATGTACGTGGCATGTACGTGGCATGTACCAGTGGTATGTACCAGTGGCATGTACGTGGCATGTATCAGTGGCATGTACGTGGCATGTACGTGGCATGTACATGGCATGTACGTGGCATGTACCAGTGGCATGTACGTGGCATGTACCAGTGGCATGTACAAGTGAGAACAGACATAGGAAGGAGAGGCAGAAGCAAGCCTGGCAGAGGATATGGTTTAGGAGGGCTTTAGTGGAGAAAAGGGTACTTCTACAGTCCATCTGAAGAAGGGTCTCAGCCCCCAAAAAATCATCTGTCTATTCCCTACACAGATGCTGCCTGACCCGCTGAGTTCCTCCAGCACTCGGTGTTTTATTCAAGATTCCAGCATCTGCAGTTCCTTGTGTCTCCTTTCTGCAATCCAGATGGGATGTACTTCATCAGGAATGGAACAACATCCTCGCTGGCTGGGAATTAGCTTGTGCTGTAGGGGAGGGTCGAAGCTACTTTGCCAGAGAGTGGACCTCTGGGAGTATCAACAATAGTTGAGCAGGAAAGGGTTAGGTGGGGTTCTGGTGAGGGGGGATTCAGGCAGAGGAAGGAAATAATCCAGGACTACATCAGCCAGCGTGTATTGGGAAAGCACAAGACTAATAGTGCACCAGAAAATAGATCTGGAGTTGGGAAAACTTTAGTTTAGTCTAGTTTAGTTTAGAGATACAGCACGGAAACAGGCGCCTCGGCCCACTGAGTCCGCACCGACCAGCAATCCCCGCACATTAACACTACCCTACACACACTAGGGACAATTTTACATTTATACCAAACCAATTAACCTACAAACCTGCACGTCTTTTGGAGTGTGGGAGGAAACCGGAGATCCCGAAGAAAACCCACGCAGGTCACGGGGAGAACGTACAAACTCGGTACAGACAGCGCCCGTAGTCAGGATGGAACCCGGGTCTCTGGCGCTGTGAGACAGCAACTCTACCGCTGCGCCACCGTGCCGCCCCAAAACTGGAAATAAAAAAAGAATGAGAAAGTTGTGAAAAGAGATATGGGGAGAAAGTTCACACTAGATTAGTCAGTGCAAGTATTTTACTGAGATTAGTTCAAATGGGAATGATATAACAAATTTGAGTTTACAACGTGTGATTGCAGATATATGAATCAAGTTAAGGACTTCAACACACATAGCCACAGCAACAGTTTGAACAGGGGTGGGACCAGGCATTTAATATTGCTGGGTGATGAATGGTAATAAAATATATATCATAATACTGGCGAGGGAATGACGCTGAGGCTCAACGATAGTCTTCCTTTAGACACTCTCTTCATAAACTCTAGAGCATTATGTTCATTTCAAGAGGGATGTGTGAGGCTAGTGGACACAGAGAGAGCCTAGCCTTGATCTTTCATAGGCCAAATTTAGGCATCAAACAGCCGGACTTTCATATCGGCAAGACCAAGAGCTGGCTCGGCGATCATTTGGCTGAACATCCCGCTCAGTCCGCCTAAACCTACATGATCTCCCGGTTGTTAACACTTTAACTCCCCCTCCCATTCCCAATCTGACCTGGGCCTCCTCCATTATCAGAGTGAGGCCCAGCGTAAATTGGAGGAACAGCACCTCATATTTCGCTTGGGCAGCTTACACCCCAGCGGTATGAATTTAGATTTCTCTAACTTCAAGTAATCCCTTGATTTCCCTCTCTCTCCATCCTTCCCCCATCCTTGTTCTCTGACTAGTTTTACTGCCCTCCTAATTCAATTTTACATTGCATGCCTCGTGGTCCCCTTCCCCATAGCTAACAATGATCTATTCTACATTTCCCTTGAACTTCGTCCCCTTTGATCTCTTGTTTTCACACCTCACCCTTTTATATCTCTATGTCTCCCTTTCCTCCGACTCTCAATCTGAAGGAGGGTCTCGACCCGAAACGTCACCCATTCCTTCTCTCCGGAGATGCTGCCTGTCGCGCTGTTACTCCAGCATTTTGTGTCTACCTTGGGTTTAAACCAGCATCTGCAGTTCCTTCCCACACACTATCACTTGCCAGGATTTGTCCCGCTACCACTCCTTTTCTAGCTTTCTCATTGCCTGACTAAAGAAGGGTCCCAACCCGAAAAGCTGCCTGTCCATTCTCTCCACAGATGCTGCCTGACCCACTGAGTTACTCCAGCAGTTTGCCTTTTGTCTCATGCCTGCTGCTCTACTGAAGAAGAAGGTCCAATGTTTTAATACAGCTCAACACTCTCCATGTCCTTGATATCGTTAATATTGAAAAATCCAACAATTTCTCTCTCGAAAAAAACTCGTCAGCTGTCACTTGTTATTCTAATTACCCACTCCTATCTATTTCAAAGTCTCGTTTTACTAACATCTCATTTTCTTTCCATTCCCATTTTCTGTTCCTTTTGACAACGTCACATTTCCTTTGATACATTACCCTTCAACTTTTCATTTCCTGTTGGTTTTTTGTATTCAATGAGCCCTATATTTAACGATGCATTAAAAATTAAATGCATTGAACATTAAACGTTTAGTTTCCCAGTGTCCTCGAGGCAATTCATGTCTTGTACTGCATGATTGAATTTGTTTGAATTTAAGATCATAGTTTCAGATTGAACTAAATCACATGGTGGCCGACTAGGAAAAGGGGAGATGCAGCGAGACCTGGGTGTCATGGTACACCAGTCATTGAAAGTAGGCATGCAGGTGCAGCAGGCAGTGAAGAAAGCGAATGGTATGTTAGCTTTCATAGCAAAAGGATTTGAGTATAGGAGCAGGGAGGTTCTACTGCAGTTGTATAGGGTCTTGGTGAGACCACACCTGGAGTATTGCGTACAGTTTTGGTCTCCAAATCTGAGGAAGGACATTATTGCCATAGAGGGAGTGCAGAGAAGGTTCACCAGACTGATTCCTGGGATGTCAGGACTGTCTTATGAAGAAAGACTGGATAGACTTGGTTTATACTCTCTAGAATTTAGGAGATTGAGAGGGGATCTTATAGAAACTTACAAAATTCTTAAGGGGTTGGACAGGCTAGATGCAGGAAGATTGCTCCCGATGTTGGGGAAGTCCAGGACAAGGGGTCACAGCTTAAGGATAAGGGGGAAATCCTTTAAAACTGAGATGAGAATAACTTTTTTCACACAGAGAGTGGTGAATGCTCTGGAACTCTCTGCCACAGAGGGTAGTTGAGGCCAGTTCATTGGCTATATTTAAGATGGAGTTAGATGTGGCCCTTGTAGCTAAAGGGATCAGAGGGTATGGAGAGAAGGCAGGTACGGGATACTGAGTTGGATGATCAGCCATGATCATATTGAATGGCGGTGCAGGCTCGAAGGGCCGAATGGCCTACTCCTGCACCTAATTTCTATGTTTCTATACGATATTTATATAAAATTCTACCATATTATTCTGTACCCTAACACAACCTACTTCTTGTGTCGAAGATAGACACACAAAGCTGGAGTAACTCAGCAGGGCAGGCAGCATCTCTGAAGGGAAGGAACAGGTGACCCTTCATACCTCTTGTGTCCATGGCCACAAAGCTTAGAGCTTGCCTTCTGACTTTAGACTTTAGAGATTTAGTTTAATTTGGAGATACAGCATGAAAACAGGCCCTTTGGCCCACCAAGTCCGTGCCTACCAGGGGTGTCATTCTCCCGCTACCAGAATCGAAAACTACCCTCAACCACTATAGTTAATAGTCACAAGTCAAGTCAAGTCACATTTATTTATATAGCACATTTAAAAAACAACTCTCATTGGCCAAAGTGCTTTACATTTGTTATAAGAATAATATAAACAAACAAACTACATACATAGGTACACAAAAATGCTGGAGAAACTCAGCGGGTGCAGCAGCATCTATGGAGCGAAGGAAATAGGCAACGTTTCGGGCCGAAACCCTTCTTCAGACTGATAGGGGGTGGGGAGAAGCTACATACATATATACATATAGACCTCACTCAGAGGATGTCAAGAAAGGCTTGGGAGTACAGATAAGTTTTTAGTCTTGACTTAAAGGAGTCGATGGAGGGGGCAGTTCTGATGGGAAGGGGGATGCTGTTCCACAGTCTAGGGGCTGCAACCGCAAAGGCGCGGTCGCCCCTGAGCTTATGCCTAGACCACGGGATATTCAGCAACCCCAATACCCACTCATCCAGGCACTAAACCATACCAAGATGCTGCCGGTGAGAGGGTATTAGCTACAGTTTAAGGATAAGTTGAGGGCAGTTTTAGATTCAGGTCGGGGGGGGAATGACACCCATATTGAACTTGGATTACTTGCTCAGAACCACTGATCTTACGGTAACATTCTGACATTATCTCACTTAGAGGGGCGGTTAAACTACTAACAACGTTTTAGATTTGACAAAAGGGGTGTCCAACCTTTATAAACATACCTTCAAACAGTTTCCCTCAGGAAATAGACCCTGAGTCATTTACACTCACTGGGGTACAGTTCCATCTCCTAAAGGTGCTTATAAGTTCACAAGTTCATAAGTAATGGGAGCAGAATTAGGCCATTCGGTCGACTCCGCCATTCAGTCATGGCTGATCTATCTCTCCCTCCTAACCCCATTCTCCTGCCTTCTCCCCATATCCCCTGACACCCGTACTAATCAAGAATCTATCTGTCTCTGCCTTATAAATAGCCATTGACTTGGCCTCCAATTAATTGCACAGATTCACCACCCTCTGACTAAATAAATTCCTCCTCATCTCCTTCCTTTAATTCTGAGGCTGTGTCCTCTGGTCCCACTAGTGGAAACATCCTCTCCACATCCACTCTATCCAGGCCTTTCACTATTCGGTGAGTTTCAATGAGTTCGCCCCTCATCATTCTAAACTCCAGAACTGAGCTGAACTGAGCCGACTCTCTCTCTCTCTGGGGTACACAGTCCTCTCTCCTAAAGGTGCTCATTCTACCTGGGGTACAGTTCTCTCTCCTGATTGTGTAGACACTCACAGGAGCACAATTCCACGCTTCATCTTCCTCAAGTATTTCAGAAGTTGTGAAGAAATCCATTCAGCAAGAATCTCTTTGTTGCGGGTAAACATATTCAACCTTCCGTCCTTATCACTTGTTCATAGTCGCTGTTCCATGACATTTGTCTTACGATTGAGCAAAATGTCATTCTGTTGTTCAATAAGAAGCAGGAGTTGATAACCTGATCCATGTACGCCAGATTAGAACAAGATTAAAGCCAACAGGCAAAGTGACATTTAACAAATGCCCTTTCGGGGATGACGTGAAAATAAATCTTTAATTAAAAGTGGCTGCATTTTCCAGCCTCTTTACTGCAGGATGGTCCAACTCATCAGCATGGTATACTCAATGTTACAAAGCCACAGCTCCAAAAGCAGTGAGTGACCTTTCGATCGAAAGACACAAAGTGCCGGTGTAACTCAACGGTCAGGCAGCAACTCTGGAAAACTCTGGAGGACTGTGAGCAGAGACGTGGGAAGGGGAAACTAGAGAAGCACTTGCAGAAAAAGAGGATAGCAAGTTATGCTGAGTGGGTCATCAAGGTTAACGTGGACCAGTTGGGTCAAACGGCCTTGTTGTACTAGATAGAAACATAGCAGAAACATAGAAAAATAGGTGCAGGGGTAGGCCATTCGGCCCCAAGCCAGCACCGCCATTCAATATGATCATGGCTGATCATCCCAAATCCGTACCCCGTTCCTGCTTTTTCCCACCAGGTCCATTAATTCCTTCAACCCTAAGAGCTAAATCTAACGCTCTCTTGATAACATCCAGTGAATTGGCCTCCACTACCATCTGTGGCAGAGAATTCCACAGATTTCAACTCTCTGGGTGAAAACGTTTTTCCTCATCTCAGTCCTAAATGGCCTACCCCTTATTCTTCAACTGTGTGGGCCCTGGTTCTGGACTCCACCAACATTTTTCCTGTATCTAGCCTGTCCAATCCTTTAAGAATTTTATATCTTTCTATAAGATTGCCTCTCATCCTTCTAAATTCCTGTGTCGCAAGGAACTGCAGATGCTGGTTTAAACCCTCTCCAGAGATGCTGCCTGTCCCGCTGAATTACTCCAGCTTTTTGTATCCATCTTTTGTTGTACTAGATAATATGCTTGTGCAATGACTGCCTTCAGTTGCGCGTATTGAAGTTGGCAGCTGATGGGATCTCTGTCAGAGTCCTTGGTTATCAGTTTGACACATACACATCGACTGGGACTTAGTCACAGGAAAAGGCTCATCATAAATTGTTCTTCAATTAGTGCCCGGTTTTAGATCAACTGCTGTCCACCTTGGTGATAATACAGTTGATGAGGCAATTCATTCATTACATGAGTCAGTTCAAACATCCATACATAGATTCAAATGCAAAGTTACATTGCTGAAAGTTATATTCTGTCACTTAGTTGAAGAGTTGGTATGTCCCATTTACGTAATGCTCATAGAAATATTTGTTTCTCTCTTTTTCCTCTTTCTCTTTCTCTTTCTTTTCTAGGGTCTATTTCTTAACTCTTTTTCTTTTGTTTTTAATTTTGCTCTTATAGGGTCTTCGTCCTTTTTTGTTGTCACATTTTCTACACTTTCACTTTTTCCTTCACTTTCTTCTTTCTTTCAATCTTTTCCTTTTCTAGTGTAAAAAATAAATGGAGTACATTAATTGTAAGAAGACATAAGTGACGAGTACTAATGTATGTGGTTGTAATGTAATGTACTTCTAATAAATAAAAATTTAAAAAATATATATATATTCTGTCACTTACACTTGCTTACTCTCTCTCTCTCTTTCTCTCTCTCACTCTCTAACTCTCTCACTCTCTCACTCGTCAATGATACTTCATTCCCACATGTACCGAGGTATAGTGAACTTATTCGTTTTGCATACAACCCGGGAAAATCATACAATCTCTGTCTCCTTTCCCCTCTCATACAGGGGCAGTCGTAAAAGTATGTCAGAAGGAACTGCAGATGCTGGTTTCACCAGAAGATAGACACAAAATGCTGGAGTAACTCAGCGGGTCAGGAAGCATCTCTGGGGAGAAGGAATGGGTGACGTTTCGGGTCGAGACCCTTCTTCAGACTGGGTCTGAAGCCTGACGAAGGGTCTCGACCCAAAACGTCACCTATACCTTCTCTCCAGAGTTGCTTGCTGTCCTGCAGAGTTACTCCAGCATTTTGTGTGTATCTTCGGTCGTAGAAAGATGTTTGGCACCAAGGCTGAAAGGCAGATATCAGGCCCACCAGGCTTTAAGTGAGGGAGCGGTGGTTTTGGGCATGAAGTTCAGAGTGAACGCTGAACAGTCCTTGTTCCAAATGTACACCAGCACCATCCCCCAACTCTTCCTCCCCTACATCAACAGCTGCATCGGGGCTGCCCCCTGCACTCTTGCAGACTCATTGACTTCATTAACTTTACCACTAACTTCCACCCTGCCTTCAAATTCACATGGACTATCTCTGGCACCTCTCTCCCCTTTCTTGGTCTCTCTGACCCCATGACGGGGATAATCGATTGATGTCGACAACAAACCCACCGACTCCCACAGTTATCCCTCCCACCCTGCCTCTTGCAAAGACGCTATTCCCCGCTCTCAATTTCTCCATCCACGCTGCACCTTGCTCCCAAGTTGAGGCTTTGTCAATTGTTCAATTGTAAATGTAGCTTCCCCCCCTGCTACCTCACATCTGCCTCCTCTGTGACCTGAAGTTCTGCTCTCGCTCCCCTCGCCCCAGGCACAACAAGGATAGTTTCCCTGGTCCTCACCTTTCACCCCAGTGGCCTCCACATCCAATACATAATTCTCCGACATTTCCGTCACTTCCAACGTGATCCCAACATATAACCATATAACAATTACAGCACGGAAACAGGCCATCTCGACCCCTTCTAGTCCGTGCCGAACACGTATTCTCCCCTAGTCCCATATACCTGCGCTCAGACCATAACCCTCCATTCCTTTCCTGTCCATATAACTATCCAATTTATTTTTAAATGATAAACACGAACCTGCCTCCACCACCTTCACTGGAAGCTCATTCCACACAGCCACCACTCTCTGAGTAAAGAAGTTCCCCCTCATGTTACCCCTAAACTTCTGTCCCTTAATTCTCAAGTCATGTCCCCTTGTTTGAATCTTCCCTACTCTCAGTGGGAAAAGCTTATCCACGTCAACTCTGTCTATCCCTCTCATCATTTTAAAGACCTCTATCAAGTCCCCCCTTAACCTTCTGCGCTCCAAAGAATAAAGACCTAACTTGTTCAACCTTTCTCTGTAACTTAGTTGCTGAAACCCAGGCAACATTCTAGTAAATCTCCTCTGTACTCTCTCTATTTTGTTGACATCCTTCCTATAATTAGGCGACCAGAATTGTACACCATACTCCAGAATTGGCCTCACCAATGCCTTGTACAATTTTAACATTACATCCCAACTTCTATACTCAATGCTCTGATTTATAAAAGCCAGCACACCAAAAGCTTTCTTTACCACCCTATCTACATGAGATTCCACTTTCAGGGAACTGTGCACAGTTATTCCAAGATCCCTCTGTTCACCTGCATTCTTCAATTCCCTACCATTTACCATGTACGTCCTATTTTGATTTGTCCTGCCAAGATGTAGCACCTCACACTTATCGGCATTAAACTCCATCTGCCATCTTTCAGCCCACTCTTCCAACCGGCATAAATCTCTCTGTAGACTTTGAAAATCTACTTCATTATCCACAGCCCCACCTATCTTAGTATCATCTGCATACTTACTAATCAAATTTACCACACCATCATCCAGATCATTGATGTACATGACAAACAACAGTGGACCCAACACAGATCCCTGATGCACCCCACTAGTCACTGGCCTCCAACCTGACAAACAACCATCCACCATTACTCTCTGGCATCTCCCATTCAGCCACTGTTGAATCCATCTTGCTACTCCACCATTAATACCCAACCATTGAACCTTCTTTACCAACCTTCCATGAGGAACCTTGTCAAAGGCCTTACTGAAGTCCATATATACAACAATCACGGCTTTACCCTCATCAATTTCCCGAGTAACCTCTTCAAAAAATTCAAGAAGATTAGTCAAACATGACCTTCCAGGCACAAATCCATGTTGACTGTTCCTAATCAGACCCTGTTTATCCAGATGCTTATATATATTATCTCTAAGTATCCTTTCCATTAATTTGCCCACCACTGACGTCAAACTAACAGGTCTATAATTGCTAGGTTTACTCTTAGACCCCTTTTTAAACAATGGAACAACATGCGCAGTACGCCAATCCTCCGGCACTATTGCCGTTTCTAATGACATTTGAACATCAGCCACATCTTCCCATCCTCACCCCTTTCCGCCTTCCACAGAGACAGCTCCCTCCCAACATCAGCCACATCTTCCCATCCTCACCCCTTTCCGCCTTCCACAGAGACAGCTCCCTCCACAACTCCTTGCTTCACTCATTCCTTCCCACCCAAACCAACCATTACCCCTGTAACCCCACTTTCTTCCACATGGGTTTCCTCCAAATTAGTTCAGTTTCGTTTAGAAACAGGCCCGCAGAAACAGGTCCGCGCCAACCAGCGATCCCTGCACACTAACACTATCCTACACCCAAGCCTATTAACCTACAAACCTGTACGCCTTTGGAGTGTGGGAGGAAACCGGAGCACCCGGAGAAAACCCACGCAGGTCACGGGGAGAACGTACAAACTCCATTCAGACAGCACCATAGTCGGGAACGAACCTGGGTCTCCTGGTGCTGCATTCGCTGTAAGGCAGCAACTCTACCGCAGCGCCACCATGACCTCCCCCAATGTTCGGGGTCCTCTTGTATGCCAAAGACACACAGGTTGGTAGGTTGACTGCCCACTGCAAATTGCTCCAATTGTGTGTGTGAGTAGTTGAAAATGTGGGGAGTTGATAAGAAAGAGGGAGAGAAGGTGTAAATGGGTGGTTAATGTCAGTGTGGATTTTGTTGCTGAAAATGCCTGTTTCTGCACTGTATAACAATGATCCCACAAAAATGTCAGTGTGTGGGATCCATTTGAGTGTGTGTACCTTGAGGAGTGTGACAGTCATCCCAATGTCCATGGCAGGTGACACATGCTGAGCTCTGCAACATAGAATTGAAGCTCCCTAAACAATTCATCTGACATGCAATGACCAATCAGCCGGGAAACTATAAATGAATCGATTGAAAGATACAACATGGATCTTTGGCCCCCTGAGTCCACTCTGACCATCACTCCCCCATTCACACTTGTTCTATCTTATCCCACTTTTGCATCCACTCGCTAAACATGAAGAGCAAACCCGCATGTCTATCGGATGTGGGAGGAAACCCCATATAATCGCAGGGAGAACGAGCAAACTCCACACCAACAGCACCTGAGGAGTGACTCCATCAGGCAGCAGCTCCACCAGCTGCGCTACTGGGTACTTGAATAGACGAGATTCTGTTTGGGACTTACTTTGAGTAAAGTAAGACTCAAGACTCAATGTAAGACTCTGAGAAGACAAAGTAACTTCTAGACTGAACCTTGCTGATGTACATGAGGTGAGGTAAGGGGGTTTGACAAATGATAACAACATAATTGTCTTAAAACATTCTGTTTTGTGCGTGTTTGGTTGAAATGATTTTTTAATTTCTTGTTTGATAAGTTACGAGGGAGACGTATTCTTGGTATGAGGCACATCGTGTGTCCGTCTCCTCCTCATTCCCCAAGACCTTTACATTGCTCCTGACACCAATCATTAAACCGTCAGTCTCCTGTCGTGTGTTGTGACTGCTCTATAATTATGTCTCTTTATCAGATATCAACAAGGGTTTAAATAGAGGCAGCTCGGAGCAAGGAGAGCACACAGAAGGAGTCTCGCCCCACAGCCAGCAAGACCTGCTCCCCGCTCCTGACTCACTCACTCTCTTCTTCTCTCCTCTTTCTCTCTCCTCAGACGACAGGACATGCAGAAACTCTGGTTCACCCTGGCTGTCTGGCTGCTCACCCCCGGGTCCCAGCTGGAAGCGGAAGCTCGGAATCCGAGTCTCGGTGTCAAACTCTGTGGGAGAGAGTTTATTCGTGCTGTCATCTTTACCTGTGGAGGCTCCAGGTGGAAGCGGACTGAGATAAACCTGCCAGGTACGAATGAGCATTCCGTCTGTAATTCCTGGGGGTTAAAATGTCATCCAGGGATTAGGTTCTATGCAATGGGAGCCAGGTGGGACACGGAAGAGACAGATTGCCTTTGATTTGTCTTTGATGCTGGATTTGAGGGATCTTTCCTAACGATTTAGGAGAAGGGTGAGAAACGATTGCACCGTGTGGCAGGCAGAAAACCCAGCGGTCTAGGAACATATCCAATTCTTGAAGGATTGGACAGGCTAGATGCAGGAAAAATGTTCCCCATGTTGGGGGAGTCCAGAACCAGGGGTCACACAGTTGAAGAATAAGGGGTAGGTCGTTTAGGACTGAGATGAGGAAAAACTTTTTCACCCAGAGGGTTGTGAATCTGTGGAATTCTCTGCCACAGAAGGCAGTGGAGGCCAATTCACTAGATTATTTCAAGAGAGAGTTAGATATAGCTCTTAGGGCTAACGGAATCAAGGGATACGGGGAGAAAGCAGGAACGGGGTACTGATTTTGGAAGATCAGCCACGATCATATTGAATGGTGGTGCTGGCTCGAAGGGCCGAATGGCCTACTTGTGCACCTATTTTTTTCTATGTTTTCCAACAGCTCCCCCTTCCACCAGCCAAGGCAGGGTGGATTCTCCACATTAGGACAAGGAACATGGAACAGTAGAGTAGGAAGGAACTGCAGATGCTGGTTTACATCGAAGATAGACACAAAAAGCTGGAGCAACTCAACGGGCCAGCACATGACTGGTTATTCGGCCCACCATGTCTGTGCCAACTAATATGCCAATTGAAACTAATCCTGTCTGCCTACCCATGGTCTATATCCCTGCCTGTTCATGTGTCTGTCTAAACCCCTATTTAACATTGCTAATGTCTCTGCTTCCCTGGGCAGCATATTCCAGGCACCTACCACTCTTTGCAGAAGAAATAGCTGCTTTGCAAATCCTTTGTAAAATTTGTAGGAAGGAACTGCAGATGTTGGTTTAAACCGAAGCTAGATACAAAATGCTGGAGTAACTCAGCGGGACAAGCAACATCTCTGGAGAGAAGGAATGGGTGATGTTTCGAGTCGAGACCCTTCTTCAGACTGATTGTAATTTAATTGGCTTTGTATAAATGTAAAATTTAAAATTGACCCTAGTGTGTGTATAGTGTTAATGTCAGGGGAGAGGGAGATACATAGATAAGGATGCGTAAGGTGTGAAAATAGAACAAAGGGAACCGAGATCAAGGAAAATGTAGCTTAGATCATTGTTATAAAGTTTCCTTTTCTTGTCTTAAAGCTTTGCCCTCCAAAATTGGAGAATTCCACCCTAGCGACTGATAATCAATGTGATTAAATGTCTATATTTCCCTAGAACATGACAGACACACTCTGTGTGATGCGTTGGGAGGATCTGTATATGTTGGTTTAAACTGAAGCCAAAGACACAAAACGCTGGAGTGACTTAGTGGGTTAGGCAGCATCTCTGGAGAAAAAGAATAGCTGACATTTCAGGTCGTGGCCCTTCTTCAGACCACTATATGTACTGTCGAGTTTTGGCATATTAGTGGCAGAAGCGGATGATATTGATCTTTCTAGATTTCCTGTGCCGTCTTTTGAGAACTAGCAGGTTGAAGTAACAGGTTGAAGGCTATACTACTTTCTGGGACAGGATGCAGTGAGACTGGTACAGCCACTGCAAGAACGCTGGTCACATAACTAGCGCAAACCACATCAGGATGTTCCGTTTTCTATCATGTTTAATTTGCTGAATGTAAAAACTGAGGGGGCAAGGTGTGAATTGCTGTTATCTCCACTGTCACGCATAGAGGCTGTATGCATCTCCCAAAGCTAATACTGCAGCTGTGAGAATCGTATGGTGGTTACCTCTCAGCTTTTCGACTAAAATACTGTTGAATACTATTGAAACATATAAGATTATTAAGGGATTGGACACGCTAGAGGTGGGAAACATGTTGGGGGAGTCCAGAACTTGGGGCCACAGTTTAAGAATAAGGGGTAGGTCATTTAAGTCAAGAGTCAAGAGAGTTTATTGTCATGTGTCCCAGACAGGACAATGACATTCTTGGGTAGACAAAAATGCTGGAGAAACTCAGCGGGTGCAGCAGCATCTATGGAGCGAAGGAAATAGGCAACGTTTCGGGCCGAAACCCTTCTTGCTTTGCTGCAGCACAACAGGATATTGTAGTCATAAATTTAGAACGGAGACGAGGAAACACTTTTTCTCACTGAGAGTGGTGAGTCTGTGGAATTCTCTGCCTCAGAGGGCGGTGGAGGCAGGTTCTCTGGATGCTTTCAAGAAAGAGTTAGATAGGGCTCTTAAAAATAGCAGAGTCAGGGGATATGGGGAGAAGGCAGGAACGAGGTACTGATTGGGGATGATCAGCCATGATCACATTGATTGGCGGTGCTGGCTCGAAGGGCCAAATGGCCTACTCCTGCACCTATTGTCTATTGTCTAAAATAAAAGGAGGCTATTCGGCCCATCGAGTCTAGTCCTGGGTCACTGGAGCTGCGAGGCAGCAGTTGCATTCAACAAGCCCACACTGTGGCTGTGGTACCGTATATTACTGAGAGTCAGTGCCTCTGATACTGTATCCAACTGTATCTGACTGCACCGGTTTGGGATAGAAGAATGGTTTCACAGACAAGAATGTTGTCCTCCAGATTAAATTTTGCTAATTGTATGCCTGGTTGTCACCGTCCCCATAGCTAACAATGAACCATTCTACATTTACTTTGATCATCGTCCCCTTTGATCTGTCATTTTCACACCTTACCCTTCTGTATCTCTGTGCCTCCCTCTCCCCTGACTCTCAGTCTGAAGCAAAGATCCTTTAGCGAGCAAGATAGTCCACTCGACGAAAAAGACGTAGTACGGTCATGGGCAGATTCATGGGTCATTTTCGGCCCCATTTCCGTAACCGGCTTCCGTCTCCGCACCAAAGATCCCATAGGATACTAGTGCGGAGACGGAAGCCGGTTACGGAAACATCCTCGTAAAAATAAAAGTTCTTTGGTAAAAAATCTTCTCCTCATTTTCAGAATTTCAATTTATTAACACAAACTGTTCCCCCGCAACGTTGATTACACTGCGGGTCGGGTCAGGTCCGGTTACGGAAATGGATGAAAAAAAGGCCCACGTTCTGTTCCGTTGCGTACTACACGTCAGCCCATTGCATTTAGCAGGAGTGGTCTATCTTGCTCTTTGGTCTGAAGAAGGGACTCGACCTGAAATGTCACCCAGTCTGACAGCGGGACAGGCAGCACCCTGACACCTGCTGCCTGTCCCGCTGAGTTACTCCAGCATTTTGTGTCTCTCTTCGGTGTATAACTAGCCTCTGCAGTTCCTTCCCGCACAGTACTTTTTATAACATTGTCGGCAGCTTTGTGTACTCTTCTGTGTACTTTGTATGAAAAAACAAAGATTTTCACCGTACTGAGCTAAGTGCAAGTGACATTAAAGCATCATCATCATCATCATCATCATCAAACGTCACCAATCCATTCCCTCCACAGGCCTGAAGAAGGGTTTCGGCCCGAAACGTTGCCTATTTCCTTTGCTCCATAGATGCTGCTGCACCCGCTGAGTTTCTCCAGCTTTTTGTGTTTTGCTCGACTTATTGCTTGTAGTAATTTGGATTTAATGACGTGAGGGGTTAAGGATTGTGCTCTCTCTCCTGCAGATATCGCTGACCCCTTCTCCCACATGCCGCAGTCTCTGGACGAAGCCAACCCCGACAGCTGGGATCTTGCTGACGATGCCGCCAGCTACGATGCGGCCAGCTGGAGGTTCCTGGTGGGATTCGGGGATGAGGGCAGGAGCCGGAGGAGCATCTCCAATGACGTTCTGGAGGCTCTGAGGAGCACGGATAGGAAGGGGAGGGATGTGGTGGTGGCTCTGTCTAATGCCTGCTGTAAGTGGGGGTGCACCAAGAGTGAGATTAGCTCGCTCTGCTAATACCTTCGCCCCCAAACGTCCACTCCTCCATCTCCTGCTCCCCAATACGCAAGACCCAGAAACTGGTGGGGTCCACGCTGGCATCTTGAATGCAAACATCCTGCTTGTGAACTCCAGATCACACACACAGCATGAAATGTGTGGCAGCTTGCGGCAAAATCAAACCTCATCCATTCATGTTCCAGAGACCAGTGTCCTTAGAGTGAGTGATGTTGTTCGATTAAGTGCAGGTCATTCTCTTTGTGTCCCTGGACTCTGCTGCTAAACACTCATTGTGTATCTGTTATGTTTCACTGCCGGAGTACAATATATATCTGCTGTACAGTTTCTTTTATTAAAAAATGACATTTGTCACCATCCATTCGAATTTAGTCTCAATGTTAATGTCAAAGTATAAATAAGAAAATTGCTAAGTGCAGTCTCAGAAGTCAATAACATTGACACTGTCACACAGTCACACACACACTGACATTCACTTTTACACTGTGACACAGTCTCACACATACTCACACTGTAACAGTCCCACACACACACTGACACCTACACTGTAACACACTGACTCATACTGTCACACAGTCTCACACACTGACATTCACTTTTACACTGTGACACAGTCTCACACACACACACTCGCACTGCAACAGTCTCACACACACACTGACACCTACACTGTAACACAGTCTCACACATACTCACACTGTAACACAGTCTCACTCACACACTGACACCTACACTGTAACACACTGACTCATACTGTCACACAGTCTCACACACTGACATTCACTTTTACACTGTGACACAGTCTCACACACATACTCGCACTGCAACAGTCTCACACACGCACTGACACCTACACTGTAACACAGTCTCACACATACACTCACACTGTGACACAGTCCCACACACACACTGACTCACACTGTCACACAGTCCCACACACACTGACACTGTAACACAGTCTCACCCACACTCACACTGTAACACAGTCTCACACACACTCACACTGTAACAGTCTCACACACACTGACCTACACTGTAACACAGTCTCACACACACTGACACTGTAACACAGTCTCACACACACTCACACTGTAACACAGTCCCACACACACTGACACAAAGTCCCACACACACTGACACAAAGTCCCACACACTGACTGTCACAGTCTCACACACACTCACACTCACGGTGTACAGTTCCTCCAGCTGTCCTTAACTGAGATAACAATGGTATCAAGTAAAACACAATATCTTTAAACTCAGGGGAAAAGATAAGAAAACTAAGAGGATGTGTTTGGAAAATGGGAATGAAAACAAAGTCCAGATTTGTGCTTTGCATCTTTAGAAACTTTTGAAAATAAAATTCAAATTTAAAACAGTTCTTTTTGCAGTGAACTAAAAATTAAAATAATGTCAGAGGAATAGAGAAAAAATAGGTGGAGCTTGACGCATCTCTCTCTCTCTCTCTCTCTCTCTCTTTCCCCCCCTCCCTCCCTCTCTCCCTCTCCCTCTCTCTTTCTTTCTCTCTCTCCTGCCAAACCTCATGTGATGCTTTAAAACTCAGAGCTTTCAATTTAAACCAGTTCAGAAATGACTCATCCTCAAGTATTAAAGAGACGAGCGAAATTAAAACACAATCATACACACCATATGGAGAATGTAAAACGTACAGGCTTTAAAACAAAGGAATGCTGGAAGTTATAGATCATGCAAATACATTCAAACATTCCTGTATCACACAAAGCCCAGAACTGACTCAGAGTTTTTTTCATTTTAAAATCTCTGACCCATAACAGAACTCAGAATATGAAACTTTCTAGTTGCACAACTTTGGGAAAGCGTCTGGTTTTACAGGAATTGAATCAGACTGCTGATTACTCATGGGATGGCATAAATAAAAGGGTTCCTTTTCTTCTGCCATCTTCACATCATGTCAGCTTGTTCAGTGATTAATAGCAGTAACTGGGATGTTCAGAAGGCCTTTGATAAGGTGCCGCCGCGAGGCCGCTAAAGAAGATCTGAGCCCGGGGTATTAGAGGGAATACACTACCAAAAGATGAGCTGAATGGCATAAGGCAAAGTGTGGAATAAAGGGTTTTTTCTCTGGTCGACTGCAGTGACTAGCGGTGTTTCGCAGGGGTCGGTGTTGGGTCTGCTACTTTTCACGTTGTTTATTAATGATTTGGATGATGGAATTGATGGCTTTGTGGCCAAGTTTGCGAAAGATACGAAGACAGGTGGCGGGGCAGGTCGCACAGAGGAAGCAAGGAGTCTGAAGGAGGACTTGGACAGGTTGGGAGAGTGTCAGAGAATCATAGAGACATTGAGTGATACAGTGTGGAAACAGGCCCTTCAGCCCAACTTGCCCAACATGTCCCAGCTACACGTCCCACCTGCCCCGCATTTGGTCCATATCCCTCCAAACTTGTCCTATCCTTGTACCTGTCTAACTGTTTCTTAAACGTTGCAATAGTCCCAGCCTCAACTACCTCCACTGGCAGCTCGTTCCATACACCCACCAACCTTTGTGTGAAAAAATTACCCCTCAGATTCCTATTAAATCTTTTCCCCTTCACCTTCAACCTATGTCCTCTAATCCTCGATTCCCCTACTCTAGGCAAAGAAGTAGCAGATGGAATACAGAGTGTGGTCAGGCACTTTGGTTGTAATAAGTAGGAATCAAGGCATAGACTGTTTTCTAAATGAGGAGAGGATTCAGAAATTGGAAGTGCAAAGGGACAAAAACAGAAAATTCTGGCTCATCAGCAGATCAGGCACGATCCATGGAAGGAGAAAGAGTTACCATTCAGGGCCTGGGATCTTTCATCAGAACTGGTCTCCTTAATCTAGGGTTCTGCAGCCACTGGCTGCCTGCCTATCTGATAAACAGTAAGGTAAGGCTCTCATGAAACCTATCAACGGAGCCAGCACACATAAGTCCCATGACTTGCTTCCTGGAAGATTTGGCCGCAGATATGTTTGCTGGCACATGGCAACCAGATTTTGAGGAAGGAAATTAAATCCATGCCATACAGTTCACAAGGGTTACCCCTGCATTAAGAAACCAACTTCCTTCCCAGAGTGCAGGAAGAAACTGTAAATGCTGGTTTAAACCGAAGACAGACACAAAAAGCTTGAGTAACTCAGCGGGTCAGACAGCATCTCTGGAGAGAAGGAACAGGTGACATTTCGGGTCGAAGGGTCTCGACCCACATATTCCTTTTCTCCAGAGATGCTGTCTGACCCTCTGGCTTTTTGTATCCTCCTTCCAAGTTAACTCTCTCTCTCTCAACACATTACATAGAAGGTACAACACCTGAACACATGTCATTTAGCCAAACCAAACCATGCCAGCATGTTGTCTTATCATTATAAGATCACAAGTGATAGGAGTAGAATTAGGCCATTTGGCCCATCAAGTCTATTCTGCCATTCAATCATGGCTGATCTATCTCTCCCTCCAAACCCCATCCCCCGACCATGGGTGAACATCAAAGAACATCAGAGGAAGAGGACTGACTGGTGCCTTCCGTCACAGTGGGAAACTTTGATTCTGCTGTGTGGGGATGTTTTATGTTGGACTCTATCGTATGTTGTGTTCTTTATTTATTTGTATGGCTGTATGGTGATCACACATTTCACTGTGCCAACTGGTACATGTGACAAATAAATGTATCTTGTATCTTATATCTTCTCCGCATAACCCTTGACACCCATACTAATCAAGAATCTATCTATCTCTGCCTTAAATATATCCACTGACGGCCCCCACAGCCTTCTGTGGCAAAGAATTCCACAGATTCGCCACCCTCTGACTAAAGACATTCCTCCTCATCTCCTTCGTAAAAGATCGTCCTTTAGTTCTGAGAGTATGACCTCTATAACCTCTAGTCCTAGACTCTCCCACTAGTTGAAACTTCCTCCCCACATCCACTCTATCCAAGCCTTTCACTATTCTGTACGTTTCAACGAGGTCCCCCCTCATTCTTCTAAAATTGTTCAAACATTCTCCCATTCTTAACATACTGTAAGTCTCTATTACTCATCTACAGGCCCACTCAGCTTATCTTTTATACGTCAGGACTACTCACCTCCAGCACTCCCTGTGGAAGCATCTGCCACAATTCCACCACTCTCTGGGTATAGGCCTTTCATTGTAGATTCCATAGGGCAGGCAGGATCTATGAAGAGAGAGACAAACTTAATGTTTCAGATTGTTAAATTCTGATTAAAGATTAATGACCTGAAATGATCTCTATTTCTCTCCCTGCTCATTAAATTATCAAACAATAATAAATTGATCTATATGAATTCTATTTTATCCAATAGTCGTGCAGCTGGAAGTGCTGTTTCCTCACAGTGCCAGAGACCTGGGTTCGATCCTCACCTTCTCCCTGTGAGAAGGTTAGGTTTCTTCCGGGTGCTCCGGTTTCCTCCTACATCCCAAAAAACTTGTATGTTTATAGATTAATTGGTCTCAGTAAATTGTCCTGTGTGTGTTGGGAGTGAATAGGAAATTGGGATAATGTGGAATTAGTGTGAAAGGGTCAGCGATGGTTGGTGTGCCTGTTAAACTAAACTAAACTAAAGACTCAGTTTAGGAAGGAACTGCAGGTTCTCCGTGGATTGTCACCTTGTCGTGGTGGAGAAGCTTGTGTGGTCCTGAGGTCCTGAGAGCGATGCCGTCTGGAGCTATGCTCCTGGTAGAGCCACCCATGGCGGTAAGGTCGAGGGGGAGGTCTCTGACAAAGAGCAATCCAACCAAGACCTCAACGGTGGAACAGGCGGAGGATGATGGATGACCTTAGTGGAGCGTCACAACGGCTGGGAAGGCGGATGAAGGCTGCAGCAGAAAAGGGTCTCTGGTCGTCTTGGACTCCATGCCACTGGATCCTGACCCAGATCTGTCAAGGACCGTGGGTGGCTGTCTGTGCACCAGTCTCCCCACGTTAAACAAAGTCACGCACAGGCGTCCTCCATATGGGGAATAGCACCCTGGAGACACCCATGGTCAGCCATGACCGAAGGAGGCCTAAGAAGAAGAAGCAGGTGCCAGTTTACAACGAAGATAGACACAAAATGCTGGAGTAACTCAGTGGGACTGGCAGTATCTCCGGAGAGAAGGAATGGGTGACGTTTCAGGTCCAGACCCTTCTTCTCAACCCTAAACGTCACCCATTCCTTCTATCCAGAGATGCTGCCTGTCCCGCTGAGTTACTCCAGCATTTTTGAGTCTAAAGATTCAGTTTAATTGTGTTCTGGTTTTCTAAATGAGCTTCCTTAATCATGTAGTCCAGCATTTTCATTTTGACAAATGTGAGGCTACAGTTTCATTCTTTCCCCCTTCCTCCTTTGTGAGTTCAATAACTTACAATTGTGGTTTTGCAATTCACACGGACCTTTGCAGAATCTAGGGGATTTCAAGTCAAGTCAAGTCAAGTCAAGTGAGTTTATTGTCATGTGTCCCTGGTAGGACAATGAAATTCTTGCTTTGCTTGAGCACAACAGAACATAGTAGGCATTTACTACAAGGCATTCTATAAATATATACACAATGGTCAATATACTGATAAAGTGCAAATAACAGTATTGGCTAGTAAAGTTCAGTGTTATGTCGGAGCCAGGTTTAATAGCCTGATGGCTGTGGGGAAGTAGCTGTTCCTGAACCTGGTCGTTGCAGTCTTCAGGCTCCTGTACCTTCAACCTGAAGGTAGTAGGGAGATGAGTGTGTGGCCAGGATGGTGTGGGTCCTTGATGATGCTGCCAGCCTTTTTGAGGCAGCGACTGTGGTAGATCCCCTCGATGGAAGGGAGGTCAGAGCCGATGATGGACTGGGCAGTGTTTACTACTTTTTGTAGTCTTTTCCTCTCCAGGGCACTCAAGTTGCCGAACCAAGCCACGATGCAACCGGTCAGCATGCTCTCTACTGTGCACCTGTAGAAGTTAGAGAGAGTCCTCCTTGACAAACCGACTCTCCGTAATCTTCTCAGGAAGTAGAGGCGCTGATGTGCTTTCTTAATAATGGCATCATTGTTCTCGGACCAGGAAAGATCTTCAGAGATGTGCACGCCCAGGAATTTGAAGCTCTTGACCCTTTCAACCATCGACCCGTTGATATAAACGGGACTGTGGGTCCCCATCCTACTCCTTCCAAAGTCCACAATCAGTTCCTTGGTTTTGCTGGTGTTGAGGGCCAGGTTGTTGTGCTGGCACCATATGGACAGTTGCTCGATCTCTCTTCTATACTCTGACTCATCCCCATCAGTGATACGTCCCACAACAGTGGTGTCGTCAGCGAACTTGATGATGGAGTTCGCACTATGTCCGGCTGCGCAGTCATGAGTATAGAGTGAGTACAGCAGGGGGCTGAGCACGCAGCCTTGAGGTGCTCCCGTGCTAATTGTTATCGAGTCTGACACATTTCCACCAATATGAACAGACTGTGGTCTGAGAGTGAGGAAGTCGAGGATCCAATTGCAGAGGGATGCGCAGAGACCCAGTTCTGCGAGTTTGGTAACCAGCTTGGAGGGGATGATTGTGTTAAATGCCGAGCTGTAATCGATGAATAACAGCCTGACATATGAGTTTTTGTTGTCCAAGTGGTCAAGAGCGGAGTGGAGGGCCAGCGAGATTGCATCCACCGTTGATCTGTTGTGGCGGTAAGCGAACTGCAGTGGGTCCAGGTTTTTGTCGAGGTAGGAGTTGATCTGCGTCATGATCAACCTCTCAAAGCACTTCATCACCACAGGCGTTAGTGCCACAGGTCGATAGTCATTGAGGCACGTCACCTTACTCTTCTTGGGCACTGGTATAATTGATGCCCTTTTGAAGCAGGTGGGGACCTCAGACCTCAGAAGTGAGAGGTTGAAAATGTTTGTAAAAACTCCAGCCAGTTGGTCCGCACAGGTTTTTAGAACGCGACCAGGTATACCATCAGGTCCAGGCGCTTTTCGAGGGTTCACCCCTCTGAAGGATTTCCTGACGTCGGCCTCTGTGACTGAGACTGAAATACCATCACAGCGAATGGGGGCTCGGCAAGGCACATCGGTGTTCTCCCTATCAAAGCGTGCATAAAACGCATTGAGCTCGTCAGGGAGTGATGTTTCGCCGACATTCGAGCTGCCTCCTGATTTCGACTTGTAAGAGGTGATTGCATTCAGGCCCTGCCACAGCCGCCGAACATATGTCTCTTCCTCCAGTTTGGAGCAGAAGTCCCTTTTGGCCTTTTTGATGGCCTTACCAAGGTCGTATCTGGACTCCTTGTAGGCCACTGTATCATCAGACATGAATGCCCGGTGTCTGGACTTCAGAAGAGTGCGGATCTCAAAGTTCATCCAAGGTTTCTGATTGGGAAACGCTCGGAAGGTTTTGGTGGGGATGCAGTCCTCCACACACTTCTTAATGAAGTCTATAACGACTGTGGCGTATTCGTTCAGGTCCGCAGCCGAGTCCTTGAACATTGCCCAGTCTACAGACTCCAAACAGTCCTGGATTTGTTCCTCTGCCCCCCCCCCGACCAGCTCTGCACTGTGCTCACCTCTGGGGGTGCGCTCTTTAATTGCTTGCCTGTAGGCAGGAAGAAGCAGCACCGCGGTATGGTCGGATTTACCGAAGTGAGGGCGAGGATAGAGCGATAGGCATTCTTGATGGTGGTGTAGCAGTGGTCGAGGGTGTTTGATCCTCTGGTGCAGCAGGAGACATGTTGGTGGAAGTTAGGGAGTGATTTCTTTAGGTTTTGCCTTATTGAAGTCCCCGGCTATGGTGGGTAAACGCCTCGGGGGTAAGACGTCTGGTGTTTGTTGACCACGGCGTGCAGCTCCCCCAGTGCCAGACGGACGTCTGCCTGGTGTGGATGTAGACCGCGGTCAGGATGATGGAGGTGAATTCCCTCGGAAGGTAGAAGGGACGACACTTCACCGCCAGATGTTCGAGGTGTGGAGAGCAGAGTTGACAGGACTGCCACGTCTGAAGATTTCACAAAGTCGCAACCAATGCATCCAGTATTGAGTCTGAAGAAGGGCTCTCGACCCGCAACGTCACCCATCCCTTGTCTCCAGAGATGCTGCCCTGTCCCGCTGAGTTACTCCAGCATTTTGAGTCTATTTTCATTGATTATCATTGCATTTTGCATATCTTCCACACATTTGCCCTAGGTACCATCTTTAACTTTCGCCTACCTTCGATTTAAACCAGCATTTGCAGTTCTTTCCTACACATCCACTATCTGGTCCAGACCCTAAACGTTGCCTGTCCATTCCCTCCACAGATGCTGCCTGACCCCCTGGAATTCCTCCAGCACTTTGTAATATGCTCAAGATTCCAGCATCTGCAGTTCCTTGTGTCTCCATTCACTGCCTCTGTGACTATTTTGTATTGGACCCAAGGATGCATTCTATCACATCCAGGGAATCTGTCTCCCTTTTGCCCATTAGTCTGCCTGGTATTTTTTTCTCCTTTAATTATGATTGTTTTATGCTCCTCCCTCCCTGGAGGAGCATAAAACCGGAGGAGGCACTGTCCTGAACGGCTGCCTGTCCTGCAGCTGTCCGTTTTTACCCCTTCTTTTTTTAAATTATTTTTAGTACGTTGAGGGTGCAGTCAGGGGGCCTAATCTTTTTATGTGTGGGGGGTGGTGGGGGGGGAAGGGGGAAACTGCTTTTCGAGTCCCTACCTGGTCGGAGGGGTTGCCTTCCTCCGAGCAGCGCCTTCGACCTGTCCTTGCGGCCTACCAGCGGGTCCTGGAGCGACGTTTCCCTGAGGGGACCTGGCCAGAACATCGGCTTTGGCAGCGGTGCAGCGCTGGGGCGCTGTCGTGGAGCGGGCGATGCCTTTCCTGGGCCGCCGCGCTGGAACTCCAGTATGCTGGGACCGCCGTGGAGCCGCGGTTCTGTGGAGCGGCCCAGCTGCGACGCTGAACGTTACATCCCGGAGCCTGGGATCTCTCGCTGAGATCGCCAGTGTGTGGAGCTCCGTCCGGCGCGGTCTGTTGGCTTGGAAGCCGCGGTCTCCGGTGGGAAGGCGGCCGTTCCTGGCACTCCAAGCCGCTGGGGGTTCTCCCGACGCCGGAGCACCATCACCCGGCGAGAACATCGGGCGCCGTGGCGGCGACTGTGGAGGCCTCAATAGGCCCGACTCTGAGTGGACAAGAGGATGGGGACTGGACTTTGTGCCTTCCCCCACAGTGGGGACCACTGTGGGGGGATGTTTTTGTGTTTTGGTGTTGAACTTCTTTTTGAATACTATGTTGTATTTTTATTGGTGTGCTGCAAGGACATCTGAATTTCCCCTGAATAAGGGGATTAATAAAGTCTAATCTAATCTAATCTCCCTCCCTTTTAGTTCATCTATTCTAGTATTATCGGGATGCTGGCAGTATCTTTCATTCTGAAGGCAGATATAAACGTTTTCTTGTTCTCTCTCCCTTTGTTTCTCGCTTGTTTTCTCTCTATCTTCTTTGCTCCCTGGCTCTCCTTCTCACCCCCTTCTGATTGTCTCGTTTTGTGTCTGCTTTTCTATCTTTCTCAGGCTTGGTTTTTTTCCTCTTGCATCGAGTCATTTCCCCCCTCTCTCTCTCTCCCCCTCTCTCTCACTTACTGATTTGTTTAGGAAGTCAGGGGTGTGGCTATATTTCACTGTGCATTCTTTTAAATCCACCAACGCAGCCTGTGGAAGTGATATGCGATAGAGCTTTAATGTATGGGTTGAGGTTAAAAAAATGTATTGTCAAGTGTACAAGCTCTGATACGTGGCTGGTTTTGCTGAAAACTTGGACGTGTTCCTGTGGAAATTCTTGGACGGAATTCCTGTGCTGCAGGCTTCCTGAGCAGAGCAGGATCGGCTACCAGCGATCTTGGGAACAACACTCGTCTAATCAGGTACTTGGCGCACTGGCTCTGCCCACTCCTTTCTCGACACAGAGGCGCCGGGCAGGGGGCAGAAAACCATGACATGCAGGGAAATGATGAAAGGACAGAGGTGACGGCCACAAGGGGGGGAAAGGCGTAGCCACTGGGGAGGGGGGGGGGGGGGGAGGCAGCAGGCACTCTGGAAGGGACAGAGGATCTTCTGTACTCGCTGGCGTTTAGAAGAATGAGAGGGGACCCTCATTGAAACGTACAGAATTGTGAACGGCCTGGATAGAGTGGATGTGGGGAGGGTGTTTCCACTGGTGGGAGAGTCTAGGACTGGAGGTCACAGCCTCAGAATTAAAGGACATTCTTTTTGGAAGGAGATGAGGAGGAATTTCTTTAGTCAGAGGGTGGTGATCTGTGGATTCTGTTGCCACAGAAGGCTGTGGAGGCCAAGTCAGTGGATATAATTAAGGCAGAGATTGATAGATTCTTGATTAGTACGTGCCAGAGGTTACGGGGAGAAGGCAGGGGAACGGGGTTAGGAGGGAGAGATGGATCAGCCGTGATTGAATGGCGGAGTAGACTTGATGGGCCGAATGGCCTAATTCTGTCCCTATCACTTGCGAACATGCTATGGGATGGGGAGAGGGAGGTCAAAGCGACTGATGCATGATGAAGGAGTAAAGGTGGATGGCATAGGGGAGGGTGAGAGGTTGAGGGCATTGGGGAGGGATGGAGGTGGAGGTCATGGGCATAGGGAAGAAGCAGGCGTCAATGGCACAGGGCATAGGTCGAAATCATAGGACAAGTTCAGGGCTTGAGGGAAATGGCTGAGACTACAGGGGAGGGACAAAGGGGCAAGGATGCAGAGAAAAGATTGAGGCATTGTCAAATCAGAAGTTAAGATATCTCCTAATCTAAATAAGGGGACACACTTTAAAAAATATATATATATAAAGGGAGTAAATTAGCCCTGATTATTAGCAGTTATAATATGTGTAGGAAGGAACTGCAGGTGCTGGTTTAAACTGAAGATAGACACAAAATGCTGGAGTAACTCAGCGGGACAGGCAGCATCTCTGGAGAGAAGGAATGGGTGATGTAAGAAAGGTCTCAACCCGAAACGTCACCCATTCCTTCTCTCCAGAGATGCTGCCTGTCCCGCTGAGTTACTCCAGCTTTTTGTGTCTATCAGCAGTTATAGACAATAGACAATAGGTGCAGGAGCAGGCCATTCGGCCCTTCGAGCCGAATATAATATAATATAATGCCATTAATATAATATCATGCCCTTACATAATACTACATTATCAATTTCTCCAACATGTTTAACTGAGAGAATTGCTGGAACTATAGGTTGACAGCCCTGCTCCTGATGGACTGCATGGCTGGGGTGTATTAATAAACAGCAAACGTTAGTTCTTTCTACAGAAAGAGAGGGCGATAGAAAACAGGAAACTGCAGGCTGGTAAACTTAACAGCGGAAGTGACATGGTCTTTCATTCAAGACGTCATAGCAGGAAATTTAGAAATGTTTACAGCAATTATGCGAAGTCAACATGATTTTGTGAAGGCAAAGTCAAGTTTGACCAACTTATTGGAAGTCTATTGAAGAAGTGGTATATTGCGTATGAAGGTGAATTGGAGGATGCACTATTGCATCTGATAAGAGGCCACATTGTAAAAAATAAAAAAACATGATGTTGGAGCTAACACACCAACATAGATAGAAAATTGTCTGGCTTACGGGAAACAGAGAGTAAGTACAAAACAGTTTTTTTAAATTGTGTTCTACATGTATGGGTGCTGAAGATTGTTCCCGATGTTGGGGAAGTCCAGGACAAGGGGTCCCAGTTTAAAGATAAAGGGGAAATCCTTTAGGACCGAGATGAGAAAAACATTTTTCACACAGAGAGTGGTGAATCTGTGGAACTCTCTGCCACAGAAGGTAGTTGAGGCCAGTTCATTGGCTATATTTAAGAGGGAGTTAGATGTGGCCCTTGTGGCTAAAGGGATCAGGGGGTATGGAGAGAAGGTAGGTACAGGATACTGAGTTGGATGATCAGCCATGATCATATTGAATGGCGGTGCAGGCTCGAAGGGCCGAATGGCCTACTCCTGCACCTATTTTCTATATTTCTATGTAACTCTTCTCAATGTTTACAAAGTGACTTTGCTGAAAGCACCACAGGTATGGTTAAGAAAGAACTGCAGATGCTGGAAAAATCGAAGGTAGACAAAAGTGCTGGAGAAACTCAGCGGGTGAGGCAGCTTCTATGGAGCGAAGGAATAGACGACCTTTCGGGTCGAGACCTTTATTCAAGATACTCAACGACAATGAAAGATATGAAAGTAAATTATGAAAAGCAGCTAAGGGGGCTACAAGTAGATATGGATAAGTTAAATGTGAGAGGGTAAATGCGAGATAAGTTATTTTTAAGGCAGAGATAAATTGATCCTTGATTTGTATGGGTGTTATGGGAAGAAGGTAGGAGAATGGGGTTAAGTGGGAAAGATAGATCAGCCATGATTGAATGGTGAAGTAGGCTTGATGAGGCCTAATAATGCTCCTATCACTAATGAACTTATGAACTGGCAAATAGAGTCCATTGAGAAAAAGTAAAAAAATGTCTCTTTTTAACAATAAAAATGTATAAAATATATATGGAGAGAGATTACAGGGCTCCGAGACATGGAGAGAATTTGTTAAAGAAATGAGCTGCCAGAGGAGGTAGTTGAGGCAGGTACAATAACAATATTTAAAAGACTTTTGAACAAGTAAATTAATAGGAAAGATTTAGAGGGAGAAACAAGGAACTGCAGATGCTGATTTACCCCAAAAAAAGACACAAAGTGTTGGAGTAACGCAAAAATGCTGGAGAAACTCAGCGGGTGCAGCAGCATCTATGGAGCGAAGGAAATAGGCAACGTTTCGGGCCGAAACCCTTCTTCAGACCTTCATGTTGGAGTAACTCAATGGTTCAAGCAGCAACTGGAGAACTTGGATAGGTGACGTTTCAGCTCGGGACATTTCTTCAGATTGATTATAGAGAAGGAGGAAAGAAAGTTGTGAGAGAGGAGAGGCAGGAGTAAGTGTGTAAGGTAATAGGTGGACACAGGCAAGGGGGGGGAGGGGATTGATAGGCAGATGGTTGGAACAAAGGCCACAGATTAAAGCAGGTGAGACAGACAGGTTGAAGAGTTGCAAAGTGTGAATGTAGCCACAGAAGGAATGTAGGCGAGGGGGAGGGGAGAAATAAGAGCAAGCCCAGGTGGTGCACAGAAGGTGGAGGAGAATTGGAGGGGGCGAGGGAAGAGGAGAGGGGAGGGGAGGGGAGGGGAGGGGAGGGGAGGGGGGGGGGGGGTTGTTAGAGCTTACCTAAATTGGAGAATTCAATGTTCATACTATTAGGTTGTAAAATACATAAGTGTGATATGAGGTGCTCTTCCTCCACTTTGTGCATGGTGGAGTTTCACACTCGAGTATTTTATCAGATGATGCGGTGGTGCCAGTAGGCTAGAGGATTGTAAGCATTACACCTTTGTTTAAAGCAGCCAACGTATCAGTTATGTAATCTGCACTTTGCTGCCAGGAGGAGTGAGTGATGTACGGGGAGAAGTGCACAGTAAGCATTTATTGAGTCACACAGCATCTCTGGAGAGAAGGAATAGGTGACATTTCGGGTCGAGACCCTTCTTCTGACAGAGTTAGGGGAGAGGGGGTCTGGAGATATGGACGGGCAAGGTGTGAAAACGACAGATCAATGCAGATGATGGTAAGGAAATGTAGAATAAGGAATTTTATATGTAGGAAGGATCTGCAGATCCTGGTTTACGCCAAAGATAGACACAAAATGCTGGAGTAACTCAGCGGGACAGGCAGCATCTCTGGAGAGAAGGAATGGGTGACGTTTCTGGTCGACACCTTTCATCAGACTGGTTAGGGATAAGGGAGATAAAGAAGGTGATGTGGAGAGATAAAGAACAATGAATCAAAGATATGCAAAAAGGTAAAGATGATAAAGGAAACAGGCCACTGTTTGTAGGGTGAAAATTAGAAGCTTTAAGACCTTCCTGGTAGGGGATGGAGGTGTAGAGTGATTTAACGTCCTTAGTAAAGATGAGGGAGTAGGGGCTCAGAAAGCGGAACTCTTTAAAGGGCATGTGAGGTATCTTGGACATGGGTCGGTGGAGATTGAATCAGGGGGGTCTGAAGAAGGGTTTCGGCCCGAAACGTTACCTATTTCCTTCGCTCCATAGATGCTGCTGCACCCACTGAGTTTCTCCAGCATTTTTGTGTACCAGGGGGGGTAGGATGGAGTCAAGGTACGTGGAAATCATTTCTGTGGGACAGGGGCATGCTGAAACAATGGGTGTGCCAGGGCAGCTGTGTTTGTGGATTTTGGGGAGAATGTAAAAACAGGCTGTGCGGGGCTGGGAAACAATAAGGATGGAGGCTGTGGAATTTTAAATAATTTATATTTTACAATATTTTAATAAAATTATACATTTAATAAAATGAGGACATTTTCTCTCAGTCTGAAGAAGGGTATCGACCCAAAACATCGCCTATTCCCTTTCTCCAGAAATGCTGTCTGACCCACTGAGTTACTGCAGCTTTTTGCGTCTATCTTCGGTTTAAACCAGCATCTGCAGTTCTTTCCTAAGCATTCATCGAGTCTGCAGAGGCTTATGTCCGGATGTGAGAGAACAATGGTCTGTCTCGACATGAAACATCACCCATTCCTTCTCTCCAGAGATGCTGCCTGTCCCGCTGAGTTACTCCAGCATTTTGTACCTGCAGCTCTGTTGTACGGAAGGAATGGCAGTGAAGAAGGGTTTCGGCCCGAAACGTTGCCTATTTCCTTCGCTCCATAGATGCTGCCTCACCCGCTGAGTTTCTTCAGGACTTTTGACTACAGCAGAGAAGGATACAGCAGTCTCTGATATCAGGTGCCACTGCACACCTCTTGTGGCACGAAGGAGAACTGCAACACTTACAACAGGATGTTTAGACATCAGTCTGAAGAAGGGTCTCGACCCGAAACGTCACCTATTCCTTCTTTCCAGTGATGCTGTCTGTCCCACTGAGTTACTCTAGCATTTTGTGTCTATTTAAAACAGCATCTGCAGTTCCTTCCTACACAACAGGATGTTTAGTTTAAAGAACACAAAGTACAATCTACATGATGCCTTCCAGTCAATGCATTGCCATTCCTCTCAGGTATTGTCTCCCTCCCCCAAATGTAACAATACACCCTGTGGTGCATTTATTTCATTGTAGCAACTCTTGATTAATGTGTAAATTTGTGCTTGGAGCTTGAACTAATTTACTCTCAGAATATCAGGTTCAAACACATCCATCCAGGAACTCCAGCGGCCCTTCCAGATGAGACAGAGGTTCACATGCACCTCTACCAATCTCGTCTACCACATGTGGTGCTCCCGATGTGGCCTCCTGTACATCGGCAAGACCAACACAGACTTGCCGAGTCCGAGTCCAGCCTTTTGCTTTTGGTCAAGGTTCAATCACACTCTGTCTCCACCTGTTGGTTGCATGTAATTTCCAACACATTCATATACATCGTGTTGAGGATCCGGGAGCCTGAGAAAACTCTTTCTCCAGTGGAGTGTGCCTGAGCTAGGTCTAGCTATACATGGCCCCATACAGTGCAAGGTAAAGCCAGCAAGTCCGATCAAGGGTAGTCCGAGGATCACCAATGTGCTAGATAGTAGTACAACCAGTGCTGAACTACCATCTACCTCATTGGTAATCCTCGGACTATCCTTGATCGGACTTTGCTGACTTTACCTTGCACTAAACGTTACACCCTTATCATGTATCTATACACTGGAAATGGCTGGATTGTAATCATGTTTTATCTTTCTGCTTCTTCTTCTTTCGTGTGGCGTGCACAGCCTAAAGTTGTTGGACAACTTGTTCTATTTGATCTTCCGTTTGTGCACGTCGAGTTGATTGCATTAGTCGAAACAGGGCGGACCACGTGAAGGTTGCAATCTTCCACCCCATCTTTCTGCTGACTGGATAGCATGCAACAAAAGCTTTTCATTGTACCTTGGTGCGTGTGACAATAAACTGAACTGTAAACCAAGGATGTGACTTGTGCTGGTACACAAAAATGCTGGAGAAACTCAGCGGATGCAGCAGCATCTATGGAGCGAAGGAAATAGGTAACGTTTCGGGCCGAAACCCTTCTTCGGCCCGAAACGTTACCTATTTCCTTCGCTCCATAGATGCTGCTGCACCCGCTGAGTTTCTCCAGCATTTTTGTGTACCTTTGATTTTCCAGCATCTGCAGTTCCTTCTTTAACACATGTGACTTGTGCTCTCTGGTGTATTGGGAAACGTGTACTCCACGGGCCAGGTGATCTCCCAAAGCCTTAAGTGAATGTGCAACTTTCCTTTTCACTGTACCTGGGTACATGTGGCAATAAACTAAAATGACTACTTTTGCAGCGCTTGGTCTGTGTAATACTAGTTTCAACTTTTCTTTCCAGCAGGTGATGCGTGGCACCATAAGGATAGTTTGTGAACTACTACTGACTGCGGTTCTGCTGAATCAACACAGCAACCAGACAGGTGATAATTATGACCCTTGCACCTTCAATCCCGGATCCCTGATCAAGAAATCCAACCCTAACAAGAGCGAAAATATCACCACATGTATATTGAAGCAAATGGACTGTTTCATTATGTGGAGCATGGATATATCTTTAAAAGATGGTTGGAAGCTGTGAAAAGTGACAGGACTGGGTTAATGTCAGAGGATGGGATTCAGAATCAGCATAAAGTGAGGAAGGTGGTGAAAACAGTAACTGGGGGAACATAGTGGATGGGAATGAACTCAGTGCTAGGTAACAGAAGTGCAATTTAGAGTGTAGAGCCTCACAGGGCATTCAAAGCAACTGATAAATCTATGAAACCAGTTAAAAGAATTCTACAAATGGTTAATCACAAATGGATTGCAATATGAAAGACAAGAGGTTATAGCGATCCTATGCAAAACCTGTCTGCAGCCAGTTAGTGTACTGTGGATGGCATATACAGCAGGCTCTGAAATTTCAACAAATTAATTGGAATGTTCTTATTCAAGAAAATAAGAGACTGATCAGGTGAGATATTTAAACATCGTGAAAGGATAGGATAAAAAAATTGATGGCGTTTTGGAAAATGCAGAGGATATTCTTAGGCTATACAATTGTTTTGATCAGCTGTTAAATTAGATCAACTGAATTTAATCCTGATAAATACAAAGTAATTCATTTGGGGAGATCATATAAGGGTAGGACATACAGAGTGAATGATAAGGTCTTAGCGAAGTATCAAGGAAGAGAGAGACCTTGGTGTCCAAGCCTAACGATCCATGAAAGTGGCAGAACAGGCAGACAGGGTGTTAAAGAATGCATATTGGATGTCAGTGCCACACATCCAATATGCACTCCACCAAGCTATCCTGAATTGGCATGGCAGGCATTCCCTGCTCTGGACTTTGATATTTGACTGAGGCTTGAAGCCTGATAAAGGATAGTATCTCGTATGCCAGACTCATGGAACATAGGAAAGGTCAGCTGTCCCAAGAGAACAGGAAGATGCTTAAGAATATCCAGAATAGCTAAGTAGATACAGTATAAACCGAAGATAGACACAAAAAGCTGGAGTAACTCAGCGGGACAGGCAGCGTCTCTGGAGAGAAGGAATGGGTGACGTTTCGGGTCCATTCCTTCTCTCCAGAGATGCTGCCTGTCCCACTGAGTTACTCCAGCTTTTTGTGTCTATCTTTGGTTTAAACCAGCATCTGAAGTTCCTTCTTACACATAGCTACAGTCTAAACATTTGCTCTAAATGTCCAGAGAAATGAGTTCAAATCCACTGCAACAATTGGGAATTTAAATTCTGTTAATTAACCATGTTAACTGGGTTAGGAAACAAAGTCAGGATCGTATGTTAAATCAGACCCACAGGAATGCCAATCACAATGCCGCCCCATGAAAGTACTTTACCGCCACTGTTTCCTCATCTCTTTTATCCCCAGACATGTTCTGCTTCAGAGTGGACAAGGACTCGGAGGTGATCTGTACTTGGAGCCCAATCCATAACACCTGGAAGACCACTGAGTACATGTTCCACTTGGAAATGAAGAGCAGGTGAGTCTTGACTTCATATCATAACTTACTGTGGAAGGGTAACTTGGGACACAAACAGTAACTCATCTTCCATCAGAGCTGTGTCTGTTCAGTTGTCAGAATATAATCCAGACTGATACTCCACTGACGTACTGAGTTTAACAAGGAACTGCAGATGCTGGAAAATCCAAGGTAGACAAAAGTGCTGGAGAAACTCAGCAGGTGCAGCAGCATCTATGGAGCGAAAGGAAATAGGCAACGTTTCGGCCCGCTGGGTTTCCCGCACCCGCTGAGTTTCCTCAGCACTTTTGACTACCTACTGAGTTTAACAAGTCATTCTGAAATTTGAAGGTCCTGTTGATTGAGACAGAGGACAGACACAAAATGCTGGAGTAACTCAGCGGGACAGGTAGCATCTCTGGAGAGAAGGAATGGGTGACGTTTCGGGTCGAGACCCTTCTTCAGACTTATTAAACAAAGGACCTGTCTTCAGAATCTGAAGTAGGGTCCCAATCTGAAATGTCATCTGCTCATTCCCTCCACGGGTGTTGCCTGGCCCACTGAGTTCCCCCAGCAGTTTGTTCTTTGCTCAAGGATCCGTACCTGCAGTTCCTTGGCTTTCCCAGATGGGGAGAGTCAAGGAACATCTGCTCTTTCAGATGGATGAGAAAGATCCCAACAAGTGGGTTGAGTTAACCTTGCATCCTTGAGCCAATATCTATCTCTCAAGGAATATCACCAAATAGGTCATTAACCTAGAATGAAAACTAGACTGCAAAGTTAAATTAACAAACAGTCAAGGAATGTGTTTTTGAGTTAGGATTGATTCAGTCAGAGATTTTAAGATATTGAGGGGTACTGATCAGGAAGGCAGAGATACACTATTTTCATCTACCAAGTGGTTTATTACCATGGGGCAGGTTCCCAGCTTTCAAAAGTGAAGTATCAAGACTTAGAACTCAATAGACAATAGACAATATAGACAATAGACAATAGGTGCAGGAATAGGCCATTCGGCCCTTCGAGCCAGCACCGCCATTCAATGGCTGATCATCCCCAATCAGTACCCCATTCCTGCCTTCTCCCCATATCCCCTGACTCTGCTATTTTTAAGAGCCCTATCTAGCTCTCTCTTGAAAGCATCCAGAGAACCCGCCTCCACCGCCCTCTGAGGCAGAGAATTCCACACTCTTACCCTACCCCCAACCAATGTGGTGAAAGGTTCTTTTCAACCAGTGACTGGCTTATACTCGCTAGAATTTAGGAGATTGAGAGGGGATCTTATAGAAACGTACAAAATTCTTATGGGGTTGGACAGGCTAGATGCAGGAAGATTGTTCCCAATGATGGGGAAGTCCAGGACAAGGGGTCACAGCTTAAGGATAAGGGGGAAATCCTTTAAGACCGAGATGAGGAAAAACTTTTTCACACAGAGAGTGGTGAATCTCTGGAACTCTCTGCCACAGAGGGTAGTTGAGGCCAGTTCATTGGCTATATTTAAGAGGGAGTTAGATGTGGCCCTTGTGGCTAAGGGGATCAGGGGGTATGGAGAGAAGGCAGGTACGGGATACTGAGTTGGATGATCAGCCATGATCATATTGAATGGCGGTGCAGGCTCGAAGGGCCGAATGGCCTACTCCTGCACCTATTTTCTATGTATCTATGTATCCAGTTTCAAGGCCCAAGATGACCAGTGACTGGATGCAAGATCTAGTAGCTGTAATCAAGGACCAGGAACCAATGACCAAGGATGACTAACATGAACTAGGACCTGTGGAGGGGATGCGACCAATGATAAAGGACGTGTGCTATTGGTGCTGAGGTAACTGCAAGGCTGTGGCGATGACTGATGAGTTTCTCTTAGTTCCATCCACAGCAATAAGCCGCTTCGTATTCCGACCCTCTTGCCTTCGGTGACCCTAGAAAGGAAGATCCTCTCTGCGGGCAAGTGGTACGTTGCCTGGGTAGAAGTCAACAACACGCAGCTATCAAGTCTGGAATTCATCATCGAAGACATAGGTACCAGTGATATTCCGAGGGTCACGTTTTCATGCATTGTCGTGGATGTTTTCTAAAACTGAATAACAGGGAATTAATAACGTGCTTACATTCCTGTGGCATCCATTTCAGGAAAAGTATCTGAAGGGGAGTCCAAATGTGACAGTTTCAGTAAGGGAATTCCAGAGGTTTTTTTTCTTCTTTCCTTCTTTCTTTACATCTTTATTCACTCTTTGGCCACACTACCTTGGTAGTCTAGGGCTTCTATCTTTGCACCTCTCACTTTTTATCTCTCTTGTTCTCTTTTCTTTTCCCTTATTTTCAAGTTAAAAAGTCACAATTGAAGCTGTACATTAATAACTGTATAATTTTATATGCCGATTGTTTTATTATTGTACAATTGCTTCTAATAAATAAATAAATGGACAACTAAATAAATGGATTCCAGAGTTTAGGACTTTGATACTTGAAGGTGTGGGGGCTGGGAGGGGGGGGGGAGATTAAATGCAGAGATGTTCAAGATACCATAGTGGAAGGGGGGGGGGTGGGGGGGTGCAGGCTCAGAGGATGTAGTAGAGAAAGGGAGGGTGGCCACGAGGAGTTTGAGTTGAAGTTTTAAGAAAGCCTTGCTTAACCAAGACCAGCATCATTCAATTAAAGCAAGATAATGAACGAACAGGACTCAATTCAAGTAAGGACACGTGCCACAGAGTTTGGATTAAGCTAAAATTTAGAAAAAATATAAAATTGAAAGCTAGGTAGCTGGGAATGATCAGGTCTATCTAAAGATAATGACAACACAGATGACAAACAGATATGGCTGATAGACACATGAAGATTACATTCAGAAGTTGCTTTTACTCAGTACTGGTTCTTTCAGGGATTGCCAATTCTTTTTGATGGCGTGTTTTGTCATTGCTTTAGTGAAGCCCCAGCCTCCAGTTAATGTGTACGCCAAAACCGATGGTCCCACGAATATAGCGATTGAATGGACGAAACCTGCCAACCTCGACCAATTCGTCAATATGCAGTATGAGCTTCAGTACAGATTGGCAGGCCAGGAAAATTGGAATGAGGTAGGTTGGCCTCTGGCCTGTCACTCCAACATTTAATGGTAATAAGCCTTTGGCCAGTTCCCCTGGAGCTCCGGTTGGATGGAAAGGTCTGGCTAGATACATAGGGTGAGAGGGATGTTTCACTACTCAAGTTGTGGTTAGAGAGAGGCATTGTGATCTGGCTCGCAAGAGTGCATGGATCAGGGACCTGCGCTCACAAATGATGGATCGACATGTCTGATTTAGGGTCTCAGTTAAGTCAGATTAGCCTGAACTGCAGTCCACGTTCAGGGCTGGGCTGATCCAGGGTCATTGTTCATAAGCAGTTAGCAGAGGTGCTCCGATCAGAGTCCATGTCCAGGTGATGGGATCTCTTGACGCTGTGATCTGATAGGGCCCTTGCTATATCCAGTTCTTCAAACACACTGATTTGCCATCCCTTCAAATCTGCAAATCCCCACCCAACAGCACTGTGGCAATACTTTCACCCCACATGCCGCAGCCACTCAGTAAAGAGGTTTGGCATCGCTTACTCAAGGAAAATTGGGGATTAGCAACAATTGTTGCCAAATGACCACAATCAATAAATAAATGAAAATAAATGTCAAGTTACTCATCTGATGCCTTATTCAACAGTGTCTGTCAGAAAAACTATCCCCTCCGCATCCCATTGAGAAAGAGCAATGCTGGTAAGTTCATGTCATATGAACAGAAGTAGGCCATTCGGCCCATCAAGTCTACTCCGCCATTCAATCATGGCTGATCTATCTTTCCCTCTCAACCCCATTCTCCTGCCTTGTCCCCATATCCCTTAACACTAATCAAGTATCTGTCAAGCTCCACCTTAAAACTACCCACAGCCGTCTGTGGCAATGATTTCCACAGATTGACCACCAAGACAAACTATGAGGAGACTCTCACTTTCTGTGAAACCAGTAGTTAATCAATAGTTCTGTTTTTATTATGAAGGTTTCAGATGATGAAGTTGGAGTCCATGCAGTAGGCTACGTTCTGGAAGATCTACAACCATTCACACAGTATGAATTCCGTGTCCGATGTGGGCGAGAGGGAGAAACAAACCGGAAACTGTGGAGTGATTGGAGTGCAGTGACTGGTACCATGACCCAAGAAGCCAGTAAGTGGAAACGTGTCCTTCAACGCAACATCATCCACAACCATCCTGATAATGATGATTTACCAAACACTTATGGGCGCAGGGTGGCGCAGCGGTAGAGCTGCTGCCTTACAGTGCCAGAGTCCCGGGTTCGATCCCGACTACGGGTGCTGTCTGTACGGTTTGTACGTTCTCCCCGTGACCTGCGCGGGTTTTCTCCGAGATCTTCGGATTCCTCCCACACTCTAAAGGCGTACAGGTTTTGTAGGTTAATTGGCTTGGTATTAATGTAAATTGTCCCTAGTGTGTAGGATAGTGTTGGGTCGCCGGTTGGTGCGGACTCGGTGGGCCAAAGGGCCAGCTTCTGCGCTGTATCGCTAAACTAAACTAAACCTACAATAATATGGATATATCTAACACCCATCATTGCAACACTCCAAGACATATATCTCGTATCCTTCACAGTAACGTCCTTCTATCCATAAATGCTGCCTGTCCCGCTGAGTTACTCCAGCATTTTGTGTAATCTTTGGTGTAAACCAGCATCTGCAGTTCCTTCCTACACTGCATAAGAGATGTACCTCTCCTCTTATCTGTACACTCTTTTGATTCCTAGAACCTGTCGGTGTTCTCGATGTGTGGTTCATGCAAGGAGGACAAGGATCTATTACCCTGCTGTGGAAGGTACTGGGTAACATGCTTCAACATTCAGTTCTCCAACATCCAACATTCCTTCAGTCTGAAGAAGGGTTTCGGCCCGAAACGTTGCCTATTTCCTTCGCTCCATTGATGCTGCTGCACCCGCTGAGTTTCTCCAGCATTTTTGTGTACGTTCGATTTTCCAGCATCTGCAGTTCCTTCTTTAACACATGCTCCAACATTCTCCTGCTAATTTCCCTGCAACCTGTTCTTCCTCACATGCACATCAACTTCATATTCAACTACATTAGAAGCAATTTACAGTCAGCAAATAGGATGTGGGAGGAAGGTGAAGCTCCTGAGGAAAACTCACATGGGCACAGAGAGAATGTGTAAACTCCACAAGGTCAAGATCTGTGTCACACATTCTGTGAGGCAGACCACAGAGCCTCCCTGTGGGCTCATTTCTTCTCCAATCTGATGATTGAGAGTTCATTTCTTTTACATCAATACCGCAATTACCTTGAGTTTAATACTTGCTTCTACTATCAATGAGTCCTACTCTTTTTAGTTTAGAGATACAGCGCGGAAACAGGCCCTTCAGCCCACCGAGTCTGTGCTGACCGGTGATCCCTGCACTATCCTACACACACTAGGGACAATTTTTACATTTACCAAGCCAATTTACCTCCATACCTGTACGTCTTTAGCGTGCGGGAGGAAACCAAAGATCTGGAATAAACCCATGCGGCAACGTATAAACTCCGTGCATAGAAACATAGAAAATAGGTGCAGAAGGCGGCCATTTGACCCTCCGTGCCAGCACCGCCATCATTGTGATCATGGCTGATCATCCACAATCAGTAACCCTTCTCCCCATAATCCCTTGATTCCACTAGCCCCTAGATCTCTATCTAACTCTCTTTTAAATTCACCCAGTGAATTGGCCTCTACTGCCTTCTGTGGCAGAGAATTCCGCAAATTCACAACTCTCTGGGTGAAAACGTTTCACAGACGGCACCCGTGGGTTGGGATTGAACCCGGATCTCTGGCGCTGCAAGCGCTGTAAGGTAGCAACTCTACCACTGCGCCGCCCTTATTGACCTATCTATTTTTTAATGTACTTTTCTCTTCAGAAATTTCTCTACTTACCTTTGAACTGTAGACCTTCATTCTCACCATTTGGCGGGTGAATCTTGACGCTGTGATATGATTGAGCCCATGCTATGTCCAGTTCTTCAAACACACTGTTTCGTTATTCTACTTTATTCTATATTCTAATATATAGTCGACACTGCTTATTGTGGGGATTGTATGTTGTTGCTCCTGCATTCTCTTGGTCTTTCTCAGCCCCTCGTTGATAACATTGGCCCATGATTCAACTTCTAATTCAAGCTTTGAATGTTCTTCCTACTGTGATTCCAACGCTTAATCTCATTGCCTTTAACTATTGACCTCTCTCTGTTGGATCCTTCTTTGAGCCCTTCTCTCAATTATCATATATTGGTCCAACCTCCTTCACTCTTCCTTTGATGCTCCAAACCCTTGATGCAACATACTGTTCCTTTGTTCAATTTTAATCTGTGGAAATCAATGTTCTGTGCATTTCTCATTCATTCGTTATCTCTCAGGACCTAACAACGGTGTAACCTCTCTTGTCCCTCAGCCTCTGCTCTTAAGTCTTTGGCTTTTAATTTTCAAATCCCGGTCAGCCTGTCAATGTTATGAATCTCTCCATCAAAAGCAATCATTTTGTTTTGTGGTTTTGGGTTTTGCAGCCTCTTGAACAACATCAAGCAAGAGGAATAATTCAGCGATACTCTGTGAATTATACTCTCCAATGGGATGGAGAAGAAATGAGCACAGCGACGATCACCGCCTGCCGTAACATCACCCTTTCTGAGACCCCTCAACTTGTGAACGTCAGTGCATACAACTCTGTTGGAGCCACAGACCCGGCCACACTCAATCTGGTTCAAGGTAACCCACACATCCAGCACTCACCCATTGGTCTTCCCACAGACAGATATTCCGGTGACTACAAATAACACAACTCTGTTCATCTGTGCTTGCATATGTTTTTATTATTTATTCATTTTGTAGGATCTGGGCATCACAGACAAGGCCAGCATCATCCCTAAAAGCCCTTGATAAATGCTAGTGAGCCATCTTTTCAGCAGCATTTCTAGTGAAGATAATCAAATACTGCTGCTGGGTAAGGAATTTCTCAGACAACAAAGGAGAGACTATTTACAGGATATTTCCAATTCAGAATGCTATGCAATTCTGAATGGGATAGAAAACAAAAAAGAATAAATGCCAAGTCAGCCTTGTAGTGAGCACTTAAATCCCCAACGTAATGTACATTCCAAGCCTGGATACTTTCAGTATTTCTTCCTCACCTTGTTCAACGGCGAAGGAGCATGGTAGGAGGTTATCATGAGATTTCTGTGGGTATATTTACCTGGATGCCTTCAAACATGATGAGTATTGAAAAAGAAGAGTACACTTGTGTACACCTATGCAAGTACAGAGCATACATAACAAACATGGACATATCAAAAAGTGTATATGTACATATAAATATGAATTTCCACAGACTAGTGGAAATTAATGTGTCACTATATGCCTGACATCTCACCAAAGATGCGGGAAAATTTAGATTCTTAACTAATCTGTCTCCCATCCTTACCTGATCGGGTCAATATGTGATTCTAGATTCACAGCCACATGCCGTATTCTGAAAGTGTCCTGTGAATTTACTAGTTAAAGGGGAGTTGGATTAAGGGAATACAGACTTGGCCTTGCCAAAGACACACACAATCTGGGTAAGAATAGAAGGAATAACCATTTAACTGCTTGGTTGACGTATCAGAGCATAGGCATTGGCATGGAACTAACTCAACTTTTCTTGTGAGAGCACTGGGTTGGGAGGAGAATTAAAAAAATAAACTGACTCTTTGTGTTTATTTTACATGTTATTCCTTAGATCAGTTACCTGTGTTGAACATAACTGTTCTCAACTACAATGACCAGGTTCAAGTGTGCTGGGTGGCATCAGCCAAGAAAGTGCTTGGGTTTGTGGTGGAATGGATTAACATGAACTTGCCTGAAGATCCACCAGAATGGAAGAAAATTCCAGCACTGGATGAATGCATGGATCTGAAACATGGTAGGTCTGGGTCAAGGAATAGGGTAAATTCCAGCCTGAGCATTTGTGGTTGTTGTACGGCTAACTAATATATAAAAAAACAAATTCCAATCCCACTACAATTTTAGTTCAGTTAAAAATTCTGGAAACCAAAAAATTGTCAGCAGAATCATAGAATTGAACAGCACAGAGGGGTGGGAGATTGCAACCTTCACCCTGTTTCGACGAATGCAATCAACCTGGCGTGCACAATCAAATAAGATCAAATAGAACAAGTTGTCCTACAACTTTAGGCTGTGCACGCCGTATGCAAGAAGAGAACAGCACAGCAAAAGGCCCTTTGGGCCAACCATGTCCATGCCAACTGTGATGCCTATCTACACAAATCCCATTTACGTGCATTACATCTGTCCTATCTACTGTAAGTACCTGTGCCAATTACTTTTAAATGGTGTTATTAGATCTGCCTCCACCTCCTCCTCCAGGTAACCACTGCACTCTCTGTGAAGAACATACCACTTAAATCTCCTTTAAATTTCTCCCCTCTCAACTCACCTGGCTGCTGTTTCTTTCCTCTAAAAGGCCATTGCCTCAAAGTATCCTGTTAGAAAGGAAAAGGACTCCTGCATTGCCTGTCTGTCCTTCCTGACACTCGCCCATCTATTATCGAGCTAACCCTTCGGTGTCACCACCTTACCAAAGCTCCTTTCTACGACACTCTCTGCCTCCTGTATGCTCCTCAGTGAGTTCAGCTGCAGTTCCGAGAGATTTATGCTGTCTGAGAATTACTGCAGATGAACATACTTCCTGCAAGTATAGTCTTGACTTTTCCCTGTTCTCCCATGTCTCACAGGAGGAACATGACTTCTGGATATTTGTAATAATGTCCATGAAACCAGATTGTCATAAAGACTATCCAGTCACTGATTGATTTTATTCTTTAGAGGAGAGAGTAAAGTATTCATTCATTCATTTATTCTTTAGAGGAGAAAATGTGCCATTCTTAACTAGTCTGACCTAAATGTGACTAAAATATCTGAAACAGCTTATAAAGCCATGGACAATTGGATTTGGGCTATAAACACAGGCTTTGCACATAATCCTCTCATCCTGAAAAATAAATATTGAATGCATGCTGTAACTTCCAAAGGGAGAGTTTGCTGGGAGAATGCAGAGGGAGACTCACTGTGTATCTAACTTATGTTATACATAATATGGAAGTATTTGAAAGATATATTAATATTGTATCTCATGCAGAGATAGATTGATATTGTACCTAACCCAAGCTGTAAATGAAAATCATACTCTGTAATAATAGTCATAGTCCCAGTATTGCTGGGTACTTTGGCTATCAATTATAGGTGTGTTAAGTTTATATAAATCCATTTGTATTGACTTACTCCTGACTTTGGTTGTAAGCAGCTGGAGGTAGTTCCAGACATCTTGACAGCCTTACCTTTTCCACAGATGTTCTTCAGGCCCGGATTCCATACAAAGTCTCCGTGTACACTCAATATCAGATTGGTCTGGGTAGGCCAGTTTCTACCCTCATCTACACAAAAGAAGGAGGTAATATAATATAATGTGCCTATTATTGTGCGTTAATAGTGGGTCTGATTGAGTAAGATCTTCAGACCAGTCTGAAGAAGGGTCTCGCCCAGAAACATCGCCCATCCCTTCTCTCCAGAGATGCTGCCTGTCCCGCTGAGTTACTCCAGCTTTTTGTGTCTATCTTTGGTTTAAACCAGCATCTGCAGTTCCTTCCTACATAAGATCTTTTAATCATTACGTCTACAATATGACCAAAGAAAACTGAACATGGTGGGACTTAACAAATAGAAGACTTATCATTTAAATTAATAGAAGGCCTTAAGATTACAAAGGGATTGAATAATGTAAATGTAGAGACCATGTCTTCTCATTTGTGGGATAAGTAAGTAAGTAAATAAGTTTATTGGCCAAGTATTCACATACAAGTATTCCGCCCACAAGTAACAACATGACATACAGTGACAGTTACAAATGACTCAGAAAACACTAAACATTAATAATAATAAAACATTAATGATAAAACACCATTGATCAAGCATGTGAACCAACAAAATACCTGATCAAAGGGAGGCTACAGATTTTTGGCTGTTGAGTAGAGCAACTACTCGTGGATAAAAACTGTTTTTATGTCTGGCTGTGGCAGCTTTGACAATCCGCAGCCCCCTTCCAGAGGGAAGTGATTCAAAGAGTTTGTGGCCAGGGTGAGAGGGGGTCAGAGATGATCTTGCCCGCTCGCTTCCTGGCCCTTGCAGTGTACAGTTCATCAATGGAGGGAAGGTTGCAGCCAATAACCTTTGGCTGAAGCAAAAGATGCTCACAAATAAATCCATTAAACAATTCAGAAACTTCTCTATTTGAGGTTGGAGTTTGCTGCAGTCTCCTGCCTCGGTACCGGGTCGATCTAGCTTCCTGTAACTACTCCATTTTTTTTTAAATGCAATGATGGAGAAGGCCCTTTATCTTTGATTGGGAAATAGGTGACAGCATATTATTTAACACTGGCTGGTGCCTGCCTCTCCACCCTGGGTTGTAGTGTGTACGTTTGAAACATTCAGCTGAAAAATATGATCTTTATAGTTCTCAGGACTTCCTCTTTCTTTTTGTTTTGCAGTGCCTCTCACAGGACCCCAGGTCTCAATATATAACATTTCTCAGACTTCAGCCACACTGTTATGGAAGAATGTTCCTTTGAGCCTCCGCCAAGGGTTTATTCTTTACTACACTCTGATTTACGTAAAGAATCCACCGGAAGGCAGCAGGCAGAAAGGTAAGAGGAATAATCCAGGATCACAAACAGATTGTGCTTCCATTGGCAGGGTCCTTATCCAATTCTGAACCAACAGCAGATGTCTTGTAGCCCCTGATAATCACTGTCCTAGGCTTAGCAAATCTTTGTCCTGGTTCCTGAGTGACTGGGTATCCTTTCTGGATACCAGAGAAGCTCATAATCAATGAGTTTAATCTTTCCTACCCGTCCACTCATCACACCTCGCCATATTACCATGATGACGGCAAAAGGGATTTACCCATTGTTCAATCAGGGCAGCAATGCTATTCCATGCGTCTCCAACAATCCAGTTGCATATACATAGACTGGAGATTGCTGGAGGGATTCACCCTGCATTGGGCCGAATTGTTAAACCTTTTCCTGCATCCTTAAATTTGACACGGTTTTGTCCTGTAACTGTTGGGAATATGACAGTGAGAACCTGTTTCCCAGTGTAGAAATGTCCAACACTAGAGGACGTAGCTGTAAGGAGTGGGGGAAAGTTTAATGGAGATCCGCGTAAATATTTTTTTACGCAGAGTAGTGGGGGCTTTGGAACGCATTGCCAGGGGTGGTGGTGGTGTAGGCAGATACGATAGTGGCGCTTAAGAAGCTTTTAGATAGGCACAGGAAAGTGTAGAGAGTAGAAGGATATGGATCATCTACTGGCAGATGAGATCAGTTTAACTTGGCATCATGTTCGGCACCAACATTGTGGGCTAAAGGGCTTCCTGTGCTGTGTTATGACCTGAGGACATTGGTGAACAGTTGATTGATGTTACAGTGCTAATCAATGAATAGGTAAGGACATGGGAGGGTGAGAGACTGGGTGAATTCAATGTCCCTAAAGTTAAAAATATGTTTTCGTTCTCTTAGTTCTCAATATAAGCTCTGCATTAAATAACTTCACATTATTGAACTTGGAGCCTGCGAACACCTACAGGATCTGGATGACAGCTTCCACTCGCATAGGAACAGGCATGAGCGGACCACACCTCAACCTGAAGACAGGAGGTAATGTTGGAAAGCGGGTGTTTGGGAAGAAATTTCCTTTGGATTTCATTCTCTAAAATGAGGAGCAGTTGAGGCCCTCCCGATATCAAGACACACTACAGCGAGACCTCAAATGGCTAATATGGAGACCTAGTGACAGAGAGCAATCCCAGCGACCCAGTACTATCAAGGGGCAGACTTGCATGACAATAATATGCAGGGGAGGCCTAATTAGCCACCCATGGCCCAACAGCCGATGGCCTTAAAATAAACTAGATACGAGATACTACAGGATAAAAATGGGTTTACGAGTCCCTGACATATGGACATCCTTCCATACAAACAGGGCCCCGTAATATTATAAAATTCAAAAGAATTTAACTTTTTCATAATATCATCATCAAAAGGTAAAGGAATTGGGCAAGGCTATTGGTTCACAAATTTATGACAAGGTACAGTAATTACCCAATTCCCTCATGAAACATTGGCCAGACAAACAATAATTTTGAAGTGTTTTGATGTCAGCCTTGGATAAAAATGACCCCCCCCCCCCTTGGTTTTCCTCCTCTTCTAGATTTTCATATTCTTAAGTTAGAGGTGTTATGCCAAAGCCAGCATGAAGGATCCACCTTGAAGAGCTCTTGCCTCCCATTTACCACAAGCTTATATACCCTATTTCAAGAGGCTGGTAAATGCTCTGTGCTTCCATATCCTCAGGCCATATCCTCAACCCATCATCAATATCCTAAATGATCTATCCTTAAGATAATAACATGATTGTGACCGTTCTTTTCTGCTTTAACATTACTTCTCTGCTGCCTTTAGCTTCACATATTATATCCTGGAAGCATATTATCCTGGTACTCGTGATCTTGGTTGTTATTGTTCTTAGCATCACTGGAATATGCTGCTTTCCTCAAAGGTGAGTCGCTCTCCTCCAAACACATAGACATGTATCGGAGAGATTAACAATGAGTTGCTCAGAGTGCATCCAGGTGTGTTTGTGCTAGTGGAGTTTTGTACATTTGAGTCTGCACGTGTCAGGCAACACAACCCTTTTGCATATCACGTGTCAGTGGGTGACAGTGGGCATTTGAGTGTAATGGCCCAATGTTTACAGATACTAAAAAAAACATAAAGTGCTGGAGTAACTCAGCGGGTCGGGCAACGTCTCTGGAGTTCATGGATAGGTGACATTTTGGGTCGGGACTGAAGAAGGCTCCCGAACTGAAACATCACCTATCCATGTTCTCCAGAAATGCTGCCTGACCCACTGAGTTACTCCAGCACTTTGTGTATTTTTTTTACAAACCAGCATGTACAGTTCCATGTTCCTACATTCACAGATGCTAGACACTATGTGGTATTCCAGATGATAATGGGATCTTGAGAAAATATAATTAGAATATCATTAAATACAGGTAAGGAGGGACAATTTGCAACTCACATCAAGATGATGAAAGTATGATATGGAGAGTGTTTGTGATTGGAGCAAGGGATGGGGGAAAGAGGCAGGAGGAGGGGGTGGGTTCGTAGAAAGAGTGATATGGTAATGCAGGGCGGTGAATAGGGAGGTTGTGGGCGAAAATGTGGGAATTTTGAAAGGAAGGGAAGAAATAGGGGCTGAGAATGAGGGGTAACTGGAAGGTGGTGAAGAAGAGGGCATCTTGAGGAAGGATATGAGAACGCTGGCAAAAGATATGCATATGGGCATGTCCGTGCGCATATCTGTGTCGATAGAGCACAACTGGGTAAAATATGAAAAGACATTTGTATTTATGTCCAGATATGAGTGTGTGTGAAATACAGGCAACAATGGCCACTGTCCATTTGTCGTGAATCTCATTAAAATTGGAGCAAGAACTTGGACCAATTCTGTGAACCTCATGTACTAGCTGGTTTGCAATGGTCATCCTATATGACAAGAGTTCATGCACAGGCATCTTCTACTCTGGTCCACCTAGATCCTGAGGAACTGCCTAACAGTCAGATTCACGACCTGCTCATAAACACTGCTGCATCCTTTATTCACATGACAGACACAAAATGCTGGAGTAACTCAGCGGGACAGGCAGCATCTCTGGAGCGAAGGAATGGGTGACGCTTCAAGTCGAGACCCTTCTTCAGACTCTTCATTTATTGCCCATCCACAGGTTTTGCTTGAGAAGGAAGCAGTGAACTATTACAGTTCTTCTTTTGAACGTTGTCCCAGAATATTATTGCGTTGGCAGTTCAAGAATTTGGACCCAGCAATGAAAGAATGATGAGATATCTCCTAACACATTTCTGTCATGAGCTTGGAGTTTTTAGTTTAGTTCGGGGTTAAGCTTTAGAGATATAGAGCGGAAACAGGCTCTTCGGCCAATCAAGTCCGCACAGACCTGCGATCCCCACACACTAACTCTATCCTACACAGACTGAGGACAATTTACAATGATACCACGCCAATCAACCTACAAACCTGCATGTCTTTGGAGTGCAGGAGGAAAACGGAGATCCTGAAGGAAACCCATGCAGGTCACGGGAAGAACATACAAATCTGCACAAACAGCACCCATAGTCAGGATCAAACCCGGGTCTCTGATGCTGTACAGCAGCAACTCCACCAATGCGACACCGTGCCACCCATGAGGAGGAGGATCCTTGATTGAAGATCCTTCATAAGTAACTGCTGTCCATTTTGCAAATCGTACACAATGTAGCCTTAATGCATTGATGCTGGAGAGCATAATGTTCATGCTGGTGGATGGAGCATCATGCAAAAGTGAGAAAAGAATATAACCATATGATGATAGACCAAGACATATGCTGGAAAATGGATTACATGGCGTAGAATGTCAATATGAATCAATCCAGCTGAATGATCCAATTCAAAACTCTGCTGTCCATAAAAGCTAACAAAGCAATGCCTAGTGCATGAATGAATGAATGAATAAGTTTATTGGCCAAGTATTCACATACAAGGAATTTGCCTTGGTGCTCCACCCGCAAGTGACAACATGACATACAGTGACATTTAGGAATGGCACATAAAACATTAAACATTAATAATAAAACATTAGCGATTACTTGCACCGGTAATTGGTTGACTTTAAAATCCTCAACCATGTTATCAAATCAATTGTGGTGTCATCATTCTCTCATGTAACCTTCACCAGTTTTATAGCCATCTGGGATCTCTGCATTCCTTCAGTAAAATAAATTGGATTATTTCATCTGGCGGGTAAGGCGAGGTAGGCTGGAACAAAGTGGCATATGCAAATACTGTAAATGTCAGGAAACACATTGTTGCAGAGGGTGGAAATCCAGCACTTCCTCCACAAAATATGAGCAACACCAAGATGAATGAAAATTTCAAGCAGAGGTTGGTAGATATTAATATGTGTATGTGTGTGTGTGTGAGAGTGCGTGCCTGCATATATATATATATACAGTGGCTTGCAAAGGTTTTCATACCGCTTGAACTTTTCCACATTTTGTCACGTTACAACCACAAACGTAAATGTATTTTATTGGGATTTTATGTGATAGACCAACACAAAGTGGTGCATAATTGTGAAGTGGAAGGAAAATGATACGTGGTTTTCAAATTTTTTTACAAATAAAAAACTGAAAAGTGTGGCGTGCAAAAGTATTCAGCCCCCCTGAGTCAATACTTTGTAGAACCACCTTTCGCTGCAATTACAGCTGCAAGTCTTTTGGGGTATGTCTCTACCAGCTTTGCACATCTAGAGTGAAATTTTTGCCCATTCTTCTTTGCAAAATAGCTCAAGCTCAGTCAGATTGGATGGAGAGAGTCTGTGAACAGCAATTTTCAAGTCTTGCCAGAGATTCTCAATTGGATTTAGGTCTGGACTTTGACTGGGCCATTCTAACACATGAATATGCTTTGATCTAAACCATTCCATTGTAGCTCTGGCTGTATGTTTAGGGTTGTTGTCCTGCTGGAAGGTGAACCTCCGCCCCAGTCTCAAGTCTTTTGCAGGCTCTAACAGGTTTTCTTCCAAGATTGCCCTGTATTTGGCTCCATCCATCTTCCCATCAACTCTGACCAGCTTCCCTGTCCCTGCTGAAGAAAAGCATCCCCACAGCATGATGCTGCCACCACCATGTTTCACAGTGGGGATGGTGTGTTCAGGGTGATGTGCAGTGTTAGGTTTCCGCCACACATAGCGTTTTGCATTTAGGCCAAAAACTTCAATTTTGGTCTCATCTGACCAGAGCACCTTCCTCCACATGTTTGCTGTGTCCCCCACATGGCTTGTGGCAAACTGCAAACGGGACTTCTTATGGCTTTTTTTCAACAATGGCTTTCTTCTTGCCACTCTTCCATAAAGGCCCGATTTGTGGAGTGCACGACTAATAGTTGTCCTGTGGACAGATTCTCCCACCTGAGCTGTGGATCTCTGCAACTCCTCCAGAGTTACCATGGGCCTCTTGGCTGCTTCTCTGATCAATACTCTCCTTGCCCGGCCTGTCAGTTTAGGTGGACGGCCATGTCTTGGTAGGTTTGCAGTTGTGCCATACTCTTTCCATTTTCGGATGATGGATTGAACAGTGCTCCGTGAGATGTTCAAAGCTTGGGATATTTTTTAATAACCTAACCCTGCTTTAAACTTCTCCACAACTTTATCCCTGACCTGTCTGGTGTGTTCCTTGGGCTTCATGATGCTGTTTGTTCACTAATGTTCTCTAACAAACCTCTGAGGCCTTCACAGAACAGCTGTATTTATACTGAGATTAGATTACACACAAGTGGACTCTATTTACTAATTAGGTGACTTCTGAAGGCAATTGGTTGCACTGGATTTTATTTAGGGGTATCAGAGTAAAGGGGGCTGAATACTTTTGCACGCCACACTTTTCAGTTTTTTATTTGTAAAAAAATTTGAAAACCATGTATCATTTTCCTTCCACTTCACAATTATGCGCCACTTTTGTGTTGGTCTATCACATAAAATCCCAATAAAATACATTTACGTTTGTGGTTGTAACGTGACAAAATGTGGAAAAGTTCAAGGGGTATGAATACTTTTGCAAGCCACTATATATATATATATATTATATATATATATATATATATATATATATATATATAATTTTAAACTATAGACATATAGATATTTTATCAGATCAACTGGGGCTACATGACCTCCTCTTGTTCTGATGCTGCTAATCGGCTGTTTGTTTTTCAGGATAAAACGCCTTGTCTCCATGTTAGTACCTCAGTGGTGCTGCCAGAGAATCCCAGATCCTAAAATCATCCGTGATCTGCTCCAGCAGGTGAGAACTTCAATATGTATTAATCAGGTTTTCCATGACGGTTTAGGGAGAACCTGCAATGAAGAATGTTGACGTGTGATACTTGTGGTCCTTCTTTAAAACTTTACTCTTCAGAAAGCTGTGGATTGACTTTTAACGGTTTGTTAACTGTATTTTGACTGTGACATTTCACTTTAATTGTTCCCAACCCTAGAATTGTAATTAAAAAATATTCTCATTCAATGCCCACCTTAATTTCTGTCTGGGTTCATCTGCTGCTGCAGAACTTGCATAGACACCACAGCAGCACAGCATTTAGTGCTACTGCTTCACAGCAGAAACCTACAGGCCCAAGTTTTATCCTGACCTGGGTGGAGTTTGCACATTCTCCCAGTGACAATGTGGGTTTCCTCTGAGTGTTCGTTTTTCTCACATCCGAAAGTCATGAAGGATGATTGATTGAAATGGCCATTGTAAATTGCCCCGAGTGTGTTAGTAAATAGTAGAATTTGGGACAGAAGGAATGAGAATGTGAAGAGATTAAAAAGGGACTAATGTTGGATTCATGTAGATGGGTGGCTGATGGTCAGAGTGGACTTTGTGGGATGAAGAGCCTGCTTTTGTGCTACACCTCACTATGACTCTCATCGTTTGCCTTTGTCACCTCTAGCCTATTTTAACAAATAACGTGCTGGTCTTCTATCTTTTGCCATCTGTAAAAAAGGTTGAACTAATGGTAATGATATAATCTCCATGGTATACCACAAACCTTAGCATCATTCTGCATATATTTTCAGAATCATACCACTCCTAAACATTTTACTATGATTAAGAGTGATCCAGAAATCATTAAAGTGGAAGAGGTTATACCCGAGATCATGATGCAAGTACCTCTGGAAAACAGCAAGAGCTCAAATGCTGAAGAAATGTTTTGGCCCAACAGCCCCACACTGACAGACGCCAAGAGCTCAAATGCTGAAGATCTGTTTTGGCCAAGCACGCCAACCCGGGAGGTAGACAACTCTCCACAGGTCACCATTCATTCACATAAAGAATTTGCACTAGAGCCAATCAGCACAGAATTACCAGGAGCAGGAAGAACCTGCAATACCTCAGGCTATGAGAAACACTTCATACCATCGCAAGAACAACTGCTTGAAGATGAATGGCAATTAAACAATAAAGCGCAATGGCTAGGATTGGTGGAATCCCAACAATGAAGTTTAACCTTCAAGGTGCCTGGAGAACTTGATTAACCTGCACATTATCTCAGAGTTACTCATGGCTCACTTTATATTACATTTGTATGTGACAGTATCTGTGAATTCCAGGATCACTCAGTTGTTCCTCGCTAAATTCAGCTGAGCAAGGAACTGATACTGGGATCCCAAGCCTGAGTGGCTCCAATTCATTGGCAGCTGTTTAATGGTTAATGCAATAAAGCAAGAGTAGAACATTGTAAATAAGTCATTTCCTAAACTTGATGTTCAGCCAATAAATAAATCCTAATTATTTTTTATCTCAGACTGAGACTATTATTGACTCATATATCATGCCATTTTATATATATTTTTTACGATGTGTATTCAAACACCTTGATGCCAAACAAAATTGTCCTGTAAAGTTGGAGATTGCATTTTACCAACAGAGTGGGTCCAACTGATATCCATTCTGTCTACATACACATACTATCTACTAAGCTGGCTATATGCATATACCCCTTTCATATATTTCTTGTACTGAAAATGGAGCACAGGTATGATGTGTCATATGATGTATTCATGTGTCAGGACCATACATTAGTCCAGGGCAAATGATGGAAGGGGTGTATCACCCCCAAACTACCTACTCGCCCATCTTTCTAACCAAGCAGGTCAAACAGGCAGCTTCAGCTTTGGTAGAGTGCAATTACCACAATGCTAGCTCAGAACAATTGAACCTACTATCATCAGAACTACTAAAAATGTTCTAGTCTCTTCAGCCCACTCAATATTTGCACTATCCATCTTTTAGCATTTGCTCATTTTTGCTCTCTGAAGCAGGCCATGGTTAATAACTCACCATTAGGCATCTTTGTCGGCATGGACGAGTTGGGCCTGGTTCTTATTGCTCCATGACCTGCCCCCCTTATTCCTTGCCGCTCCATCCTCTGGAGCTATCAGGCACCTCCCCATGGCTAGATGTAGAAACAAAGAACTGTAGAACCTCATTTACACTAAAAAAGATACAAAGTCCTGGAATAACTCAGCTGTTCAGGCAGCATCTCCGGAGAACATGGTTCGGTGACGTTACGGGTCAGAACTCTTCTACAGACTTCTTCCTCTCCTCTTCTTCCCCCCATGTCGGTTCAGTCTGGGACAATTGTAAATAATAAGTGTGTAAGGTGGAACTGTAGATGCTGGTTTACACAGAAGATGCTGGAAACAAAATGCTGGAGTAACTCAATAATAATAATTGTCTTTCTCTCTGTGTGTCTGTAATTGGTTAAACTGATTAAAAAAAACAAAATGGGCATGTAGCTCAGCTAAGCTGTATGTGTGTAGGAAGGAGCTGCAGATGCTGGTTCACACGGAAGACAGACACAAAATGCTGGAGTAACTCAGCGGGACAGTCAGCATCTCTGGAGAGAAGGGATGGGGTGAGAGAAGTTGTGGGTCGAGACCCTTCTTCAGTCTGCAACTTTGCGAAAAGTTTGAAGCTTTGGTTGGAAGTGGCCACTGAGCGCTGCAGCGAGCAGGCCTCAGGCCCGGCATCTGGGCCGTCTCCTAGCAACGGGCGGGCAGCCCCTCCCCCCTCCCTCCCCTCCCTCCCTACCTCGGGGTGGGGCTCGAAATGCGCATGCGCGGGGCGCGGCGCCTGCTGGGTAGACGAGGGCCTTCGGTCACGTGGGGGGGCAGCAGCGGCGGCCGGGGTTGGCGGGAGCGGATTTAAACCGGGGACAGGCGGCGGCGCGAGCGGAGGTGAGTGAGGGGGGAGAGAGAGGGAGGGAGGGGCCCGGCGGGGGGAGAGAGGGGGCAACCGGGGCCCGGCGGGGGAGAGAGGGGGCAACCGGGGCCCGGCGGGGGAGAGAGGGGGCAACCGGGGCCCGGCGGGGGAGAGAGGGGGCAACCGGGACCCGGCGGGGGAGAGAGGGGGCAACCGGGGCCCGGCGGTGGAGAGAAAGACGTGAGGGAGGGAGGTCAGAGAGAGAGAGAGGAGAGATGGGATGAGGGGGATGAGGGGGACGAGGGGGACGAGGGCCGGGGGGGGGGGAAGAGGCGACGTAGATGAGTGAAGAAGGGGAGAGAGGAGGCTGAGGGGAGAGAGGGAGGTCTAGACTGTGTGTGTGGGGGGTGACCAAACTTGCCTCTCGGGGGCAGGCTGCGGCGAAGGAGAGAGAAGTTTAGGGGGAGTAGGCCCGAGGGCGGTGATGGTGAAAAGGGAGGGAGGGAGGGGGGGGGGGGGGCAGCTGGTCAGAAGCAAAGATCATAGAAGGGCTCTATAATCTTTGGTCAGAAAAAGGTGCGCGCTGGCAGGATGCCCCAGAAGAAGATGTGGGGCCTGCAAGGAGGAGAGAGAGAGAGAGGAGGAAGTGAGAGATCTTGGGTGGGAGAGAGAGAGGAAATAAGGTCCGAGGTGGGGGTGGGTGGAGTAGTATGAGGCGTGGGAGAGGAGGTTAGAGTAAGGAATATCTTCGAGGAGGGAGAGTAGGATATAACGAAGATGTGGGTCCTGTGATTTTTTTTGGGGGGTGGGGGGGGGGGGGGAAGAAGGGTGGGGATTCAGAGTTTTAAGAAGGAACTGCAGATGCTGGAAAATCGAAGGTAGACAAAAGTGCTGGAGAAACTCAGCGGGTGCAGACAGTCTGAAGAAGGGTTTCGGCCCGAAACGTTGCCTGTTTACTTCGCTCCATAGATGCTGCTGCACCCGCTGAGTTTCTCCAGCACTTTTGTCTACCTGGGGATTAGGAGATGTGAGAACTTGGAGGAAGGGAGGCTCAGAGGTGTGAGGCCCAGGGTGGATGTGTGTGGTGAGAAATAAGGAACATCTCAGTTGTAGGGGAAGAGTTGGATCCTCTGAGATGTGCCCCCCCCCCCCCCAACAACAAGTAGTGATTTGGGGGGGGGGGGCAATGAGGACCCCCAGGGTGGTGGCGAGGGAGAGGAGGGAGGCTCTGGTGCTTACGGTTCTGGATGGTGGTGGTGGAGGAGGAGAGAATCTGGCGTGGGGCCGTGGAGGGAGGAGGATAAGGCTCCGACGTATGGGGCCATGTGAGGGCGGTGGTTTTGAGTTGAGCCCTGGTAGAGGAGAAGAGCTGGTAGAATGGAGGAGGCGGCCTGGATATAGCTCAAGGAAATATAGCCTGAGGTGAATTGTTTTTGTTTTGGGGAGTGGATTAATAGGCACGAGTCTGGGAGAGGCGGATGTAATACTAGGCCCAGGCCCGAAATACCTATAAGCTTCGGCCTGGGGTGGGCGGGAGTTCAGGCCCAGACAGGGAAAGATTTAGGCCTTGGTCAGGAAGATAAATATTTACATTTTGGCCATTAGAGGTTTTGGGGTTGAGGATAGGAATCACAGGGCGAGGAGTGAGGGGACATAAACGCGAGAGGAAACTGAAGGCTGGTCCGGAGAGCGGGACACGAGTGGTAGCGCGGGGCCTGCAGAGATAAGGGGCTGACGGCCCGGTAAAGCGATGCGGAAGAAGGTGGGTGCCCATGCCCGGTTAGGTCGCAGAACATTTGCAAAGGGTGCTGCGATGGTGGAGTTTGGGTCCAGATGGGTGCGTGTGTTTGTGGGGGAAGTAGAAGCGACCCCAACCTTGATCGAGTAACGATGGAGGAGAAAAGGGAAGAGACGGTAACGCGAGCTGGGATGGGGAGAATGAGCATCAGATCCGTGAAAGAGGGAGGGGGTAGTTTGTGTCGGGAAAAAGATAGGGCTGGTTGTGAGATTGAGAGCAGGCGCTCGATCCAGTGAGTGAGAGAGCAAGACTGGGCTGAGGAAGGTCAGGGACAGGCCACCGATCAGCAGGGCCTGCCTGTAATGTGAGTGCGACATGGAAGACCGCCGCCTGAGGCTAGATTGCGTGTGGCTGGCTTCATCTTTTAGCTGAGATTGAGGCCTCCACTTCTGCAGGTTTCGGGCCTCGCTCGCCTTATTCCGCTTACCGCCTGTAGGCGGAGCCGCACGCATCCTTATGGGCGGCCGCCTGAGCCCAGGCTCTGGACACCCGAACCCCGGGCGAAGTTGGTTTGTTTGGCAAAGTCTGGCCTCCGTTTGGGCTGATTTCAGGTTCTAAACCCGGTTTCTAATCCGTTGCACCATGACCCGGTCCGCCTCATTGGTTCCTGTTCATCTTCCTGAAGATAACTGGAGAGATTAATGTGAACAAAGGTGCTGATGTCTGTACACAAACTGTGGGCCTTAGTGAACTAAACATCCTTTTGAGGGGTGATCTGCTGTGCGTGTTGTGTGAGCACTTTGTGAGCTAATTATCTGAAGATGTGGTTCAGAATATACGTTTTTTAATGCCTACATTTTTACAACCATATAACCATTACAGCACAGAAACAGGCCATCTCGGCCCTTCAAGTCCGTGCCGAAACAACGTAGCTCAAACAAATTTAAATTTTCATAGGCATTTGCGCTTTTCCGCTTGGACCAGTCTACTCAATTAAGGGTTTAAGAAGGAACTGCAGATGCTGGAAAATCGAAGGTAGACAAAAATGCTGGAGAAACTCAGCGGGTGAGGCAGCATCTATGGAGCGTTCACTCTGATAGATCTTCGCTCCATAGATGCTGCCTCACCCGCTGAGTTTCTCCAGCATTTTTGTCTACTCAATTAGGGGATATTTTTTCTGGCTTTGTGAGATCCATAACCTGTAGTGTACATTCTGTTGATTGAAAGATTGTCCAGTAAAGCGTAGATTCTAATTCATACCTTGTGTTATAATCCGTAAAATAGATTTTGAGATTGTTCTTGAAATGAGTATGCTTTTAAGTGAGAGTGAATCCATTGTAAGCAGCTAAAGTGAAGAACCGGTGAATATAGACATGTTAAAGATGCACAACAAGGTGATGTCGCTTTGGAACACTTTTTAGAACTGCTGAACAATTGGATTCACTTTGTCACAGGGAGCGATATAGTCAGAGACATTTTGGGACCAAAACAAAGTGGTTTCACAAAACAATTTCTGGTGTTGAAGTGTTGCAAGCAATCCTGTTACCAGGCCCTTTGTTTAAAAATATAAAGGGCAGCTTGTAATAGGCCATAATTATACTGTGAGACTAAAGAGTAAGCAAATAACTATCGTTTACCTGTAGCAGTTATTCTCCGGATTTACAGACTTGGTTCCTCAATGCCAGAAGCTTCTCTTCATCAGTGTAGCAGATTCTTCCAATATCCAATGCTAATGGATTGATATCATTCAGTTTAGCCTCTAATCATTCATATCTGCCAGCTATATATACACCGTGATAAACTAGAAACCAAGACTTTTGTGCTACAGCGAACTCGTAGGCTTTTTGTGGCCAATATTTTTCATCTGCCTGCAGGGCAAAATTAATTTGGGTAGGATCTCATAGTTAAAGCCAGATTCCATTCACTTCTGAAGTTCAGATGGATATCACCTAAGAACAGGAACTCCCCAGTTCAGTGGAGCATAGCAGAAACGGTGCTGGCCAGTGTGGAGCGTTGTATCAGCTTCTTGGGTGAGGGGATTATACTGGGAATGGATCAGATGCTTGGTGTAGTCTTTTGTCAACTATGGTCGACCTTGAAACTGTTTAAAGCCATTCCGCATTATGTATTATTCAATGTCATCCTGTGGAACAGCTAAAGTGCTTGATTGTTTCAAATATGGCAAATAATGTGCAGCTCTTTGATCCTGAGGGTGCGAACACCACACTAGTTAATGGCCACACCATATGGTTTCTGTAGGCTGAAGTAGTTGGGGCACTTTTTCTGAAAGGGCTATTTGAACCCAAACTGGCAGCATGGTGAGACAGCTGGTGGTGCTGCTGCCTCACAGCACCAGGAGCACTAGTTCAATCCTCTTGACCAAAGTCTCCCTGTTCTAGTTTCTTCCACATCCCAAAGACTTTGTAGGTTAATTGGCCTCTGTAAATTTCCCCTAGTGTGTAGTGAGTGAATGTGAGAGTGGAATAACGGAAATTGTGTGAACAGATGATGGATGGTCGCGGTGCACATTGTTGGGCTGAGAGGTCGGTTCCATGCTGTATTTTTCATTCATTCAATCAGTCAATCAAAACTGATAGTAGACACAAATGCTGGAGTAACTCAGTGGGACAGGCAATATCTCTGGAAAGAAGGAATGAGATGCTGGCTGTCCCGCTGAGTTACTCCAGCATTTTGTGTCTACCTTTGATTTAAACCAGTATCTGCAGTTCTTTCTTACACATATTAATTAAAACTGATAGTTTCAGTGAGTTTGTTTAGCAATCCACAGCTTCTCTGGGGGCTCGAGTGTTGTGGTGTTGATTAATTATCAGTTGCTTTTCATTAGTTTGGGCTTTCAGGATTCGTGTGCAATCTATAATTTTTGTTTTTGTTGAACGCTTCTGCTATATTCTCAGCTACATAAGCATTAGGTTACATGAGAATCACGAAGAGCAGTGTGGGGAGCCTTGAGTGATGACTGTTTCCACCCAATATTAATTGCATCCTTTAATTAGTGGAGGTGTCTGCGGCATTTTCTATTAAGCAGGCTAAGAGTGATTGTTTTTGTCCCTTTTGATTTGAGATGATCCTATTTGCTCCCAGCATTGCACCTTCATACTCAGCAGTCAAAGAACACCTTTAGCCGTGTTTTGTTTCTCTGCTGTCCAATTTGATTTTCCTCTGCGAAAGTTATACAGTTAAAAACTGATGCTCTGCAAGGTATTCCGTAGCTGGCATAGCTAAACCTAATTCACTCTCATTCACCAAGGTATCTCATGGCTTTCTCTCCTTTGTTGCAGATTTGTTGCTTATGATGGAGTGGCAACCTGATGAGCAGGGTCTTCAGCAAGTACTACAGCTGCTCAAAGATTCTCAGTCGCCAGACACAGCAACGCAACGGGCAGTTCAACAAGTATCCTCTGTGTTCAGTGTATATGTTGTAAAGTGAATCTGTCCAACAGTTCACTTGTCTAAACCCAACCATACTCTGGCCACTTGGTTTGTGTCTCTGGTCCATCAGCTGTCAGTTTATTCTACAATGTTGGAGTGAATTTTATGGATTAGTGTGTGATTGTTCTTTTCGGCTGTGTTTTGTGTAGTCTTTGGTTTACCAGATTGTTACATATGCGTGGAGAAAAGAATGTCCATGTATAAAAATGCGGGTTTATTCAGTGCTCCAAGGAATAGAGACCCAGCCTACTCGACCTCACCCTATAATCCAGACCCTCTAGTTCTGGCAACATTCTCGTAAATCTTCTCTGTACCTGTTCCCAGTCCAACCTGGCCAGGACCTACACAGTGAACAATAGTGGTCTGAGTAGTATTGTAGAACAGAGAGATCGAGGAATGCAGGTGGAGTCGCAGGTAGATCGGGTGGTCAAAAAGGCTTTTGGCACATTGGCCTTCATCAGTCAGAGTATAGAAGTTGGGAGGTCATGATGCAGTTGTGTAAGACGTTGGTGAGGCCGCATTCAGAGTATTGTGTTCAGTTCTGAGCACCGTGTTACAGAGTTTGAGTAGGAACAAGTTATTGTGAACAGTTATGTTAGTGGGAATGGTTGGCAAACTCTGGATTTCTATGTTGACAAAGATTGCATTTTGAAATCATTCACCTTGGGCCAATTTCCAATTAGAATGTTTTCTAAATGGTAATACCAGGAACTGTGGGGAGAATTGTATTTGGGTCGGTGGCTACAAATGAATAAAAGTTATTGCAATTGGAACGCCAAATGAGGAATTTCTGATTGTATCAGATTTTGTTCATCCACCATCTGACTATTGTCTTGAACTCTGCCTCTGAGGTGATGGTATAAAATGTGTTTGAAGATAATCATAAATTTGTTTTAAGATTTGTTTAATTTCTGTTGGATATATAGTTAAACGGTGTTTCATTTTGATTAAATGCATTCAACTCCGGGGAATAAAGAAGCATTTTTAAATTCAGTAAAATTATTCTAGAGTGAAGTGATGGGACAGTTGTCATCTCTAGAAACATAGGATTCCCTTCCCAAAAGACTGGTGATTTTAGGTAGAGTTCTAGAGTTATTTTTCATTGCACCGTCTGTAATTGCATATTGGCTGAGCCAGAGAGTTCTGCATTTCTTTGCCTTATTATCCTGAGCTGTTTGTCCCAGAAATTGGAGCAGCTGAACCAGTATCCGGATTTCAACAACTACCTGATCTTTGTCCTGACCAGGCTGAAATCAGAAGGTGCTGTTTAATAAAAAGTTATCTATTCTGTAAGAAAAATGTTTTAATTTCCACTTTGCGTCACTGTTTGGCAGAGCATGGCTGAATCTTCAAGATGTGACTTAGAAACTATTCGCTGCTTGATAGAGCAGAACTGTTGTGCGCTGTGATGCTGTATTCAGGGCAATTTCATCAAATAACATTTTGTTGTTTCTCCGCTTTCAGATGAACCAACACGGTCCCTCAGTGGCCTCATTCTCAAGAACAATGTGAAGGCTCACTATCAGAGTTTCCCCCAGGGAGTTGCCGAGTTCATCAAACAGGAGTGTTTAAATAACATAGGAGATGCCTCTCCACTCATCCGAGCAACTATAGGTAACTTAACTAACCAGACCAGCAGTTTGGACACTAGTAGCAAGGACTTCAATCATCTGTTGTTCTCCTGCTCCCAATAACTATTGCACATAAAGTGCTCAATTATAATAAATCATCCTCTGTCTTTATGTCAGCAAGTCCCAGTGAATTTGCACTATTGCCATTTTCAGATGGAATTATGTAGTTTATTGTGTTCAACCTCTTGCTCAGTCTGATTCCTGATGTTCAACTGATGTATGAAAGCCTACACTTTTGGGCATGTTTATGTCAGGATAGTTGTCACAAGCTGCATTTTGGATTAAAAGGTGTTTTGTCTGTATTGCACAGTTTTGCATTAACTTATGATTTAGACTTGTGACTTCAATGTGACACATACCACTCACAGTATCTGTAAGCTTTCTACAGCAGAACTGTTGTGTGTACATAAAATGCTGGAGCATCGCTGGAGAAAAGGAATAGATGACGTTTTGGGTCGAGATCCCTCTTCAGACCTAAAACGTCACCAAATCCTTTTCGCCAGAGATGCTGTCTGAACTGCTGAGTTACTCCAGCCTTTTGTGGCTGTCATTGGTTTAAACAAGCATTTGCAGTTCCTCCCTACACAAGCATGATATACATAATTGATAAAGGAAATATCTCCTGCCTGGCTGATTAATCACATCTACCAGGCTATGAAATAGAACCAATGTTCCAAATTTCACATGAAACGCCAGAACTCCAAAAAATTGTGACTGTACAAAGAGTTAATAACCTTGGCATATGATGGGAAATTAGTGAAATTATGCAAGGTAACTGAATGAGCAATGAGTTAATGTGTTCCAAATTATCTTTCTACAATTGAAATGAGCACAGTTCCTTTTACTCCTGTCATAACACGTACCTTCTTCCTGTGGTTAATTATTGATCAATCATATGAATCTACATGATAACATTGTTTTTTATTCTTATGCAGTAGTAAATTGGCATGTATGCAAGTGTATAATTAGTTCCTTAAATAGCTAGTACTCCAGGGGTCAGTTTCAGTTCAATTACTTGTCAAAGATCAGTAGGCCACCCTTGGTCAAGTTGCAGACCCATAACATTATTGTCAGTCTTTCAAATGGGTATATTTTGCTTTGGTTACACAAGGCTCGAATGGATTTTTGTAAGTAACTTTGCCCAATGCAAAGTCCCCAGATTGGGGTCACTTCTTTAACACAGCTTTTGATGTATTAATGGTGCTAGTGTTAAGATATAATGGAAAACCACATTGTGGTTAGCAGTCTATGGAAGTACTAATAGGCAATATATTGCAAGAGATCAGACTGCTTTGTGTCCACAATTCCTCTGTGTTAACCCTTTGGCTATCTTCCCATTCAAACGCTTCCCCCTTGTACTGAAAGTGAAAGGTTATTGTGGGTAAGTTGGGATGTGGAGTTGAGGTTACAGTCGGATCAGTTGTAATCTTGTTGAATGGTAGAGCTTGCCACGGGGACTAAGTGGCATAACTGCTCCTATTTCATATTTCTATTATTTCCTGAGGCATTGATCCATTGAGTTGCAAGCATTTTCTTGATCCTGCAATCTGCTTCTTTTTGCCCCCAGGTATTTTGATCACTACTATTGCTTCAAAAGGTGAGCTGCAGGCTTGGCCAGAGCTGCTTCCTCAACTCTGTAACTTGCTCAACTCTGAAGATTACAATACATGTGAGGGTGCATTTGGAGCTTTGCAAAAGATTTGTGAGGATTCGTCCGAAATGCTTGACAGTGATGCATTGAACAGACCTCTGAATATCATGATTCCCAAGTTCCTGCAGTTTTTCAAACATTGTAGTCCCAAGATTAGGTAAGAATTTATTTAACCCTGGTGGTCAGCTGTGTAAGAAATTAAATGTCCTGGATTTATTATTCAAAAGTGTGTGTTCCTTTGTCTCGCAGATCCCACGCAATTGCTTGTGTGAATCAGTTCATAATCGGCAGGGCCCAGGCACTTATGGACAATGTCGATACTTTCATTGAGGTATGTGGTTTAAGTGCATGAATGGTCGGGTTGATAGCCATGATCCCACCTGTTTTAAAATCCCCAGCTACAATCCTAACCAGTGTAGCAGTGGGGATTCCTGAATTGCAGAGTGGGTACAGCCAGAGATCCTGCTCCCACTGCATACTACTGAAAATTGTGTATTGGCAGCCTGCCCGTCACATTTGCTAGCCATAGTGTGAGGAATTGGGCCTTGAGGATTTTTTTAAAGTGGTTGAGGAAGGAGACATTGAAGAGCTCAAATTGGAGGTGTTAAAGCTGTATCCCAGCACATCGCCTTCAGAAAACAAGAGAACGATGTTGGCAATTGATTTCTTGGTTTCCATCGATATGAAGTCCTTTATTTAAGGTGATAATTATTATAGGAAATGAGCAGCATGGGCACTCGGTATTGTACCTTTATTGAATCTCTTTGCTTCTGACGCTGTGTACTTCTCCAATGTGATCAGACCAAAATGATGTAAGCTCTTGGTGGTGAGGGCTGGTAGAATTGCACAACGCTTTAAATGCAGGAAGTGCTGGCTGACTTTGGTACTTTTTTTTACGAGAATTAGAGGGACATTTTAGATTTCCAAAATTATTTCTAATTGGATATTTGAAAGCTTTTGGCGCTCAAAGAGCTGTGGTTAGAATTATGGCAAGTCTGAGCCAGCTATCGGGGCAATGCCGTCAGTCCCATTCTTTGTGTGGATCTAATTTCCTTTTAAGGTAGATTTTGTTATTTGTCTCTGATGCTGCTATGGATTTATGTGTACCCAGGTTCTTCAGTCCTGTCACTCAGTAAAACTATCCCATTTGAAAATTCATCTCATCTATGAAAGTACATCTCATTAAAATTTCATTTGTCTTTTCATGCTTTCTCGCAGGCCTGTACCATCATTCTGCCTGTACCAAACTTCCAAGTTTTGCCATCTGAAAATTTTGGAATTTTACCATACATTCGTATGTTTCAGTCGTTCATTATAAAAAAAATAGTCCCATCACCCGCCCTGAGTATTACCACCTACCATCCTCCATCCGCTCTGAAGCATGACCATTTACTGCTTGCTTTCTGGCTTTATTTATGCTTCTGCATCCCTTCAATCTTATTGCTGCAATTTTACTTACCAGCCTTTTGTACTACTTTAAAAATGACCTGCTTCTTGCTCTTCAAATTGTATTTAAATCTTTTTTTAAGATTTAATTTTCTCTCCCAGGTGATGCCTTCCATTTTTGAATAGTCACCATATTGGGTAGCTTGCCTGTGGCTGGAAATCAGCCTGCTTAAGTGTCAAGGTCAGTGTATGTATTAAAAGCCGACCTTTCACTTGGGGAGAGTTCATTGGATGTGTGTAAAAGGCAGTAGCCACTCGGCTAGCTAGTGGACCTAGTCAGTAGCAAGATAAATACTTGGATTCACTTAGTGTTTAAATGTAGCATATATTGTGCAGTGTGTCTTGCGATTGGGTGATGATGTTACTCGTTTCCTGCAGCACCTATTTGCATTAGCGACGGATGAGGATTCGGAGGTGAGAAAAAATGTGTGTCGGGCACTGGTGATGCTGCTGGAAGTTCGGATAGATCGGCTTATCCCACACATGCACAGTATAATCCAGGTATGATATCTGTGGTGATGCAAGTACACGCAACCTCATGTCCGATGTACACACTTCATTAGACTGATAGGGCCTCTGGCCCAAGTCATCCATTCAATCAAGATGCCCTCCAATGCTAATCCCGTTTACCCACGTTTGGACCACATCCTGATAAACCCCCCCCCCCCGTCCATGTACCTGTCCAAATAATTTTTCCAGCACCTCTGGCAATTTGCTCCTTGTGTCCACCAGCCTCTGTAGGGGGCATTCTTTCCCCTCTCACCATAACCTTATGCGAGTTTTAGACTCCCCTACCCTGGAAACAAAATTGGCTATCTACCCTACCTATGCTCATGATTCTATATATCTGAAGGTTACTCCTCAGCCTCCTTTGCTCTAGGGAAAACCCTGCCTGGTCACTCCTCATAGCCCAAGCCCTCCAGTTCAGGTAACATTTCTGTTACTCTTTTCTGAATCCTCTCCAGCTCATCCTTCCCATAGCACGGCGATCAGAACTGCGCACACTATTCCCAAGTATAGCAAAACCAACAATTTGCACAAATGTAACATCCCAACTGCTTTACCATGTCTCAACTGATAACGGAATGCAACCATATGTCTCCTTCACCACTCTATCGACCTGTGTTGCTGCTTGTACTAAAGTCATAAGTGATAGGAGTAGAATTCGGCCCATCAATTCTACTCCGCCATTCAATTATGGCTGAGCAATCTCTCCATCCTAACCCTATTCTCCTGCCTTCTTCCCATAACCTCTGACACCTGTACTAATCAAAAATCTATCCGTGTAAATGCTTTTGATGGAGGGGAGGGCACGTCTGTTAAAGTATTTGGGGACATTGCTGGTGCTCTGCCTTCGTGAATGCATCTTTATGCAGGGCATAGGACAAGTCATCCGAGATGTTAACTTCCAGGATCTTGAAGCTGCTCTCCCCACCACCACCCCGCCCTTCCTCCAACAATAGAAATTGGCCCCAGGTCTCCCAACTTCCCTTTCCTGACGTGAATGATTACTTCCTTGTTCTCATTAGTGCTGATTGTGAGGTTGTTTTTGTGCACATCTTAAGCAAGTATTCCATCTTTCTCCTATATGCTGACTCATCACCGCCAATGATTTGGCCAACCACAGTTGTTTATAGACTATTGGAGCAATGCTTAGCCACGGAGTCGTGAGTGTAAAGAGCACGCAGCCCTGCGTAAGCGTTGTGTACCGTGTGTCATTGCGTGGTTTAACTATATAAAATGTAACTCTTTGCATCACCTATCTGTAGTGATCTTTGACTCTGGATTTCGTTGACAGCTAGGGTGCACCTTTAAGATTGTAAGCAAAATTGTTCAGATTTGTTAGACCTGCAACAATTCGAAAAGCAAGCTATTTGCCAATAAAATTAGTGTCGAATTGGTTATCACAGTTCATTGTGGGCAAGGATATACTCAACCCGTGGTTAATTGTGGACAATGAATTGGTGTCCGTGAGCAAGCATGTTCCTGCATCAGTGGTTGACAACCAACAGTTTGCCTTTGTTTCAGGATGGGATATTTCTTGGGCAATATGCTTTGGGGTTTTGAACAGACGGAGCAATCAAGTGCAACTTTGGAAAAATAACCCATCAACGATGGCTCAAAGCTTCCTCTAGCTAGGTCATCAACCACTTGATTCCAGGGCAAAGTCTGTGGGTCTATTGAGTAGAAGCGGTGTTGGAATCTCAATCTTAAATTGGCTGATGTCCAGTCAATGATGCAGACTGCCTTATAAACATTGTGCAGAATTTGATGACTTTCTGTGGGTTCGTTAGTTTCAGGTTGTAGGATTGAATGTGTTTTAAATGAAGTTCATCTGGATTGGTCGATAAATGCACATGATTGAATTTTATGAAGATGGGCTTCCTGATTCATCAGTATTCCATTCTCGTTCCATTGGCAGGTTTGCAATTTATAGCCATTGTCTTGGGGTCAGTGTAGTGGGTACGAGATTTAAAAAAAGTCTTCAATCATTCAGTGGCAGCTCAGAATATTTTCAGGCTTAATATTCTCAGAATATCAACAGGATTGTTTAAGGGTGGTCCTGCTATGTCAGGTTTACCTGGATTCTGGTGTCCTGGGGAAGTTGCGAGAAGTTGGTCAATGCCCCCAGACTTTTACTTTGGGGCGGGTTAGTGAATTTAATGGTTAAGCACTAACTCCTGGTCATTATCCAGTATGACACTAAATTGAGTAAGCTAGAGTTCTGGGTATTGCCAGAAACTTATATCTGCTATAATCCTGCCAGTAATTCATGAAATGACCCATTTCCTTCCTTCCACCATCTTCCCTCCCCCACCTTCAGTACATGTTGCAGAGGACGCAGGACAGTGATGAAAATGTAGCACTGGAAGCGTGCGAGTTCTGGCTGACGCTGGCTGAACAACCCATCTGCAAGGAGGCCCTATCAGGACATTTGATCCAGTAAGTATTTGTAGAATGGGGCTCATGAAGGCATTCTGCATTAAAAAAGGTAGATTACTATTTCCCCTCCTAGCATCCTGGTGGTCTATTGTTGCCTAATCATAGCAATTTGTGGTGGAGAGATTTGGGAAACACTTTAATCATTGTCCAAATTATTACACTGGTTCTAAATGAGATTTTTAACTTTTGTTTCTGAAATAACTTGTATGAATCAATACTAATTGCTTCTACCATCTTAGGGAGACTGTCCAAGGAATGATTATGCACTGAATCTTTTCAACAGATCAGTTTTAAATTGCTCCTTAGGCCCTGTTGTGTTTCCACTTTTGTGAAGGCAATGAAAATAGCCATCTCCAGTACAACCCAAAGACTATCAGATACCATGATACTCTGAGGAGATTGTTTCTTCTGCACATTAATGTAGCTGATACTTTTGTTTTGTAGGTTGATTCCGATTTAGTGAATGGGATGAAATACTCGGAAATTGACATAATCCTTTTAAAGGTGAGCGCCGTTAACTCTTGCAATGCTTTCTGGGGGTTGAGTTTGGACCTGTGACAGTGCAAGAATGGATCTCCTTTTCAGTTCTTGTCAAAAGTACGCAGAACAGCTTTTCTGAACTGCACATAATTTTAAAAATCAGTTCTGACTGATATTAACCTATTGTCTTGCACTTGCTGCTAGGGTGATGTGGAAGAGGATGATACAGTCCCAGACAGTGAGCAGGATATAAAGCCACGTTTCACAAGTCCCTACGGTTACCCTGCAGCATGAGGAGGATGCCGCTGAGGAAGATGAGGACTTCGATGACGACGATGACACTCTCTCTGACTGGAACCTGAGTATGTTTTCTCTACAGTGACTTTGCTAATAAGGCGCATTTACCCAGGCATTAGATGCAGTGTCAAGGTAAACTATTAGTTGCTTCATGATGGAGGGATCCCTGAGAGCTTGCTGGCTGGGTTGGGTGTAGATCAGCTGCAATTCTTACTCCTATATGCTGGATAGCCTGGACCAATGCCTACTAAGCGAGGACATTTGCTCACGTGTCACATCACCTCTGAATACCCTTTCCTGTCACATGCTATCTGATTGATTCTGAACTACATACAAAATTGGGGCCTTTTAGATGGAAATTGGACAAATTATGAGAGAATCAGCACTGAAACTATATAAGAGATCTTTACCCTTATTTTCCACCTGGTCTTTATGTCATCAGGTGGAGAGCAGGGAATGAGTAGAGTCTGGAGTGTTTTATTGTCATGTGCCCCAGATAGAACAATGGAATTCTTACTTGCTGCAGCACAACGAATATGTAAACATAGTACACTGTAAACAATAATGATAAACGAGAGAGGAAAAAAGTTCCACTCACACACTCACACACACCCCTTCTAAGTGAAACTTTGGTGAGGATGGAATTGCCAATTAATGACAAATGTCCGATCATCTTTAATGTTTAAAGAAGGAACTGCAGATGCTGATAATCGAAGGTAGACAAAAATGCTGGAGAAAATTCAGCGAGTGAGGCATCATCTTTAATGTGTGCATGTTGATAAATTTCACACATTGCCTTCCTTTGACTCTTTAGTTTTTGGGTTGGGTTGGTCTGGCATTTCCGTATGCACTGGAGTAGTTGCATGTGTGAGTCTGGGGCATGAGGTGCATGTTGTGTGAGTGCTCATGGTTTGTTCTTTCACATTAGGGAAATGCTCAGCTGCAGCACTAGATGTCTTGGCCATTGTTTTTCAGAGATGATCTTCTGCCTCACCTTCTGCCACTGCTGAAAGGACTGCTGTTCCCTCCGGATTGGGTTGTTAAGGAATCTGGAATCTGGTATTGGGCGTCAATCGCTGAAGGTATGATACAAATGTTAGGGTACAGAAAGTTTTCTTGTAACAAAAGAGTTCAATTCTTGAGAACCAAGTTGGAAATGAGCAAAAAAAGGTGTGTGGAAGAGTATCACCAAAACAGTTGTGACAGGAGAGTGAGCAAGCAGAGCTGCTGCTAATCATCTTCGCTGTCTCAGTGAGCAAGCGAGCCTGCTCGGAGGCTGTGTTTGGGGGGGGGGGGGGGGGGAAGGGGAAGGAAGGTGTTGAGGGAAGAGAAGGCACATGGAAATGCTCTGTTTTCACCCAGCAGAAGAGGCAAATCCATTCCCCATCCATTTTATGTCTCCCAAACGTTTGTTTGTATGCACAGAGTATTAATAAGTTTAGTGTCCGTAACCTGGGGATGGCCTAGATACTTACAAAAACTGTTATTGTGGATGGGAGCAGTTATGGAAGCGACCTTTTTCTTAAGAAATGAGATTTAATCTTAAAGCTTGTATGTTTGTTTCTTAGCCAGGTCTTTTTTTTTTTGCCTTTTAAATTGAATCGAATAATTCAGAATGCGGTTTCTTTCTGGGCTTACGTGCAACATCCTTTGCATTTGTCAGTTTTAAATATTCTATAGGTGTAGATTTCAGCACTGGTAGGTCATGCCTTAGTGTAAGAGACCATGTTAGGGATGCGCAGCAGTGGAGTTGCTGCCTTGCAGCACAAGGGACCCAGGTTCGATCCTGACTACTGGTGCTGTCTGTACGGAGTTTGTGTGTTCTCCATGGGGTTTCTCTGGGCGCTCCGGTTTCCTCCCACATTCCAAAGACATACTGGTTTGCGAGTTAATTGGCTTATGTAAATTGTCCCTCCGTGGGCTGAAGGGCCTGTTTCCTTTTCTAAACTAAATCGGGCACCATGCTGAGCTATGAATCTGATCCACTCCTACTCTGAATGTGTCTCCAATGTACGATATGCTCCCCTGTTTTAAGAATTTGGCATCTCAATCTATAACCCTTCCAGACATTTTTTTACAGATGGCCAGTGGTTCCATTCGCCCTCTTTTCCCCCTTTGTGTAATGCCTAAAACTTTGTGTCCACCCTTAGGTTGTATGCAAGGGATGGTTCCATACCTCCCGGAGTTGATCCCGCACCTCATTCAATGTCTGCCAGATAAGAAGGCACTGGTGCGCTCCATTGCCTGCTGGACTTTGAGTCGCTATGCACACTGGGTTGTCAGTCAGCCACCAGATCAGTACCTTAAGCCACTAATGACCGAGCTACTGAAACGAATCCTGGATGGAAATAAGCGAGTGCAAGAGGCAGCATGCAGGTGAGCTGGGTCTGCAGTATTCTTTCTTGAAAAATGCAACACAGCAGTGCTAATAAGATGCCTATATCGAAAATCTCTATCCTCATCTTGGATCTATAGAGCTGTTTGTAGTGATCCTGAAGGCTGACAAGCCTGATGCTGCTGGAACTAATTTCCATCCAGTCTTACAGAGCAGATTTGTACAGGTGTCGGGGGTTATGGGGAGAGTGCAGGAGAATGGGGTTCAGAGGGAAATAAATCATGATTTCTGTGTGTTTGTTCAGGATTCTGCGATTGTGACAGAGTATACTGGTCATGAGCCATGGAAAATATTTACAGTTAGAGCAAAGTTGATGTACTAGAAATAATTCCAGCCACAATGTAACTTAAATATTGAGCACACAAATTTCTGGCTGCAACCTGTCTGTGTAATCCTGACTTTCTTGTTATCCTCCCCTCAGTGCATTTGCTACATTGGAGGAAGAGGCCTGCACTGAGCTTGTGCCGTATCTCAGCTACATCCTTGATACACTAGTATTTGCCTTTGGAAAATACCAGCACAAGAACCTACTGATCTTGTATGATGCTATTGGCACCCTGGCCGACTCCGTGGGACATCACCTCAACCAGCCGGTAGGCAGCAGATGCGGCTTGAGGGGGGGTCAAAGGATTTACTGCTCGGGTATCTCACATTCCACCCTAAGACCAACAAATGGCGAACAATGTTTGTCTGGAGTAATGCAGAACAAAAAAACATGGGCTGCCCAAAGTTGGACATTCTTGAGGTGTTTTGGATTGCCAGCAATAACAGAAGTGTACCCCTGTGGGATTACTTGGTTCTGTCTAGAGCATATCCTTTGTTGTACCATTACAATCGGGTTTGGGCATCAACTCTGTTTTAATGAGTACTAATCCTGGCATTCCCAATTGCATTGTACACATCTAAAATGAGGGGTCTGTCAAGTGACGTGGCAGCCCTGCTAAACAACAAGAGCGGTTTTGGGTGGACAGCTAAACAACCCCATAATTAGTGGTTCGTAACTGCATTCTTACTGGGTGTAATCATGATGGGAGGGAGGTGGGGGCTCTAAGAACATGCCATACTTAGTAATAGCAGAGCCCAGCATTTGAATGATAAAGATAAGGGAGGATGAAGCATTTGCACCTCTTCAAGTGCAAATAAATGAGCCGTATTGACTTCTCTTTCACCGAAGCTAATCTTTACTAAAATCAATTTACTGTTACCAAGAAATGGCCGAAGGCATTGAATACAGCAAAGGCTATCCACCCCAGCTGATGTTTTGAAGATTTTTTTAACTCTAGAAACCAACTGTGCCTGTAACCAAAATGTTCCATTGCAGTTACAACACTGACCCAAAAAGTTTGTAAAATTAGTCAAGTAAAGGCAAGGCAAGGCAAGGCAACTTTATTTATATAGCACATTTCATACACGAGGCAGACTCAAAGTGCTTCACATAAAAACATGTCATACAATAAATGAAATAATAAAATGAAATAAAATAGAAGAACTAAAAGAAAAGAAAAACAAAATTAAAAATGCATTATAAAAAGTGCAAAAGTTAAAAGTGCAATGTAGTTAAGATTTAGCTGAAAGCTAAAGTAAACATAAAAGTTTTCAGTCTTGTTTTAAAAGTGGTCAAAGTTGAGGCAAGTCTTAAATCTTCAGGAAGTTTATTCCAGCTATTTGTTGCATAGTAACTAAATCCTGCTTTCCCATGTTTTGTATTTACTCTGGGAATCACTAGCAGATTGGTTTCAGAAGATCTTAGCGGATCTAAAGGAGAAAGATCCAGTCTGGCCACGTACTGCTTGAGTTGCAATGGAGTTTTGTCCTGTGCCTTTGAACATTGCTTCTCCTGCCGCCTGATTGTGCTGAGTTACTGTAGCATTTGCTTAAATCTGTCTTTGTTACAGGTGTAACCTGCTATAGTCAAATTGTCCATACCCTTCAAGTTCCCTTGTCCTGGTCAGGCCACCCAAGCAGTAATGTACGTGAGACTTGATTCTGGTTTTCTTACATAGAAAGTATGTGGAAATGATGGGAACATTTTCTACAGCGGAACTATTGTGTGTGGGGACAGCTTGCATTTTGTGGGTTGGGGTCACTTCCTTTGCACGGGTGGATGCTTATAACAGGCGCTTTCTCTGTGTCCACAGGAGTACATCCAGAAGCTAATGCCGCCACTCATTCAAAAATGGAATGAGCTCAAGGATGAAGATAAGGATCTCTTCCCTCTATTGGAGGTGAGTTATCATTACGTGCTGCCGTGTCTCAGAGATATTTGGAATGATACCACCGCTATGGGTGGAAAATTGATGGCTGCATATTCTCTGTATTTGAGAGTAATTTGAGAAGTCCAAGTAGAATTAGAAAACCTTGTAGCACATTTTTAAAGAAACATTTGGACAGATACATGGATAGGTTTAGAGGGATATGGGCCAGACGCAGGCAGGTGGGACAAGTATAGATGGGACATATGGCTGGTGAAGTCAAGTTGGACCGAAGGCCCCTGTTTCCATACTGTATGACTATAATTCTAAAAAATATCAGACCCACCACTGCTCACGTGCTCTTTTGTATATGTCACACGACATTTGAAATATTGCTTTTAGTATTTAACCATCTGTTTCTGGTCAATCATATCCTAATATTATCCCTAACTTTTAAGGGCTTAATTGACTCCATCCAGCTGCCAAATCATTGAGCAGTTACTACCCTGTCCTCTTTGGATATTGCAAACCTACTGTTTTCTCTTCCTGGTCGGACCGCACTGGGAACAAATGTACAAGTTTACAAACTTAGTACAATTAAAAAGAACTTGGAAATACTGTGAAAATTGGGATGTTATAGAGCATTGTTATGGAGGATGCAAGACCTAACACAGACTGTGTCCATGCTATACTGTATAATGAACTGCTATCTTATCCTCTGCAAATGTATATAATATTTTGTAAATTGTTTGGTGTGACACTTAACCACATAGATTAGGTAAAATTGCACTTCTGACATTTGCTGATCTCTGGATACTGAAATAAGCCATAGAGCAGAGTTCTTGCTCTTTGCTGCCATATGGAAACCTACGCTGGAAAGTGCAGGTGTAAAAGTTTCCGCGTCACAATAAAGCACTTACCCGTATGATATGATCCACAATGATGGTTTCAGAGCAGAGGATGTTCCACTTGTTTTGAACCCTGCTCCCAGTGTGGTTGCCCTGATGACATTTGCTATTGATCCCGTAATTCCTATTTGTGGTGTTACTGATTCTTTTTCATCCCCAGTGCCTCTCATCAGTTGCCACGGCTCTACAGAGTGGTTTCCTCCCGTACTGTGAGCCTGTTTATCAACGTTGTGTCACACTTGTGCAGAAAACACTAGCCCAGGCTATGGTAAGATCCTTTTATCGTTGGTATTTGATTGGGAATTTTGCCATATGGAATCTTATCCAAAGCTAGCTGAACACCTTCAATGTCAGGGTGCATCTTCATCGGTTGCAGAGTAAGTGCTGCCTGTAGCACAGTGGAAAGCTATGACTGTATGCAGTGGGCAAGTTGCATGGTATGCAGGGTATTGCAGGGTGTGGAGGTCCACAGCATGGTTTCAGTTGCAGACTCGGCTGGTTTAAGCTTGTGTGAAACATAAATGACCAAATGAGTGTCAGTGACATGGATTTTCGCTTTGGTTGTGCTAGTTGATCTTAAAATAGTTGAATCTGGGACATGCCGTTGCTCTGATGAATAGAAATGCAGACATTCGAATACTGAATAACTTCTGTTGATTTTTTTTCTTTGTTCTGAAGCAGCATGTACCATTTTCAATGTTCCCCATGTAAGAATAGGGTTGGTGTCTTTCTGTGTTATCGACGAATGTTTCCTTACTGTTTTTCTCTTATCACTTTTGTTCTCAGATGTATAATACTCAGCCGGATCAATACGAGGCTCCAGACAAGGACTTCATGATAGTGGCCCTGGATCTGCTGAGCGGCTTGGCAGAGGGCCTCGGTGGCAATGTAGAGCAGTTGGTAGCTCGGAGTAACATCATGACTCTTCTATTTCAGTGCATGCAGGCAAGTGAAAGGAAGCCACGCTTGACAATTTGCGCCAGAATTTTTATGGCCTTGGTGTATCTGATCGAAGTGCTGCCAAAGATTTAATCATGGTTGCATTGCCTAAAAACCTGCTGGCAAATCCCACAATGTGAATTATTGCGAGCCATACATTAATAAAGTCTAGGAGTGGTAAAATGCCCCTTATTTTGGTTTAATATCTTGTCTAGATGTTAGCAGGATCAGCAATGCACTAGTGCCTCAAATATGGCACAAGTTTTGCTTAACTCTGAGATTAGTTTACCTTTTTGACAGTGAGTAAAGAGGTAGTGGCATTTACTCTCCCAGCCTGAACCAAATGACTTCCTACTTCAAGGTGAATCTGTGCCATCTAAGTGACGCATTGATCTAACATTTGGTTATTTTGGACCCTTGAGTCTGTATTGTGCCCTGTTACATATTTTCCCACAGAGCTACTATCTACAATCTTGTTTGGTGTAGTCATTGATTTAACATAAAACGGAATGAAGTTGTTTTGTTCTTCATTATTGTAACGGTGAACTGAATATTATAGAGATTTGATTTGATTTATTTCTTGTCATTTGAACCTCAAAGAGGCTCAAACGAAACTCTGTTTCCACAGCCATACAAACAAAACAATTCCTACAAGACACACAAACAATTCAATTTACAGAAAAACATCCATCACAGTGAATCTCCTCCTCACTGTGATGGAAGGCAAAGTCTTTTCTCTCCCCTGCCCCATTTTTCTCCCGATGTTGAAGCCCCAGGCGGGCAATGTTAAGTCCCACGCCCGGGCGGTATACAGCCTCGCTCCGGGCCCAAAAGTCACAAAGTTGGAGCCCCCGGCGGGCGCTGGATTTACGGCCCCGCTCCGGTCGTTCCAACCCCGCGACTCGAGCTGGAGAAGTTGCGTTGCGGGAGCTCCGGAAAGCGGTCTCTCACCCGGACCCGCGAACTCCCGATATCATAGTCCACAGGTCTGCAGCTGGAGCTCCGGAGTCGGGCAGCAGCAGCGAGCCACAACCGCTCCCCGCGCTCCGAGGCCGGCCAGCCCCACGATGGTGAGTCCGCAGCTCCACAGGCTCCGCGACTGGAGCCCCCAGGTCGTCCCGGTCGGAGGCCGCTTCACGGAGCTAGGCCCCAACGACAACGGAGACCCGACAGGGAAAAGGTCGGGTCTCCCGTGCAGGGATGAGATTTTTAAAGTTTCCCCCCCCCCGCCCCCCACATATACACAATTAAAACAGTACAAAAAAAACACAAACAACTACATTTAACTAGACAAAAATAATTTAAAAAAAATAATTAAAAAAAAGACAGACGGGCTGTAGGGGCCGCTGCAGTAATCCGCGCCGCCGCACTCCGAAGATGAACAGGGTTGAGGAAGAAGGTCAATTATGCCGTGTTATAATCCATGGGCTTTGGGTTTTCAGTGACACATCTTGTGTCTCCTCTCTAGGACACCATGCCAGAGGTGCGTCAGAGTTCATTTGCACTTTTGGGAGATCTCACCAAAGCATGTTTCCAGCATGTTAAACCCTGTATAGGTGAGTATTGAGGCTACAAACAAGTCTAATTGTATGTCTGGGTGCTCCCATCTAATTTGCCCCCAAATCTTTGGATAGTGCTTGATCCCTACCACTATTCTGAAAATAATTTGTATTGGTGATAAGAGAAAGAACCAGGTACAGGTACAATATTTAAAAGATATTTGCACTGGTACATGGATAGAAAAAAATTAGAGATGTGCCAAAAGAGACAATCTCAGATAGGCATCTTGGTCGGCATGGACGAGTTCAGCCAAAGAGCATGTTTCCATGCTGTGTTACTCTGGCTTGTAAATTTATTTAAAAAGTCCTGTGTTAGGCCATCACATTCAGGAATGCTTCCTAATATTGCTGAGCTATGTGGTTTACAGTAATAGTCTGGTTTTCCTTTAATATTCCCTGTCTACCATGCATACCCCACTCCTTGCCCCCTCCAGATCCTGAATTGCTGGTTTGTGCCAGATTCAAGGCTGGTTAGAATGGCTGCCCTTCTTGCATTAACAAGGAGCTGTTTAAATGTGGTATGGTTCTCCCCTCTGTGCAGACCACGTGGTCACTACATCTCTGCTTTTGGTAGTGTGGATGTGAATGAGTATGAAGCAGTTCTGTTTTCACTATTGCGACGTTTAAAAAAATAGTTTCCTCTTTTCCCACTCTCTTCAGCTGAGTTCATGCCAATCTTGGGAACCAACCTAAACCCTGAGTTTATTTCCGTGTGCAACAATGCCACGTGGGCAATTGGGGAGATCTGCATGCAGATGGGTAAGTTCTTTAGTGCAAATCCAATTGGAAGATTGGCCAAGATTGAAAAAGTGTGGGAGGCATTGATTGCCGTTTGTATCGTGTTGCCCATGGTCAAGGTGCACTCATGGCGATGGCTGAGAGAAAAACACTGTGAAATATCGTTACTTTGCTTACGCCCTTCAAGGGAAGATTAAGAGTTAAAACTAAGGGTTTTAAATTACAGGAGATTGATATTAAAATTGTGCTCGATGCTCATTAACGTGAGCTTTTTTTTAAACAAGTATCTTAGCTGTTGCCTTGTTGTTCAGTTTTGGGGAATATTGTACTTTGAACATGAACTTTGCTTTTCATTAGGTGCTGAGATGCAGCCATATGTGTCGCTAGTCCTGAATAACTTGGTGGAGATCATCAACAGACCAAACACTCCCAAGACTCTGCTTGAAAACACTGGTAAGAAACTGAAGCTGCTGAGTACCAGCTGAGAGCTCGGGGTTAAAATGATCATGCATTTTCAAAACTTGTATTTATCTGTCTGAATTTTCCTGTGCAAGTACAAAAGACCAACAGAGAACAGATATATTGGCCCCCATCCTGATCTGCCCTTCCCTCTCTGACAGAACGATGGAGTGCTACTAACACCTGGGAATACTGCAGTGATGATGAGAATATGCAGACATTTGAATCCTGAATTAAATGTTGAGCTTTTCTATTCTGAGCATAATAACTGAGGGCACTACTCCAACTGATTGTGTTGATGTTTGTTGAGATTTCTCGTTCCTCCTCCACAGCTATTACCATCGGTCGCTTGGGTTACGTGTGCCCTCAGGAGGTAGCGCCCATGCTGCAGCAGTTCATCAGGCCGTGGTGAGTGTTTCATAAGTAATCCTTGAACATAACCCCACTCAACCAAGAGCAGGCTCGGAGAATCGTTTCGCTGAGCACCTCCGCTTAGTCCGCCTTAACCTAACCGATCTCAAGGTTGCTCAGCACTTTAACTCCCCCTCCCATTCCCAATCTGACCTTTCTGTCCTGGGCCTCCTTCATTGTCAGTGAGGCCCAGTACAAATTGAAGGAACAGCATCTCATATTTCGCTTGGCTAGCTTACACCCCAGTGGTATGAAGATTGACTTCTCTAACTTCAAATAACCCTTGCTTTCTCCCTCTCTCCATCCCCTCCCCCTTCCCAGTTCTCCCACCAGTCTTGCTGTCTCCATTCTATCTCTGTCCCGCCCACTCCCCTGACATCAGTCTGAAGAAGGGTCTCGACCCGAAACATCACCCATTCCTACTCTCCAGAGATGCTGCCTGTCCCGCTGAGTTACTCCAGCATTTTGTCTACCCCAATCTTCACCTTCTCTCTCTTCCCCCACCTTTGCTACATTCCCAAAGTGGCCACTGGTCTAGTGCCAATAATGTCTTTGCTCCAGGAGGTCGTGTGGTGTGGAAGCTGCACCCGGGCAGTGGTGGGTGAGGTTCTCAAAAAGCCTACGGTCCATGTGATGCTACTTTTAACCTCCTGCTATATGGATCTACAGGTGCACATCTTTGAGAAACATCCGTGACAATGAAGAAAAGGATTCTGCCTTCCGTGGGATCTGTATGATGATAGGTGTGAATCCAGGAGGAGTTGTACAGGTGAGGAAATTGTTTGTGGTTTGCTGCCTTATGTGTGACTGAATCCCACTAACAAGGCTATCCCTAGTTGGTATTGAGTGAACTGATAATCTGTTAGCCTTCACCCCAAATCACCGAGTTAAAGATGACTTCTTTTCATGATGCTTGTATAATTCAGTAGTTGTCTGTATGGATGGGATACTGGTGAAAGCAAGCATTAGCAACTGCACTGTGGGGGTGGGGGGGGGGTGGGGGGTGGATGTTGTGGTGGATGTTGTGGTGGACCTACAGATTCAGAATTCCTTGGGCATTTTTGGGTGAGTGCAGAATGATGGTTCATTTTCTGCATTTCCTGCTCCACTGGTTTCAAGCAAGGTGTATGCATGGGTGAACCATGCAGGTTCTGTGTGTGCAAATGAAAACTGAACAATTTGTTCCTTCTAGGACTTCATCTTCTTCTGCGATGCTGTTGCGTCATGGGTGAACCCAAAGGACGACCTGCGTGAGATGTTTTACAAGGTAGGTGACTGTTCTGTGGACTCTAACTCTACCCTGAGATGGCCATTTCACTCACTCCCCTGGCTGCATACTGGATTCTTTGACATTTGTAGCTTGCATAATTAAATTGATGGTAGCTATTCCTATGTTGAGAGTGGTATTTCACAAGAGCGATGGCGTGCTGCTAACACCTAGGAATACTGCTGTGATGATTAGAATACGCAGACATTTGAATCCTGAATTAAATGTTGAACTTTTCTATTCTGAGCATATTAACTGAGGGTGATATTCCAACTGATTGTGTTGGTTTGTTGACATTTTCTGTTGCTCCTCAGCAGCTATAACCTATAAATATTGTGAGAGGGTCCAGAGGAGGTATACAAGAATGATCCCAGGGGTGATTGGGTTAACATTTGATGGTACTCAGCCTGTATTCGCTGGAGTTTAGGATGACCTCATTGAAATTTACCTAATGGTGGAACCTCTGGATAGAGTGGATGTGGTGGATGTTTCCACTAGTGGGAGAGTCTAGGACTTGAGGCCATGGCCTCAGAATAATAAGAGGGTGGTGAATTTGGAATTCATTTCCATAGAAGGCTGTGAAGGCCAATTGATATTTTTACAGTGGAGATTGATAGATTCTTGATTAATACGGGTGTCAGGGCTTATGGGGAGAAGGCAGGAGAATGGAATTGAGAGGGAAGGATAGATCAGCCGTGATTGAATGGCGGAGTAAATTTGATGGGCCGAATGGCTTAATTCTGCTCCTGCAACTTATTTGCCCCACACCATCCAGATAGAGTGATAAACAACCCTTTTGTCATTTAAGTTGGGTATGGTTAAAATATCTCTGCATGTTATATCTGTTGACTGAGTGACTTGAATTAGTGGCACATCAGCTGGATGTTGTTGGGGGCTCTTTGACCATCTTGTATCTCAAACAGTCAATCTTTGTGCATGTGTACAGCTCTGACATTTCACAACATTGTCTGTATCATCAGAATACTTGCCCCACATCCAGTATGGAGTGAACCAAACTGTTCCTCTTCAATATTGGGATGTTCAGGAGCCATTGATGTCTGCAACACATTTTACTGCTTAGCCACTTGATATGCCTGTTCAAAGCCTGTGTGATGTGGAGTTAAGCTTCCAACTGTATTCTTCAATGTGTTGGCTCATAGTGCACATGCTCCAATCAGCTTTTTTTTGGTTGCTGAAGCCCTTGTACTGAAAGCCCTAATCTTATTCTATACTTACACATTCAATTTCTATCTAGGTTCAGTTTTCTCCTCCAAACCATTCCACTCTACCTATTCTGATGTGCTTAATACGCACTGCTTGATTATGTGTTTGGGTTGATACTTTTGGGCAGTGCCTTGACTTGTTCTATGGTGTTAAGTATATGTGCTTTAGGACCCCCACAGCCAAGTCCATTCATTATGACCAGGTGCAGGATCTAGAACTCTGGGGGCTCAAGTGACATACCATGTGCCTCATTATCCTCTGCCTTATGCCCCACTAAAGTAAATGTTTGGTCCATGACGGTTCTATCGAAAGTGGCACAGGGTCGCCTGGGTAGAGTTGTTGCCTTACAGCACCAGAGCCCCAGGTTCGATCCTGCCTAGAAATGCTGTCTGTACGTTCTCCCCGTGTCCTGCATGGTTTTCTCCGGGATCTCCACAATTTCCTCCCACACTCCAGGGACGTACAGGTTTGTAGGCTAATTGGCTTGGTAAAATTGTAAATTGTCCCTAATGTATGTAGGATAGTATTCATTCATTCATCGTTGAAAACATTAGCGACGCAGTGGTGCTGGTTTCTGATGGGAATGGTGACGGACGCACCACACATCTCTGTCCTCCAGTTCCTGCGGACTTCCGCTGCTGGAAGTATAGGATTTTGATGTGTGTGTGTGCGTGCTTTATCATCATTCCTTACAACGCTATGTACAACAATAATCGCAACTTCTACTGAAGTGTGGATGGCCGTTGGCTCGCTAGAAGCTCATCCGCCCTTTGACAGGTCTTGTTTTTGGTCCTGCTGGGGGTCCACAGCCCCCCCCCCCCCTCACCTGGCAAACCAGGTGGGGGAGACGGTTTAGTCGCTGACTATCCGACCATGGAGCAGGTAGCACGGGATTACATGCTACCCGTGGCAGGGGGGGGGGGGCCTGACCGTAAGTATTAGTGTGCAGGGATCACTGGTTGGCGTGCCCCCAGTGGGCCTGTTTCTGGTGCTATGTCTCTAAACTAAACTAAAGAGCTCAGACAAGAAGATAATCTTTGTTTAATTCTAGGTAGTTTCAATCTTTATCATTGTATTTGTCTCTAACAGATACTGCATGGATTCAAGGAGCAAGTTGGTGAGCAGAACTGGCAACAGTTTTCTGAACAGTTCCCACCACTTCTGAAGGAGCGGCTGTCTGCATTCTATGGCGTATAGCTGAAGTTAAGGGACATAATGTCAGGTAGGTATTCTGTGACAGAGACCAGTGGGGTACAAGGATAGCATCTAGTGAAGTGGCAAGATCTGGTGTTTCTCCAGGTTGTATCTCATTGATCGGGCTTGCCCTGTATCTGAGGTTTGGAGTTGATGACTGCTGTCCACCTCCTCTTCACTGGCTTTGGAATGGAAAGCTATCCTCTTGGGAGAAGTATCTGGAATAGAATGACATTTGGGATTGAAAGAATGCTGGCAATACTCGAGATCAGGGCACATCTGTGAGAAGACAAATGGCTAACATTTCCAATTGAATGGTCTTGGAGCTGCAGCATTAAAACATAATTCTTTCTCTTCCCACAAATGTGGCCTGAACTGTGTGGTGTCAGCATTTTTGGTTTTATTTGGGGTTTGCAGTGTTATTTTGATTCTCAGCGGTTTGGGTTGGCGGCAGAAAGCAATCTTGGTGCCTGATGCAAGACTGGTCATTTCCTTTGGCTTGAATTCCAGGCTTTAAGATATCTTCTGTGGGTGGAGGGAAGGGGGGGTGGGGGGTGGGTGGTGGTTTAATACAAGCTATTCAATTATTTTAATGTTTAAAGCAATTTATTTTTATTTACTTCTGTAATACTCTGGATAAACACTAAAGTCTCTTTTTTCCCCCCTTCTTTTGGCAGGTTTCTGTTGCTGGGAGGGCTACTGGGAAATCATCCACATCTAGGAGTTGTACTGCCCTGTCAATGGGGGGTTAGGGTGGAGTTGGTGGGACAAAAAAAAAACACCCCCTTTCTCCGGAAATATCGGGGGGGAAACCGCCTCTAAACCAGAGCAAACGGGATCAATTAGGCTGAAAGATCTTGCACGCCTTTCTCTGAAGTGGCAATTGCCACTACACGCGGAATAATCCAAAGATCCTGAGGGTCAAATCTCTCGGACAATTCGGGAGGGGGCAAAACGTGTGGGGGGAATTTAGGGGAAAAAATTTAAAAATATAGGCAAGCTTAGTGAAGAATTCCAAAAGATTAATAAAATTGGCTAGGTTTAAACAGCCTTGACCATCTAAATTTGGGTAACACCAAGTCTGATGCTTGTGCCGTGGTTTAAGAGTAGAAGTTTTTAAAAGTCAAAACTTTTTTTTTTAAAACACATTAAAGCTAGAAAGCATACTGAGCTTTGTACTGTTGCATAGATACCCCAGCAGTCATCTAAAAAGAGTCACTGTTTCAAGCTAGACTGCATGGTGGCGAACTGTAATAGTCTAGCGATCTCTGAATAGAATGTAATGAACCATAACGTATGTGTGTAGATCAAGGCTTCACTGTCATTTCCGATGGTTTGTAACGGATCGGTCCAATGCGGAGTGGCGCTCGGCTTTCTGCTCCCCTCGTGCCTGGGAGTGGACAGGAGATATCGTCGGGGCAGGAGGGTGTGGGGTGGGAGTGCTGGGATGAAAGCCTGTACCTTTGATCCTGTAATGAAGCATGTCTGTACTGTCGGGCTCTGGCAATGCCCTGTTAAACGATGAACTGTTCGAGTTTGTTCCTAATTATTTTTTGTGATAATGTGCTGCTGCGCTCTTTTTAAAAAAAAGTGTAAATTGAAATGGCAAGTGTTTAAAAAAAAAAGCTTTTTTAAAAAAAACACCCCTTGCTAGGACCTGTGACTTTTTTAATTGTTCTATAGATGATTCCATGTTCCTGAACTGCAGTTTGACACAGGTGTGCTATTGGTGAGAGGTAGGAGATATTTGCTCTGTGCTGAATGGATTAAGGATTAACTGATGGAGCTACTGTATTGGTAGATGATGGCGGGGGAATACGACTAGTGTTTAAGTAGCCACAAACAGGCAAAAATTTAATTAAGTTGTATTCTAGATGGGTTCATGGTTATTATGGCAACCCATTTGGTCAGTGTATTGGCTGAGATGTTGTACTTGCAGAGTAGGGTCCTTCCAATGAGGACTTTGGGCAATATGTTTCCAATTTAGGAAAATAATGGGCGCAACAATAGTTTCACGCTAGTTTCCATTTTTGCTTTTCAAACCTCCTATCATCAGAATCATTCTGAATTTGATCACTGTATCCTCTGCTATAGATGATAACACTAGATCTGACCAAGCATTGGAGAACTGAGTCCTGTGGCAATACAGTCCAGTAGGCAACTCATGAAACGGCCTCAGTCCAAATCCTGCAAACGATAAAAATAAATTTAAATGGCCCGTTTCTTCCCTCTAGTCATGAGTGATGTTCAGCTCCATAAACCACGTGGGCTCTCAATGTTTGCCTGCTAGTTGTGAGCATTGTGCCTCTCATCTGTCTGCTAGTTGTGAGCATTGTGCCTCTCATCTGTCAAACCACGAACCCAGCCTGCCATGGACTGATCAGAAGCGCACACGTGTCACTGGTTTTGTGTGGACCAGGTAGAGATTTCCAACACCACACCCCCCCTCCCCCCCCCAAGAAATAATGTGCTGTATAACTGGCTTACAATGAAACGTACAAGTTCCCACCTGCTTGCTGAGCCATTAGTTTATTAAGAACCACTCACTGGATCTTTTGCTACATTGACCAGTGTAAACTATTATTACAGTGCCCATTATTCTTGTCCCGGGAAAGTAGTGGTGTCTTTAGTTCAAATCCTGTAACCATTCCTGTTTTCTCTTAGCAGGTTTGTCCCTTGCTTGTGGGAAATTTTTTGTAAAATTATTTTCAACAGTTAAGTGAAGTTCTAGGGGCACAAGGATTAAATCGATGGTCACATTTTGCCCAGGTTCTAGGTCTCTCCTACATTAGAGTGAGGCAAGATGCTCTGGGCCTCATTCCTCTGGTCTTTGTGTCTCTAAAAAGCTTACGGTGAACATTTTGTCTCTGAATTGTTGTGATTCGTGTCCTATTTAATGTGATAAGGATATTAGTCTGCAGGTGAGAAATTTAGTTTTGCTAATAAATGAGGAGAGTCTGGCTCCAAGTGCCCCTGGGAGCAGAGCATGTATAGGCTCTGGTCACTGGTGCATTTCCCCAGCTGCGTGAGGCCAGGCGATAGATTGTTAAACCCTTAATGTCTAACAGGACTTGGTGTTGGCAGGTATTCTATTTGCTTGCTGTTGGCAAGTGGTAATTGAGCAGGAATTTGGACCAGTCCTGACTATTAGTTTTATTTCCATGTCCATATGACCCCCCCTCAGCCTCCCAAAATGGGATGGTTCTCAATTATTTTCATTGATTTCTGGGGTATTGTGGTATTGGGCAGAGTGCTATCTGGCTGCTGTCACGGACCCTGGTGTGGTCTAATAGTATCTACCATTGCCACTGGACTGGAGGTCCACAGACCTGTCAGGAATGTACTGATCTTGCTCATTTTGGACAGTGCTTGTGTGTGGAACTCTAGTGGGACAAAAGAGAAGGTGGAACAAAGAGCCCAGCTCTCCTCTATGAAGCAAATCCAAATCTTTACCAGCAACCACCAAGACCAGGGCTGTGTTATATTTTGTGAAGCTTGCAAAGGGCCCTGATGTAAACTGTGCTTGGAGTACCTGCCAATAGATTGTGTGTTAGTTGTGAGTCTGTGTTTTAATTTATTAATGTTTGTGTTCAGCTGTGGCTCTCTACAATAGCAGTAAGGAGGTGAGAGTGAGTTTGGAGGGTGAGTGAATCTGTTGGAGGGATTGTGGTGCTCCTGTGCCATGACATGGAGAAGCAAACAGTTGTCTTTATCTGGCTGTACCTCAAACTGTCTGAGCACTTGCAGACTGAATGTTGCATGCTCAATGTGGTGCATATGTTTCTAATCCTTAAATGTTATTCATAGAAGTAAACAGCAGTGTTTCTTTGTCATGCTGATGTAATCACGATGTAGCCTGAGTATGTTGTTTGAACCAAAATGGGAAGGTGGTGTTTTGGAGGGATGGGGAAGGGAGGAAAATGATAATTGGGAATGTTAGTGACAGCATTGAACAGATATTGAGCTGCTTTGTTTTAACTGGGTGGTAAGAGGTTTTGGCATTTTTGCCTCTTCACTCACTGCCATTTTCACGAGCGAAGTCACACCCGAAAAGTCAAAGGCCTGAAAGGTATTCTTCCGTTGTTGGATGGCGATGCCGTGAGCAATTGGAATTAAGGCAGTCTGATTTCCCCTCAGTGATCTGCAGGGCAGTCATTTTCCCTGGGGAGGGAGGGGATGCAAAGTGGGAACTCGCCTGGAAACAACGAGCATTTTTACAGGGGTGTCTTGAGATGGGTAACTAAATCGTATTATACATTATGAATAAAAGGGAATGGGGGGGGTGGAATTCCAGGTCCCCTCTCCTCTGTTGGCTGAGAGTTGAGCAGCATTTACTGTGGTCATCTCCCTGGCTATGCCAGATGCTGGTCTGACTGTCACTGACACCAGGCAGATTTGAAGACTGAATTGGAATTTTGCTGCTCCACAGTTGCACTGATGCTGGGCACAGATGCCGGTGTTCTGAATGCGGACGGTGCATCCATGCACAGAGCTTCAGTGGGCAGATGGTTGGCATTTTCTCTAGCCACCCAATTGGGGTGGATCTTTGGGCCTGTGGGTTGTCCAGTGGTGTGGATCAGTAGTAAGGAGCTGGGTTATGCCAGTTGCATACTGTATTGTATTAACAATATCACTGACACTAATCTCAATGGTCTGTAAAAGGATGGTATAGCTTGATTCTGATGTCAAAAATATATTGGTTACCAGTTTGCACAAGTGAAAAGTGACTATTTTAACAGCCCTGCGTGGGATTGAGTTTGCAGAATGGATTGAGGGTAAAAACACTGTCTAAGCTGTAAACGTTGGTTCAGGCAAGGAGTATCTGAGAAAAGGCATGTCTCCCCGCTGCGTCTTGCTGTGCCTAGTTGCCTGCTCTTCCCCGCACATGTCCGCATTCAAATAGAAATTCTCAGTGCCTGCTCACACATTGCTACTGTTGTGATGACGCATTTTCCTGCGAAAAGCCAAGCAGGAGACTATTTTGAAAACGACATTCACTAAAGCTATGCAGTCTCTGATCCTGAGATGTGGGAACTGGGTACATTATAAAGCAGGAAGGCAGTCTGTGTTTGATGGCAAGGCTGTCCAGTGAGTGAAGAGCCAGGCTATGTTTGGCCTGTTTGAAATAGACGCTCTGGTCAGCATGCAGGCAACCTTTCCTAGGTATGCTATTCCATTGATGAAGGGTGCTGGGAGGAGATAAATGCTTTGGAGATGTTTCTCAGATGCTCTTATTGCTGGACTTGTGACTAAAACTGACCCCATCCCTGAACTCCTGTACAAGTGTTATGCCGTTGTCCCCTTTTAACTTTGAGTTGTATATTTGTAAATGTGCGGTGTGTTTCCTGTGAATTGATCAGTATAATGCCGGCCGTTTGCACCTTTGCTCAACTGAGATTTTTTTCTCATTTTTATATAAATTTGTTTTTTATTTTATTTTTTCCTTTATTGACTAAAATTGGTTTCTTGTGACTCTAGTTTGTGTAGTCCTGTTCTTTTTTTTCCTACTATAAAAATGGATTTTGATATAACTGGGGGTCCCATCTTTGAGCTCAGCTTCAGCTGCATTGACCTCCACGCAGTGAGGGAAGCTCTTTCAGAATTAAGCGCTATCTTTAGCTGTCTACGGAAGATTTGGAAGGTATAGCATTGAAAAGAACAACAAATGCAGCAAAGATTAAAGGTTGCCTAGGTTAGAATAATTTTACAAATCTAGTAAAGGATGACAAAATATGAATAGATGGTAAAGCAGCAAATAATACGTTAAAAAATAATCTTTACTGGCATATGAATATAAAGAGAATAGCTAAAGTAAATACTAGATTCTTAAAGAATGGGACTGGAAAATTAATTTTAAGTTGCTCTTCAGTAGAAAGCACTAATAAAAACACCGTGATGGTAAAAGATGATCAAGGGACAAGGAGGAGCATTTTAAAACAATCTCTTAACACTAGAGAGAGGCACTAGGCAGACAGCTGGAGCTAAAGTCTGGCAAGTACATTTGACCTGATCCTGGCTGATAAAGTGACTGCAGATATCATGAATGCATTGTAATTTACAAAAATGCCCTGCGCTGTGGAGATGTCCCAAAGGATTGGAAAACTGGAACTACCGCCACTTCAAAAAACAAACCTAATCTGCCACTAAGAAAAACTGGAATCCATTATTGAGGTAATCCCAGAACAATTAGAAGGTAGGTAAATAAAGCAGAATCAACATGGTTGATGAAAGGGAAATAGAATTTGACACATCTGGTTTGGTTTAAGGATGTAATGTGAGCATTGGTTAAAGCTGAACCAGTAGATAACTTACCACACGAAAGGTCACCTCAATGATAACATGGGATTGGGGTGATGTTGATGCAGATAGCTGATTTTCTAACTCAATACCGTTGGAACAAATGGAGACTCGGAACTCCAGATGCTGGAATATGGAGCAACAAACTCAGCGAGTTGAACATCGTCTTGTCAACATTTTGAGTGGAAACCCTGCACTGGGACCCTGAGTGGAAAGGGGCCAGAATAAAGGGGGGGAGTGATGATCTAATGTCCCTTTGGGATAACCTGCGGATGGAACCAGGTAGGGATGGGAATGGATGATAGATGGAGGCAGGCAAATAAAGGCAGGTGGAGACCGAACTTTTTGAATGATGGAACAAGCTACTTCTGTTTTTGTTCTTATTAATCCATGTACATTTTATTTGCAAGTTTGTTGCATCTTCCATAGGGATTTGAGTTGGGACTTGTGTCGGGGCATTTGGAATAATTGGTAGAAAAAATATTTTAAGGATGAGGGAAGTGATATATGGTGGTGTACTGTGCAATCTTGTTGTGCAAATATCAATCGGTAGTCACAACAAGCGATCATGAAAACAAGTATGCCAACCTTCATTGCACAGAAGTTTACATGGCAAGATAAAGGAAGACTTGAGATGGTACAAGGCTTTGGGATAACACTTGGAATTGGTCTGTGTATTTGAGGATGCCTTGCATTGTAGGTACAGTATATTCCCGTGACAAGGGTAATGATCTACAAGTGCATTATTAGCTACATGGGAGTTCAGAAGAGATTGAGATGTAAAGATTCTGGGAGGAATTGCTTGGATGCTTGCTGAGACTAATATCAAGCTAGAGACATCTTTAGGTGGCACAATCTTTATAATGAATGGTTGGTTGTTTAGATGAAGTTTCTTTATACGACTTTTTTATTTTGGACACTCCCTCCCTCCCACCCCACTCTGGGGACTGTGGGTGCTCCGTCACTGAGTATATTCAAGTCTGCCGGATCTGATATCGGACTGAAGAAATTGGATGAGATGGTGATCAGAATGGGAGGGTAAGTGGTGAGGCAGTTTCATTCCCTAATCGAGAACCATTAAAGTAAATTGTTTCTCTGACGCCTTCACATCCTAAAGTGTGTGTTCAGGATTGGGTAGTTGCCGCATAATTTGTGTTTTTTTAAAGCCCAAAATTTCCTTCATACCCATTATATATCCCAAAATCCAATATGTTTAAATCATTCCAAGTATATCCTGTCAACAATAGACATATACACTCAGTCTTTTATTTGTTCTTTATTATCTCAGTTTGTTCTTGTCAAAATGTTTTGCATTGCAGCTCAGCATTGATTAAAAGCATTGCAGACATGATTAGACTTTGGTGCTCTCACTAAGTAATATAACTTACAGAACAGGTAAGGTTTGTTTAAAGATCTCATCCAATAGATGACGTTGGGGGAATTCTATAATTGGCCCCAGGAGCGATTCAGCCCTTGGTGCTTTTCACTAAGGGGTAACTGACATCTTCAGCCATGCTCGACAAAAATGCTAGAGAAACTCAGCGAGTGAGGCAGCATCTATGGAGAGAAGGAATAGGTGACGTTTCAGGTCGAGACCCTTCTTCGGACCATGCTGGTACTCCTATCTGAAATCTATTAGAGTGATTTGATCTCTACTTTGCCCGGGAAATGGGGTATGGGTATGCTAAATACGGACCACAGCTGCTTGGAACAGCTGGATATGCTAATTCCTGAAGTCTCAAAAGTGCAGCAGGCCTGGGCTTCTAGATCTTGGTCAGTCTTGACACTCAGTTGTACAGATCTTGGATTCTGGTAAGGAGTCGAAGGTTTAATTTGATTGTGCAATAGTTGGATCATATTTTACACATTTTTATATATATATATATATATATATATATATATATATACACATATTTTACACTCATATTTACACACACACTCACTCACTGTATGGAGTTTCTCACTGTGGGATTTCTCCGGGTGTTCTGGTTTCCTCCCACACTCCAAGGACTTGTAAGATTGTAGCTTCTGTAAATTGTCCCTTGTGTGTCGGGTAGAACTAGTGTATGGGTGATCACTGGTCAATGTGGACTCTGGACAGAAGAGCCTGTTTCTATGCTGTATCTCTAATCCAGTGAATGCCTATTGCACTTGTTTGGCAAGTACTTCCTATTGCACGTGTTTGCCAAATACTTACATTTTTTTTAAAATATGTACAGATATGGTCTCACCAAAGCTCTAAAATTACAATACTTATACAATTCTTTTCAATGGTTCTTTTATCATGTGGCAAGGAAAAGTGAAATGCTATCTTTGCAGACAGTTCAGTAAAGTATTACTATACATAAACACAATCCCAGATTAAGTACAAAGTGTATAGAAATACAAGAGTTGCCATGTTGTATCTGCTTCCACCACCACACTTCCAAACACCCACCACTTTTTTCTGAACTTGCCCTGTGAAGCCCGTTTAAACTTTGCCTCCGTCACCTTAAAGCTATGCTCTCTCGTCTTTGATATTTTGATCCTAGAGAGAAAAGGTTCTAATTATCTACCCTTTCTATAACACTTGATATACTTAATTTATTCTGTTGGCTTCCATTGTATTTGGTTTCAGTCAATTGTTATTTCCCATGCTTTTCTCTGAATTTAATTTTATAGTTGTTTGACTGCTTAAGCAAATCTTTCCTTTTATGTGCTGTTTATTTATTGCAAATATTGCATATTCCAATGCTGAGCCTTGCCTTTAATGCCTTCTGCCTGTTACCATTATATGCTAATACCGAATTTGCCTTTTAATTCTCATCCTGGGTGACTGCTTATCTAATTTAAGCCCACACCTTTGCTTTTTCTGTTTTCTATGGATCCTTTCTTGAATCCTTTAAGGCACTTCCCTTGAATATCTCCACACTACCTCAACAGTGCAACAAATGAACTTTATCCCTATTATTTGTCACAGGCTGTGCGTATTGGCTTTTCCAAGCTGCCAATTCAAGTCAATGAAGTATTTGTTCCCTTTGTTGGCATGTTGCTATAGAGTTGAGGCACCCAAACACTGATCACTTCCTATTGTGTTGTAATCCACCCACCCCTTACCTTGGTGCCTGCTAATTATTATACAAGAACTGTAAGTATGAATGTTTCTCTGGCTAAACAGTAAAGACATTTATTTTTCTATTTGTTTTGCTACTTTTTAATACAAGATGTCGGGTTGGTAGCTTTTGGCTGCGCTTGCATCATTGTTCATGGATTTGCAAAGCTCTAGTGTGTACTTTGAACCACAATCAATGCACACCGTAGTGGTGGTGAAGACTTTTCACACATAAAAGTAAGCAGGTCATTTCAAAATCATCAGTTGCACAATACCTGGGCAGCACAGGAAAGCACCTACTTTTGCACTAGCTGGAAAGGATGCAGAGAAGCTTTAAGGCTGTTGCCAGGACCTGAAGGCCTGAGCTATGAGGAGAAAATGGGCAAGCTAGGACTTTATTCCTGGTAGTGCAAGAGGCTAAGGGGTAATCTTATAGAAGTGTATGAAATCATGAATGGGATAGATAGGGTGAATGCAGTGTGTTTTACCCGGAGTAGGGGAGCTGAGGACCAGAAGGTGAGAGGGGAAAGAATAGGAACCTGAGGCGCAGTGTTTTCACTCGTGGTGGTGTGTGCATGCAATGAGCTGCCAGAGGTGGTAGTTGAGGCAGGTACAATAATGTTTCAAGGATACTTTGACAGGTGCATGCATGGGAAGATTTGGAGGGATATAGCCAAATGGGACTAGCTTAGATGGAGCATCGTGGTTGGCATGGACAGGTTGAGCTGAAGGGCCTGTTTATGTACTGTATGATTCTGTGACTGCTGCTGCTTCCTGAGATAGATATGGAGCAAATTATTCAATGAACTGCATGTACATACAGTTCAATAGAAATTTAAAAAAAATGCTGTGTAAATCTGAATGCTGGAAGCATAGTGAACCAAACCATATACGTAGAGAGAATTTCTAGTTAATTCAAACTAGTAGCAAATGAAATATAATTGATACGTTGAACACATATTGCCTGCTATTTGCACTTTCGAACCCTTTATTTAGTTTATTGTTTTTTTTAGTTTAGCTTATTGTCATGTGTGCTGAGGTACAATGAAAAGCTTTTGTTATGTGCCAACTAGTCAGTGGGAAGTGCTGTTCAATTGCATTTAATGCAAAGAATGGGTGGCTCGGGGAGCTGGAGTGGCAGTTCCAATTGACCGATCTTGAAGTCAGAAGGGTTCCTATGGAGTGGTACTTTTAGAGAGGATATAATTGGATTCCTTCCTTGTCTCTCTGCCTCATTGAAAATATATCAATGCTTGGAACACAATTAGGGAGCGGAATTGGGCCATTCAAACTAGATCTGAATCAGACCAGATTCAAGGGCGGCACGGTGGCATATCGGTAGAGCTGCTGCCATACAGCGCCAGAGACCTAGGTTCGATCCCGCCTACAGGTGCTTGTCTGTACGGAGTTTGTGGGTTCTACCCGTGACCTGCGTGGATTTTCTCCAAGATCTTCAGTTTCCTCCCACACTCAAGATGTACAGGTTTTGAAGGTTAATTTGACTTGGTATAACATGTAAAATTGTCCCTAGTGTGTGTAGGGTGTTAACGTGCGGGGACTGCTGGTCGGTGCGAATTCGGTGGGCCGAAGTGCCTGTTTCCACGCTGTATCTCTTAACTAAATATGCCAATGGAGAGACAAGAGAATACTGGAATCTGGAGCAAAAAATAAATCATTGGAAGAAAGCAGGTCAAACAACGTCTGGCAAAGAAATGGTTGATGTTTGGGGTTGACGCTCTATATTAGGACTGCGAGTGGAGATAGAGAGAGGAGCATTTTGTGTATCTGAGGTAAAATTGATGGATGATAAATGTTGCTTGTGTTTCTTGGACCAAATACATACAGCTGTGAAGTGTGGAAATTAATTGCTCTGAACTCAGCTGCTCTAAAAGTGCTTTAGGCTATTCCACAGGAGTGTGAAAGCTCCAAGTTAGCTATTTATAGCGTACAAAATAATTACCCTCACACCTGTGCCTGAGAATGTTCGGCAAACAATAAAAAGCACCTTGGCAGACTGCAAGCATTAGAGACTTCAAACTGGAACTCGAAGCAAAGAAAACTGCTTGAGGAACACAGCAGGCCAGGAGGGTATAGAGAGGTATGGGGCATGTGGTAGCAAGCAATGGGTGGATGTTGATGAGGAAGAGTGATTGAAGAATCATCAGGAGGAGGAGGAGGAAGGAATGGTGGAGAAAAGTTGCAGATAATAGAGGCTGCCGATTCTGAGGGTAGGTAATGAGTGGAAACTGGGTTAGTGGCAGATGGAAATAAAAGCATGAGGAATGGTGATGACTAAGGGAGAGGGGGAAGAAATGTGGGTGACAGCTGTGGGAAGAAGGGTGTGTGAGAAGGACAGGGTAGACGGAGGGAGAAAACTGGATGTTCAGTCTATTGTATTTAGATTAGAGGTGGAATATGAGGTGCTGTTAATAATTATCATTTGGCTTCTCCCATGCATTGGAGGAGTAGGATAAGTTGGTATGGGAAGGAGGGGTAATTGTTAACAGCTGAGAAATCTGGGCATCGTCTCCCAAGAACAGAGGTGGGTGATGTTTTGTGTCTGCATCCTTCTTCAGACCACTTCTTCAATCCATCTCAAAGGTTGTATTAATGCTGGTCAGCGACACTGTACACGACGAATAAAGTAAACTTCCCTTTGCTTTACACTCTCTAAAGCGATCAACATGACTAATAAACAAAAGGGGAAATGGTGGTTTTCAAACAAGGCGTTAAGGGGATTTTTACAAGATGATTTGAGATGAGGTGATCCCATGCCTGGGGCAAAATGGGGAAGCTGCAGGGAACTCGCAAGTGGTGAGTTAGTCACGTAGTATGATAGAACTTTATTTTTCCCAGGAGGGAAAATGATAATGGTGATGGGACAATCCCAGAGATCATGAGTACAGGGACTGACAGCCCAAAGGCGATCACTAGAGGGTCCATTGCCTACAATATGATGGTGGAGACAGCCCAGAGATGATGAGCAGTCCACCAGCTACATAATGGTGGATCAGGCAGCCCACAGCCTATGAGTAGAGGGTCTGCCGCCTGCAATAATGATGGGGTAGACAGCCCAGAGGCGATGAGTAGAGAGACCACCAGCCACATTTATGATGGGGAGACAGCCCAGAGGTGGCGAGTAGAGGGTCCTCCAGCCCCTTAATGGTGGATCAGAAAGGCCAGAGGTGGTGAGTAAAGGGACCTCTAGCCACATTAATGGTGGATCAGACAGCCCAGAGGTGGTGAGTAGAGCAAAAAGATACCAGTGTAGAGGGACCTCCAGCCACATAATGGTGGATCAGACAGCCCAGAGGTGGTGAGTAGAGGGACCACTAGCCACATAATGGTGGATCAGACAGCCCAGAGGTGGTGAGTAGAGGGACCTCTAGCCACATTAATGGTGGATCAGACAGCCTGGAGGTGGTGAGTAGAGGGACCACCAGCCACATAATGGTGGATCAGAAAGGCCAGAGGTGGTGAGTAGAGGGACCACCAGCCACATAATGGTGGATCAGAGAGGCCAGAGGTGGTGAGTAGAGGGACCACCAGCCACATAATGGTGGATTAGAGAGGCCAGAGGTGGTGAGTAGAGGGACCGACCACCAGCCACATTAATGGTGGATCAGACAGCCCAGAGGTGGTGAGTAGAGGGACCACCAGCCACATAATGGTGGATTAGAGAGGCCAGAGGTGGTGAGTAGAGGGACCTCTAGCCACATTAATGGTGGATCAGACAGCCCAGAGGTGGTGAGTAGAGGGACCACCAGCCACATAATGGTGGATCAGACAGCCCAGAGGTGGTGAGCAGAGGGACTTCCAGCCACATTAATGGTGGATCAGACAGCCAGGAGAGGTGGTGAGTAGGGAACCACCAGCCACATAATGGTGGATTAGAGAGGCCAGAGGTGGTGAGTAGAGGGACCAGCCAGCCACATAATGGTGGATCAGACAGCCCAGAGGTGGTGAGTAGAGGGACCACCAGCCACATAATGGTGGATTAGAGAGGCCAGAGGTGGTGAGTAGTGACCCCACCAGCCACATTAATGGTGGATCAGACAGCCCAGAGGTGGTGAGTAGAGGACCACCAGCCACATAATGGTGGATTAGAGAGGCCAGAGGTGGTGAGTAGAGGGACCTCTAGCCACATTAATGGCTGGATCAGACAGCCCAGAGGTGGTGAGTAGAGGGACCACCAGCCACATAATGGTGGATTAGAGAGGCCAGAGGTGGTGAGTAGAGGGACCACCAGCCACATTAATGGTGGATTAGAGAGCCCAGAGGTGGTGAGTAGAGGGACCACCAGCACATAATGGTGGACTCAGACAGCCCAGAGGTGGTGAGTAGAGGGACCGACCACCAGCCACATTAATGGTGGATCAGACAGCCCAGAGGTGGTGAGGTAGAGGGACCACCAGCCACATAATGGTGGATCAGACAGCCCAGAGGTGGTGAGTAGAGGGACCGACCACCAGCCACATTAATGATGGGGGAGTCGCTACTTCCTGGTTCCATCCCGTTACCCCTGACAACGGGTGGGAGGGGGGGGACGTGCTCCGTCCAATCACGGGGCGTCAAGTGACGCTGGCGGTGACGCCATACGCCGGCGCCGCGCCACGTGGTGTTTTGTGACGCGAGGAGAGCGCGCCGCTGCATGGGCGGGCGGGCGGGCTGGCTTGGTCGGGATGCGGCAGGGACGGGGACAGGGGCAAGGCCCGGGGACGGGTTGCCGCCGGCCTGAGGTACACGCACCGCCCGCTCCTCTTGCTGCTTGGTTTCTTGGTCCTCCAAAATATTCCAATTGGAATTTAAACTGGAGGTGGTGGAGGGAGGACTTAAGCCAGAAAGGGTTTTTGGGAAGAAAGAGCTACCTTAAATTTAATTGCATCTGGTTGGGTAACTATGGTAACTATGGTAGGGTGAAGATTATTCCATGCTTCACCTTATTATTCCATTGCTTCACCTCCGCAGCGCCCAGCCCAGCCAGCCCAAGGCGCTCATCTCACAAGGTGTTAGGAGCAGACTCAGGCCATTCAGCCCATCAAGCTGATCTATCTTGAGGAGGGAGCAGTTAGAGAGGAGGTGTGTAACTCTCCGGAGGGAGGAGGAGAACTTCTTCAAAGTAGGCATACCTTGAGGAAGGAGAACTTTCTATCCCTTGTCAATTCTTCCCTTCCCTCCCATACCACCCCCTCCCCTGGTACTTTCCCTTGCAACCGCAAGAGATGCAACACTTGTCCCTTCACCTCCCCCTCCACTCCATTCAAGGACCCAAGCAGGCGTTCCAGGTGCGACAGAGGTTCACCTGCATCTCCTCCAACCTCATCTATTGCATTCGCTGCTCTAGATGCCAGCTGATCTACATCGGTGAGACCAAGCGGAGGCTTGGCGATCGTTTCGCCGAACACCTCCAGTCGGTCCGCAATAACCAACCTGAACTCCCGGTGGCTCAGCACTTCAACTCCCCTTCCCATTCCGTATCTGACCTCTCTGTCCTGGGTCTCCTCCATGCCCACAGCGAGCAACACCGTAAATTGGAGGAAATGCCCCTCATATTCCGCTTGGGCAGTCTACATCCTGGGGTTTGAACATTGAATTCTCCCAATTCTGCTAGCCCTTGCTGTCCCCTCCCCTTCATCAGCCATCTGGTTGTCTCCTCCCCTCCCCCAGCCCTCGGGCTCCTCCTCCGCCTTTTTCCTTTTTTCCTTTCTTCTCCCTACCCCCTATCAGTCTGAAGAAGGGTTTCGGCCCGAAACGTTACCTATTTCCTTCGCTCCATAGATGCTGCTGCACCTGCTGAGTTTCTCCAGCATTTTTGTGTACCTGAGAACTTTCTATCTCTCCCTCTTAACCCCATTCTCCTGCCTTCTCCCCATAACCCCTGACACACACTGTACCAATCAAGAATCTATCTGTCTCTATCCACTGGCTTGGCCTCCACAGCCTTCTGTGGCAATGAATTCCACAGATTCACCACTCTCTGACTGAAGAAATTCCTCCTCATCTCCTTCCTAAAGGAACGTCCTTTAATTCTGAGCCCATGACCTCTATTCCTGGACTCTCCCACTAGTGGAAACATCCTCTCCACATCCACGGTAGACAAAAGTGCTGGAGAAACTCAGCGGGTGAGGCAGTGTTGCCTATTTCCTTTGCTCCATAGATGCTGCTGCCCCGTTGAGTTTCTCCAGCACTTTTGTCTACTTTCGATTTTCCAGCATCTGCAGTTCCTTCTTAAACTCTCCACATCCACTCTATCCAGGCCTTTATATTGGGAAGGGAGCAACGACTGGCGTTTGCTGTTGTGGGTCAGGGTGGGGGGGGAGGTCTAGGGTCACTGGGGTCAAAGAACTAATAATTTCCTTTTTGCTCTGATTGCCAATCCTTAGATTACTAACCCTCCAACCAATGTAAGAAATTGCCTTTGTTTGCAAAGTCACGATTTGAACATTTTAATCCATTATTTTTTTTGGAGATTTTGTTTAGATTTTGAAGCATGGGAAAATTTACTTTGTTTACTTAAACGTGGGGTAAAGTACTTGTGAATTTTATTTGATCAGACCTGGGGGGCAAGAGAGCCGGAGTGGGTTGTGGTGTGGTTTGGAGATGATGTCTGGTGTTAGCCTGCTCCCATTTCTTCTCCAGTGGGTCTGGTAATGATCTAAATGAGCCACGGAGCTTCAGTGAATGAAGATTAACAAATCTCGTCCAGAATAGGTGAATCGAGAACCAGAGGACATAGGTTTAAGGTGAAGGGGAAAAGGAATCTGAGGGGTAACTTTTTCACATAAAGGATGGTGAGTGTATGGAAAAAGCTGCTTGAGGAGGTAGTTGAGGTTGGGATTATACCAACATTTAAGAAACCAGTTAGACAGGTACATGGATAGGACAGGTTTGGAGGGATATGGACCAGAGGCGGGCAGGTAGGACAAGTGTAGCTGAGACATGTTGGCTGGTGTGGGCAAGTTGGGCTGAAGGACCTGTTTCCACTATTTTCACTCTATGACTAAATAAGTCAGTGTAAACATTTTGTGTCCAGCTTCAGTAAATGAAGATGAACAAATATACAGCAGATGCTACAACCCGAAAATTCACAAATGTAAAATGCTGGGAACATCACAGGTCAGGCCGCATCTGTGGAAGGACAAACAGAGTTGATGTTTCAGGTCTGAGACTCTTTGTTGAACTGGGAAAGAATGCTTTATATCACCGAGACGATGAGGGAAGGAATTGGATTGTGCGTTACATTCAGTGTTCACGAGTTGATCTCTTGCCTGGGAGAAACCAAACATCGATTGGGCTATTAGAGATTGGTTGGGTTATTGCTTTGTGGAGCATCTATGTTTGAGTTCGCTGTGGCCTGTCACTTCAATTCACCATCCCAATTTCACTCTGATCTATCTAGTTGTGTTCTTCCTGCACTGTTTAGATATTGAGCATGGGAAAATGGCTTATTTGCTTAGACGTGGGGTAAAGTTCTTGTGCTTTTTGTTGATTAGACCTGATTCTTCAGGCATCACCTGGGAGCAGAGTCTTCCTCACCCCACACTGTCATATCGATCCTCACTGTGAGAGACAGGCTGGTGAGACTGAGACTTCAGTCCAACTGATGAACCGCAATGTGCCATCACGTGATTTGTGGAGACGTTTTCCATCCATGTTTCTCCGCTGAGGACCATTCCTGAAATGTATGTCTGGTATTCACTATTTTCTATTTGCACATCATGAATTTATAGCTTGGTTATTGGTGTGCAGTTCCTGTTTGCTTCTCTTTGACCACAAGGACTAGCACTGTCAATGTTCTATTGATCTTTGTAGTTTAGTTTAGATATACAGGCGGAAATAGGCCCTTCGGCCCACCGAGTCTGCAACGACCAGCAATCCCCGCACGTTAACACTACCCCTACACACACTGGGGACAATTACATTTATGACATGCCAGTTAACCTACAAACCTGTGCGTCTTTGGGAGTGTGAAAGGAAACCAAAGATCTCGGAGAAAACCCACACAGGTCACGGGGAGAACGTACAAACTCTGTACAGACAGCAGTCAGGATCGAACCCGGACTCTAGCGCTGTAAGGCAGCAACTCTACCGCTGGGCCGCCCAGTATTTCATTTCCTTTGTGTCTTTTGTAGAGCCGAGTTCATCTCAAAGCTCCTCACAACCACTGTAATTATACATGTGTACGGTCCAACTGATTTGTAGGCCCACAATATCAGATTTCTGCTACAATGGGAGGTGGATGGTCTGACTCACTCCTGGCCCCACGGCCTTCATTTCACCTTGTTATGTTCTAGGCGCAGAATTAGGCCATTCAGCCCATCAAGTCTAATCCACCATTCAATCATGGCTGATCTATCTTTACCTCTCAACCCCATTCTCCTACCTTTGCTGTATACCCTGACACCCGTACTAATCAAGAATCTGTCAATCTCCACTGTAAAATATCCATTGTGTTGGCTCCCACAGCTCTCCTTGGCAATTCCACAGATTTACCACCCAACTAACTAAATAAATTCCTTCTCATCTCCTTTCAAAAGGTATGTATTTTTATTCTGAGGCTATGGCCTGGTGATCCTAAACTCTCCCTCTAGTGGAAAGAATCCTCTCCACATATTGCCTGCTCCTCTGGTCTCTGACCACCACCTGGGACACTTCTGGAGCCTGTCATCTGCCTCCTGATCCCAGACGCCAGACTTGGCATGATTCTGCAGCAAACCCACAAAACAATCCCAAATTGAAACTATGTGTTCTGGAGTGCATTGAGGAAATAATATCGGGGGAGAAGTGGGGCTTAATGATAGTTACAATTGTAAAATAGTCAACAGAAGTGGTTTAATTAATGATTTAAATGCTTGTTTTTAAAAAGTATGTGTATACTGAATATTCTGCTTTTGCATATAATCTGATTTAATAAAAGTTATTTTACTTTTGCGCAAGTTTGTCTGTCTTGTCCACAATTCAGCCACAATTTGTTAAGTTTACCTTGTAAGTTAGGCAGGGTGGTTATTTATCATAAGTGATAGGAGCAGAATTTAGGCCATTCGACCCATCAAGTCTATTCCGCTATTCAATCATGGCTGATCTATCTCCCTCCAAACCCTATTCTCCTGCCTTCACCCCATAACATCTGACACCTGTACTAATCAAAAATCTATCTATCTCTGCCTTAAATACATCCACTGACTTTGCCTCCACAGCCTTCTGTGGCAAAGAATTCCACAGATTCGCCACCCTCTGAATAAAGAAATTCCTCCTCATCTCCTTCCAGAAAGAACATCCTTGAATTCTGAGGCTATGACCTCTAGTCCCAGACTCTCCCACTAGTAGAAACATCGTCACCACATCCACTCTATGCAGGTCTTTCACTATTCTGTACGTTTGCCACTGGGACACATGATGATGCACTAATTTATCCTGCTCTGGTAGAGAGGGGTGAAAGTCACCATAAGCCACACATTAACCCGTTTTCCGAGGTAGGAAGGCTGAAGGTCCCGGCCTGAAAAGTTGTTATCCATATCCTCCAGAGATGAAGAGTAGAAATAAAGAGCTACACAAAATAAACACAGAGTGCTGGAGTAACTCAGCGGGCCAGGCAGCATCTCTGGAGAACATGGATAGGTGACGTTTTGGGTCGGGACCCTTCTTCAGACCCATCTCCTTCAGAGATGCTGCTGGAGAGAGCACGGCATGGTGGCGCAGCGGTAGAGTTGCTGCCTTACAGCGCCAGAGACTCGGGTTCGATCCAGTCCATGGGTGCTTGTCTGCACGGAGTTTGTATGTTCTCCCCGTGACCTGCGTGGGTTTCTCCAGGATCTCTGGTTTGCTCCCACACTCGAAAGACGTACGCTTTTGTAGGTTAATTGTCTTGGTATAATTGTAAATTGTCCTTAGTGTGTGTAAGATAGTGTTGGAGTGCAGGGATGGCTCGTCGTCGTGGACTTAGTGGGCTGAAGGCCTGTAACTGCGCTGTATCCCTAAACTAAACTAATTAATGTTCTGTGAAGCAGCGGGAGACTGGTTGGTTTGAATCCATGTGCAGAGCAAGTCCCGACAAGCTTTCAGCAATCTAAGTTATTTGCTGCATGCCTGCTGACAGAGGGATTACAAGGTTAATTCCTGGGGATGGCGGGACTGTCATATGCTGAGAGAATGGAGCAGCGGGGCTTGTACACTCTGGAGTTTACAAGGTGTATCGTTGGGCGGCACGACTCTCGTTTGCAGCGGCCTCTGCAGTCCGTCTGTCTTTTTATTATTTTTGTCTCGTTTTTATGTAGTTTTTTGTTATTTTTTTGTCGGGGTGTGTGTGTGGGGGGGTGGGGGGGGGGGGGAAACTTTAAAATCTTTCCCTGCACGGGAGACCCGACCTTTTCTTTGTCGGGTCTCCGTTGTCGTTGGGGCTGGGCAACGTGGAGCGGCCTCCAGCAGGAACGACCTGGGGCTCCAGTTGTGGAGCTGCGGACTGCTCACCGTCGCGGGGCTGGCCGAGTCCGGAGCGGGTGGAGCCTGTGGTGGAGCGCTGCTGCTACCCGACCCCCGGAGATTCGGAGGCTACAACCGCGAGTCTGGCGGATGGCAACACCGGAAGCCCGCGGGTCCCTGGTGGGGGGCCGCTTTTCGGGGCTTCCGCAGCGGCGACTTCTCCCGCCCGAGTGCGGGGTTGAAGAGCACCTGGAGCGGGGCTTTATCCACCCGCGCGGCTTGGAATGGCCGCCGGACTTTGCGAACGCGCGCCGGGGCTCTAACACCAAGACCCGGTGCACGACCCTTGCATTAACCGGCGTGGCTTTAATGGCCATGGGATAATCACCATCGCCCGCCGGGGGCTTTGACTTTGACTCTGACATCGGGGGAGGGGGGGGGGGGAGTGCAGTGGAGAGATACGTTTTTTTGCCTTCCATCACAGCGCTGTGATGGATGTATGTGTAAATTGTGTTGTGTCTCGGGTCTTTTTCGTTTTGTAATGTATGGCTGCAGAAACGACATTTCGTTTGGACCTCAAGGGGTCCAAATGACAAATTTGTCCAAAAGACAAATAAATTGTATTATTATTAGTTTAGAAGGACGAGGAGGGATCTTATCGAAACATATAAGATTGTTAAGGGCTTGGACACACTAGATGCAGGAAACATGTTCCCGATGTTGGGGGAGTCCAGAACCAGGGGGCCACAGTTTAAGAATAAGGAGTAAGTCATTTAGAATGGAGACGAGGAAACACTTTTCTTACAGAGAGTGGTGAGTGTGGAATTCTCTGCCTCAGAGGGCGGTGGAGGCAGGTTCTCTGGATGCTTTCAAGAGAGAGCTAGATAGGGCTCTTAAATATAGCGGAGTCAGGGGATATGGGGAGAAGGCAGGAACGGGGTACTGATTGGGGATGATCAGCCATGATCACATTGAATGGCGGTGCTGGCTCGAAGGGGCCAAATGGCCTGCTCCTGCACCTATTGTCGATTCTCCAGGTAAATGTGTGCTCCTGTGTTGCAGCAGCCTCTTCTGCTGACGGTGGGGCAGCGGAGGCAGGATGGCAAGCGGAGTGACTGACGGCCCGTGCGATCCGCCTCCAACCGAGGGAGAGTTGGAGCAGGAGGATGAGCTGGAGCTGCAGGCCCAGGAGTACATGGACCACGTGCGCAACCCCGAGTTGTGCGGCCCCCGGCCCCGCAGCTGCCCACTGGAGCCGTGCAGCGGCAGCAGCAGCAGCAGCAACGCGGCAGCAGGTCCAGCGCCTCTGACCCAAGTGTCCGGCTGCGGACCAGTCAGGTGCAGCCCGTCGACAACGTGCAGTCCAGTCTCCTCTCCCTCCCCTGGGAGCTGGTCCTGGAGATCTGCTCCTACCTGGACGCCAGGTTCGTGCTCGGAGTCCTCCCCTTGGTGTGCCGAGCATTCCAGTGCGTCCTGACCGATGAGGTGACCTGGAGAATACGGGCGCAGAAGATCCTTGGCTTGACCTACCCAGTGTTGGAAGGTTGGTGACCAGCGCATAGACCAGGGGTTCCCAACCTTGTTCGTCCCGTTTACCCCCGGCAACTTTAATAGCACATAACAATGTTATTTCACTTATTTAAGAACAACTAATGATGAACAGATACCAGAACCAAGCACAGTCAGTCAATGAGAAAACATATGTACAAATCAGAATTGACACATTTACCCCCTAACTTTTGTCCATGCATCGAAGCTAGTCCCATTTGCCTATATTTAGTCCATATCCTGCTAAACATTTTCTACCCATGTACCTGCCCAAGTGTCTTTTAAATGGTGTTAATGTACTTGCCTCGACCACCTTCTGTGGCAGTCTGTTCCACATAGCCACCGACATCTGAGTGGAAAAGTTGCACTTCAGGGAGGTATTAAATCTTGCCCCTCTGAAGTTATTGTCCTCTTG
>CM075992.1:2185804-2215608 GCA_038087875.1 Malacoraja senta
TTGTTCATTGTATTGTTTTCGACATAATTAAACACTCGTGACTCTCTTGACACTTTACGTTCATCAGTATTTGAGATAAAATGTATTACTGAGAAGCAGGGGAATTGGACTAATGAAATTGCTCTGATAGCCAGCATGATGGGCTGTAAGACCACCCACATTTGAGGTTGTTCTGAGAGCCAGCATGGACTCGATGGGCTGAAAGGCCTCCTACATGAGATTGCTCTGAGGACCAGCATGGAAACGTGAATGGCACGATTGTAATCGTGCATTGTCTTTCTGCTGACTGGTCAGCACTGGTTACCAAAAGCTTTTCACTTGCACACGTGACAATAAACTAAACTATATGAATAGAAAGGAACTGCAGATGCTGGCTCACACCAAAGGTAGACACAGAATGCTGGAGTAACTCAGCGGGACAGGCAGCATCTCTGGAAAGAAGGAAAAGGCTAAACTACATGAAATTGCTCTGAGGGCCAGTATGGACTCCATGGGCTGAAAGGTCTCAGCTCCACCACGTGACCAGTCGCGGTGTCCCCCGTGTGCGCACGCGCCTAACCTACAATGCATCGCGCGGCGAGAAGATGGCGGCGCCCATGGACTGGATTTAACGGGTCGTTTTTGCTCACGAAGGCCTCCTTTTCCTCGGCGTCATGAGTCCGAGCGGCCTGTGTGTGCGGGCCCTGGGCCGGGGCAGGGCGCTGAGGCCGCGGGAGTTGCTGCTGCAGCCCCACAGGCCTCACGGAGCGCCGGGCCCGCAGCTGATGCTCGCCTCCAGCCCCGCGCTGGCCCAGCGCTTATCCCGGGACGTGGAGCTGCGGCCCGGCTTCGTCAGCCCGGCCGAGGAGGCGGCGCTGCTGCAGGAACTGGAGCCGCGGCTCAAGCGCCAGCGCTACCAACGCGATCACTGGGACCAGGTAGGCTGCACCAATGGCGATCAAAGGCCAAAACTACCAAGGTGACCACCACCTTCTGTGTGGGAAACCTACCCTTAGATCTCCTTTAAATGTCTCCCCTCTCGCCTTAAAACTCTACACTCCCCTGCCCGACCCTATCTATGCCTCTCATTGTCTTATCAATCTTTAAGGTGTGTGTGTGTATATATATATATATATATATATATATATATATATATATATATATATATTATATATATGTGTGTGTGTATGTATGTGTGTGTGTATATAGATATATAGATATATATATCTATCTATATATATATATATATATATATATATCTATATATATATATATATATAAATATATACACATCTTGCATTTTTTTCTCGTTTGTTTCTCGAGTCATGGGATATGGGGAGAAGGCAGGAACGGGGTACTGATTGGGGATGATCAGCCATGATCACATTGAATGGCGGTGCTGGTTCGAAGGGCCGAATGGCCTACTACTGCACCTATTGTCTATTGTCTATTGCTTCCTATAAGCAGTCCCTGTAAGCCTAACCATCGTAAACACACTAAGATCTAATATCTGTCACTTTTTCCATGGTTGGTTGGTTCAACGATTCCACTGTCCCTTCAATTCTCCAAATACCGCATCCCTTTCTAAAGGAAAATCAGATGTGATATATTCATTTTAGATTTAACCTCTGGATCCACACACAGGTTGCCACCTTGATCCCAATGGTCCCTACTTTTTCCCTAGTTGACCGCTTGCCCTTAATATACTAATAGCATAAAGCCACAGACATACAACGTTGAAACGGACCATTTTGATCCAACTCATCCAAGCGTCCAAAGTGCCTTCCATTTGCCCACAACCTTCTGAACCTTTGCTATTCGTGAACCAGTCTAACTGTTTTAAACATAGTAATTGTACTCACCGCAGGGATTTTTCTCAATCTTGCCTGTTGGGGACATTTTGTGCCACTTCACCCTGCTATTTACATTGTGAAGAGTATGCTGTAGTAGATAGCTCAGGGTTGTGATTGATTTTTTTCTCCCTATTTCTGTTAACTGATCTGAGGCAATCCATGGTTATCGAGAGATTGAGAAGTCGGAGTGGAGTGAGCAGAATGCAGCTATCCTGCAGCGGCTGCGGGATATAGCATTCCCCCCGGGGGTGCCTCAGCTCTCAATGGTGCATGTACTGGACCTCGAGAAGACGGGTTTCATCAATCCTCACGTGGACAGTGTGAAGGTTAGTGTCCAACCAAAGCAAGCTTGACGTATTTGGACTCTTCTACCTTTTACCCTCATTCATGTGTTGGAATTGGTCTATTCACAGTATTTGGGGATTTGGACCCCAATGCAAAAGAATGATAGTAAATACTTTATGTACTTTCCTTCCTAAACCAATTTTTGAAAATTTCTGTTGAGATCGCCTTCCACAGCCCCTCAGGAAGCATTACCCAGAGCACAACAGCTCGCTCCATATCATGCACACACCCGCTTACATTGGCATGGACACACACACACATTTGCTCATTCATTCACATCCATTGGAGCATTATGTAACTATTTGTCTTTCTTAATTCCTATCAAAATGTTTAGTTACGTTCCTATCTAGTGTCCAAATGTGCAGTAAAAATTGTTCTTAAAATGTTTTTAGATGGGCTTTGATTAAGATACAGTGTTGTGTGTGCAATATGTGTGCGCACTGGCACAGTTGTGTGCTTGCGTGATAGAGCACTGGTCATTCTGTGGTGAGTTACCTGCCGGCGCCCCCTCTCTCCTGGCAGTTCTGTGGGGACACGATTGCCGGCCTGTGCCTGCTGTCGGGCAGCGTGATGCGGCTGCTGAGTGAAGACAACAGCGAGGACCGAGTGGATTTGCTGCTGCAGCAGCGGTGTGCCTACGTCCTGCGGTGAGCTGCAGAGTGGGGCCAGACTGGAGAAATGGGAGGAGGGAGAAGAACAGCAAATGACAGAGGAAAAAATAGAGGGTGTTTGTGTAGTGGAGGATGTGTGAGGGAGATAAGAGGCATGCGTGTCGTGTCTGCATCTGGATATGTGTCTCTGTGTCTGTATGTGTGTGGTTGTGTCTTTCTGTCTGTGTATGTGTTCCTTTCGGTCCGTGTGTGTGTCTCTGTCTTTTTCTCTGTGTGTGTGTGTGTGTGTGGTTGTGTGTTTGGTGTTGTGTGGTGTTGTGTGTGTACCCGCCCGCATGTGTATAAAAGAGAGAAATGAAGATGTGGGTTGTAACGGAAAGAGTTAGGAGGATGAAGGAAAGTGGGAGAATGTCCGGGATGGGATAGGAAGGAGCATTGCATCCTTTCTCCCCTCGTTCACTACGGGGCCGGGGGTGTTTTACAGGGGAGCCGCACGATACCAGTTCAACCACCAGATCCTGAAAGAGGAGGAGTCGTTCTTCGGTGGACAGAAGGTACTTCGCGATCGTCGGATCTCAGTAATCTGCAGGAACCTGCCTGTTAGCCCAGTGGCAGCGACAGGGTGACCAGGTCTGGGTAACTCCACTGATTCATTCATGGTCTAACATGGTGTTGTGCCATTGCATTTTGTTGGCTATGTGTCCCTCCCTCCCTATAATCACACACCAGGTCATCTCTTCAGCAATCTTTATTTGAATAGAGAGCGAATAAATCTTAAGCATTGAACAGCAGTCTTTAAAATAAATAAATAATTTAGATACATAAATATTTCTGACAACATGAACCATCAGCAATCTCTGGCTCCCGCTGTTCGTCACTGAATCTGCCTCCTGCTCTCTCTCCGCCCACCCCCACCCCCACAGCCCAAACTTCAAACCACCTTCATCATGGAGAATGGAAATGTTAAATACTAGTGACCAGAGGGCCAGTTTCAATATAAATACTTGTCACATTTACAGCATTGAGCTTAGCTGCAGTTCAGCAGGCGAGATAAAGTCTGTAATTCTCTAAAGGATTGACTTGAACAACTCCTAACCCTTGGTCCGAAACCCTTGGTCTGTTCTGACCTGACCCTTGTATTTCAGGAATGTTTGTTTGTCTGGGTCCGTGTGTGTCGGGGTGTGGGGGTGCGTGTGTGAGTGTGTGTTGGGGGACGTGGTACATGTATGACTGTGTGTTGGGGTCTGTGGCTGGGTGTGTGTGTGTGAGTGCCTGGGCGTGTGTCTGTGTCTCTCGCCCCAGTTGTGCACAGGACGGGTTGGTTCCCCGGGCTGATCGCTGCAAAGTGCGATGAATCCCGAGGTGGTCCTGCACCATTTCCCCCCCCCCCCCCAGCTTCGCCTTGTCTGACAGCGCATGTCCCCCGCCAGCAGGCTGCTGGTACTGAGTCACATCCAGCCCTCCAGTCCAGCCTGGCTGGGATTAGTACATTGGGATGGTTGACAAGGACAGAGCGCTCCACGGGTATGGGGAACTAGTGTCTCGCATACGAGGCACTGTCAGAACACCCCACCCAACACCCTCCCCCCTCCCCCATCTCAACTACAAAGTTGGTTATGTACCCTAACACAGCACTGGTGGGGATCTGCGCTGGAACTTAATCACTTTGTTTTTTCAACGTCCCCCTGCCCATCTGGCTCAAGAATTTGCCTCCTTTTCAGACCTGGTCTTCTTAAACTCCCCCCCCCCTCCCCATAAACCCCCCCCCCTCCCCCCCCCCCCCAACCTCCCCCCGCGGGTTAACCAATGCAGCTGCACTCTGATGCGGAGAGCTTCTCCACAGTTTGCCAGCGGTTGGTGGTGTCGAGGAAGGTGACGTCCTTGAACTGCGTGGGGCGGCAGCAGGGGTAGCTGACGATCTTCTCCCGGGACAGGTTGAGCAGCTCGGCCTTGCGCAGGAGCAGCGACAGGGTGAGGTCGTGGTTGGTGAGGGTCAGGGGGCAGCTGCCGCTGCAGTACTTGAAGAGGACTATCTCGTCGGACTGGTAGCCCAGGCCCAGGTCCTGCACCCGCAGCTGCAGCGCCCGCAGCCTGCAACCCCGCTCCTCCCACGCATCGCCCTTCCTCATCACAAACATCTTGCGCTTCCTGCGGGACCTGCCTGGGAGCGACTGCGGGTCGGAAGCTTCAAGCGACAACACTGGAATGGGAGATGGTGTAGACTCCTCCTCTGGCCCGAAGTCAGAAACTCTGGACATCACTGCAAGAAACAGCACATCAATTAATACCCCAACAACGGATGGCTCTTGTGCTTCAGTATCAGTTTATTGTCACGTGTACCCAAGTACAGTAAAAACATTTTGTTGCATGATAACCAGTCAGTGGAAAGACAATACATGATTACAATTGATCCATTACATTGTATAGATACATGATAAGGGAATAACATTTAATGCAAGGTAAAGCCATGAATTAATATCCCAACAAGCAATCGGAAACACCACTCAGTAATCACACGTCGGTGGCAGGCGTATAATTTGAACAAGCAGAAATATCCATTTCTGAGATTCTGAATATGAAAGCTGACTTTAGTACGTTTCCACACATCTCCGAATCCTGCGGTCCTAAAGACTACTCCTCTCCAGGCTTGAGTTGTTCAAATACATTTATAGTATCATGCATAGGAAGGAACTGCAGATGCTGGTTTAAACCGAAGATAGACACAAAAAGCCAGAGTAACTGAGTGGGACAGACAGCAGCATCTTCAAACCTTTCATTCTTTTGATCTTAGCACCTTTTCATCTCCAGTTTCCCTCTCTCCTGACTGTCTGAAGAAGGGTCTCGATCCGAAACGTCACCTATTCCTTTTCTCCAGAGATGCTGCCTGACCCGCTGAGTTACTCCAGCAACTTGTGTCTATCTATAGTATCGTACACCTGATTTAAGCACAACATTTAGGCACCAGGATGAGCAACCAGCTGAATGTTGTCAAATTCCTTAAACTGTTGTTTACAGACTAGGAACATCAGGCTTCATAACTGAAAGCACGCATGTGAATCAGATGGTAGATAAAAATGCTGGAGTAACTCAGCGGGTCAGGCAGCATCTCTGGAGAAAAGGAATAGGTGACGTTTTGTGTGGAGACCCTTCTGTCTGCCCTTCCAGTCTGATGAAGGGTCTCAACCCGAAACGTCACCTATTCCTTTTCTCCAGAGATGCTGCCTTACTGAGATGCTGAGTTACTCCAGCATTTTGCGTCGATCTTCAGATAAAACTAAAATATCACTAAAAAACTAAAGTACACACACACTCCAGAACGTCACCGAAAGTCATCCTGTAACCGTGATGGGATGGGGGAAGCCTCACTTACCAGGCAAATGCGGTGCTGGCTCCCTGGTTTCTGGAGGTGCACTTCCCCTGACAATGGGGAAAGCAATGAGTAGGGCGAGCAGTGTGGGGACTGCCATTGTCCTAGCGTCCGGAGATCCCCTCTTGCGGCGAGCAGGCAGAGCGGCTATCCCCGCGATCGCTCCCAGTTCTTGATCTGAATCTAATTTCAGCCGCTCTTGCCCCGCTGCTGCCGAATGTTGTGTGATGGAGCGAGTGAATTGAAGTATTTAAAGCGCATCGCTCTCCCTGAATCCTTGCACCGGCACATATTTCATAGGACATTCCTGGCATGTCTAGCCGGTGAGCTGCCGGGTGTCAGCAAGTCCACATACCTCAGGGAGCTACAGAAACCACGCTCACCGTGAGCAAAGCAAAGCTCATCCTGCTCCTGCCAATGAATCATCGGCTGCAGGCCAGCAGTACCCGCCCAGCCCACCAGAGGCAGCACCTGCCTCATGACCGCCCTCCACCAGGTCTCACTCCGCATCTGCCCTTCTAGTCTTAAAATTCCTTAAAAGGATGGCAGTGGAGCAGACATCACTCTCACTGTTGCGTTAAAATGGGGGTCTCTGTCTCAAGCCAAAGCCTTCGGTTTAATCCGAATCGCAAGTGTGCACAGATCTCTCAGCTCACGTGGACCAGACACGATACAAACACCTGTACACAAAACCCATCGTATCTGTGAAGACACAAACCTGGTTGTATCCAAGTACACCTGGTCGCATGCAACACCTATGCTGCACCCAAAGCCCCATGTTCCTGCACTGTGAACCAAGCCCATCCAACACCTGTTCCATAACCAGAACCCATTGCCATTCCAGGGCATGTTTCACACCTGCGAGATCCTCAACCCATCACACACCCAGAGTGCGCTCTTAAAAATCTCCCACTTGCACCGTGTCCAAAACCCGCTCACATCTGTACTGGGTCTGGAGTCCCTCGCACAGCAAGAGGCCAGCACGCAGGTGTAAATAACCTGGGCAGTAAATGGCCTTGGACGTCAACGAGACCTTTACATTCACAAGTGACAGGCAATAACCATCTTCAACAAGACCATCTAATCACCTCTCATAACATTCAACATTCACCAGCCCTCTGCACTCTGTGGGTCAATGTTGACCAGGAGTTTAACTGGCCTGGGTTGCTACAAGGGGTGGATCTGCAATCACGCATTCAATCACTCTTTTAAATCCATACTCCAACAGCAGCATTTCTTACTTTCCCTTTTATCAAGTACCTAAACACTGGACTGCCGATTGTAATCATGCATTGTTTTTCTGCTGACTGGTTAGCTCACAACAAAAGCTTTTCACTGAACCTCGGTACACGTGGCAATAAACTCAAACTCTCTCCTCCTCATCTACAAAACACAGTTAGAAACACAATGGAACACTCTGCTTGCTGCAACCAAGTGCAATGCTCAAGAAACCCATCAACAAACAGAGCACTTTGCTTGAATTAGGGATCTAAGTAATCTCCTCCACAACTGTTATACAATAACTGCAGTGGTTATTTGCTAAAGCTGCTATGTCAAACTGGTGACCTCGACCACCATGTAGAAGGATATCAGACAGACAGGAGTGTTAATACCACTGGATTCCCCTCCACTTAGCACACCTTTACCACATAGACTCTCAACTCCCACTGCACCATCACATAATCTCTCAGAGTATGGAGTAACCCATCATCATGGGTTACTCCATCAGTGCAGAGGGAGAAGAGGAGGGAAGAGACTGCAGACCTAAGACTTTTGCCTCCATCACAGTGAGGAGATGTTGGGTGGACTCACTGTGGTGGATGTTAATATGTGTTTATTGTTGTTTTATGTATGACTGTTGCAATTTCGTTCAGACTTCGGTCTGAATGACAATAAAGGGCTATCTAATCTATCATGTCCATACTAAAGATAGACACAAAATGCTGGAGTAACCCAGCGGGACGGGCAGCATCTGTGGAGAAAAGGAATAGGCGACGTTTCGGGTCAAAGCCCTTCTTCAGACAGAACCCATTCAGCATGCAGAATAACTGATATCTTCAGACTGAAGAAGGGTTCTGACCCAAAATGTCACCTATTCCTCCTCTCAAGACGCACTGAGTTACTCCAGCATTTGGTGCCTATCTTCGGTATAAACCTGTGTGTGTATATATATATATATATATTCTACACATATATATACAGGCAGACATTGGAGAAGGTCCAGAGGAGGTTTACGAGAATGATCCAGGGATGATTGGGTATGAGGAGATCGACGGGCCTGTACTTGCTGGAGTTTAGAAGGATGAGAGTGGATTTCCTTGAAAACGACTGAATAATGAAGGATGTGGAAAAGATTTATTTTAATAGTGGCAGAGTATAGGATGAGGGCATGGCCTCAGAATAAAAGGACATACTTATAGAATGGAGATGAGGAATTTCTTTAGCCAGAGGGTGGTGAATCTATGGAATTCATTGCCACCGATGGCTGTGGGGGTGGAGACCAAATCATTGGATATTTTTAAAGTGGAGATTGATAACTTCTTGATCAGTAACGGCATTAAAGATTATTGGGAGAAGACAGGATTGGGGTTGAGAGGAAAAAGTAAGAGGAAGAGTAAGCCATATTTGAACGGCAGAGCAGACGATAGGCTGAATGGCCTAATTCCGCTCCTATGTCTTATGGAACTGGCTGCTGCAGCATTTCTTTCTGAGCAGGAGGGGAATGCAGAGGGAAATACCCACAGCAAAGCCATCCAACACTGGTGCTTCACTGTGAAGAGGGTGCTTCCTTTAGTGATCCATCACTCACAAGGTGCTTTTGATATTTACAACTCCTCGAAATGCTTGGTTGAATTTTCTCGGTATAACCCTGCAGACTGTGCTCGTAAATCCCTCAGCACCTGATCTCCAGCCTAATCCCCTCACAAATCACCCTGGCTGCTTCAGGGAGAACATTTCCACCTGCAGGCTCCCCTCACCAGGACCCTGAGCAAAAGCAAAGCAGTCGTAGAGATTGCAAGGCAGCGACTGCCTGCACTCGGACATTGGAGAGGGCAGTCCGGAGAGGCTGGGGCCACATCAGGTCTCAGCTCCCTCTAGATAGACACAAAAAGCTGGAGTAACTCAGCAGGACAGGCAGCAACTCTGACCCGAAATGTCACCCATTCCTTCATTCCAGAGACGCTGCCGGTCCCACTAGCTTTTTGTGTCTATCTTTGATTTAAACCTGCATCTGCAGTTCCTTCCTACACGTTTCCTCTGCACCGCTCTCCTGCCCCACAGTCTGTGGAAGGTTGCAGCCACCCGCTCTCACTGTTCTGGTCAGGCATCCAGCCTCAGCTACAAAGGTGACAGTCATTTGTGAACCTTTCTGCTTGGTCCAGGCTAGAGAATGAACTGTAAATAGTGGAGCTTCACCAACTGATGTGGGTCCTCTGTGCAGCTTGACTCAGCTCAGTCTGAAGCACAGCAGAGGCACCATGGCCACCAGTGCAAAGCACAACCCCTGGGTCCTGGCTGATGCGAGGACATGCATTGAGAAGGGCAGCAAAATTAGTTCCTGAGAGGTTGAGGTGCCCCCTCTGTATCTCACAACTCCTCATGCAACATTAGGAGCAGTTGGAAAGATGCACTGCCTATATCACATAGGAAACTGAAGATGAGGTCTAAAGAAGGGTGTCAACCTGAAACGTCACCTATTCCTTCTCTCCAGAGATGCTGCCTGACCCGCTGTGTTACTCCAGCACTGTGTCTCATCTATGAGATTTTCATTGTTTGGACACATCTCCATAACACAATTTTGTTCACCTGAAAACCAAATAACCAGCACACCAAACTTCAACAACCTCTAAAGTTGACTTACGCCAATCTTTCGACACTATTCAATGTTAAAACCCGACATTCCAATAACCCCCTTTCCCCATATCTCAGCCTCAAGGAACTCCCCCTCTCCATATCCCAACCAAGCAAAGAAATTCCTTTATCCACATCCCTTAACTCCAGGAACTCCTTGTATGTGTGCCACATTAGTCCACGGGCTAAGCTATGTTTACTGGGGGGGGGGGGGGGGGGCAAGGTTAATAGTGTAGGAATCTGACATTAACAGAGAAAGCTCTGACTGGGGACCTGAGAGCAAGTGGATACAACGTAGAATTAGAACCAGGCCTTACCAGAGAAAAAATCAGGAACCATTTCTTCACACAAAAAGGTGGTGGAAATCTGTTCTTCCAAAACGCTGGCTGCTAAAGGGCTACGACAGTATATGTTAGTTGGGAAAGGATATCAAAGGATGAAAGAGCTGGGAATTCTTGATCGGTCCGGGTGTCAGGGGTTATGGGGAGAAGGCAGGAGAATGTGGAGAGAAGGCAGGAGCCATGATTGAATGGCGGAGTAGGCTTGATGCACTGAATGGCCTAATTCCGCTCCGATCACTTATGACCAAAGAGGATTTCAGAATCATATTCCCTCTCGGTAGGAGGTTCCACACTGAACTACCTTTGCAGGAGCTTCCCATTAAGGCTGAGGAATGGGAGTTATTTTATCAATGGCACATTCCTGGTATGTTCTCTCACTGATAAGGGATGAGAGCATAACAGATACTTCCTGGAATTCAGCTGATACGTCCCACTTAGAGTCCAGACACCACTCCAGCTAATTAAGCCTCTAATTATCGACAAACCTCCTGTGAGGAAGTGAGAGGAATGATGATGCAGCATCGTGATGGAGGATACAGAGACCCACGCCATTGTTGGTCCTTATTACTGCATTTTTTTCCACAATTGATTTTCGTCAATAGACAATAGGTGCAGGAGTAGGCCATTTGGCACTTCGAGCCAGCACCGCCATTCAATGTGATCATGGCTGATCATCCCCAATCAGTACCCCGTTCCTGCCTTCTCCCCATATCCCCTGACTCTGCTATTTTTAAGAGCCCTATCTAGCTCTCTCTTGAAAGCATCCAGAGAACCTGCCTCCACCACCCTCTGAGGCAGAGAATTCCACAGACTCACCACTCTCTGTGAGAAAAAGTGTTTTCTCATCTCTGTTCTAAATGGCTTACTCCTTATTCTTAAACTGGCGTTTAAGAAGGAACTGCAGATGCTGGAAAATCGAAGGTAGACAAAAGTGCTGGAGAAACTCAGCGGGTGCAGCAGCATCTATGGAGCGAAGGAAATAGGCAACATTTCAGGCCGAAACCCTTCCTCAGACCTAAACTGTGGCCCCTGGTTCTGGACTCCCCCAACATCGGGAACATGTTTCCTGCCTCTAGCGTGTCCAAGCCCTTAACAATCTTACATGTTTCAATGAGATCCCCTCTCATCCATCTAAACTCCAGAGTGTACAAGCCCAGCTGCTCCATTCTCTCAGCATATGACGGTCCCGCCATCTGCTTTTCGAAGGCTTTTTATTCAATCTGCTTTCATGAGCCAACCTGGCAGCAGACCCCATACACCCTATGTTCCCACTCTGCTGAACCTTGTGATCTTCACTGCCACCCTCACCCACGTCTGAAAAACAGCCATTTATCCCAACTCTTCTCATCGTCCTGCTTAAAGGCTGTCCACTTTAGCTGATGTTATTGGCCATCCAGCCACCAGGAACAGTTGCTATTTTCTGTCTAAACCCTTCTTAATTCTAAGCTTCTATCAAACCTCCTCCTGACATCCTCTACTCCTACAACAATGCCATCTTCTCCAGTTTCCCCACAGAACTGAAGGTTCACGTTCTGGGGGACAGTCTAAGATATCTCTCTGAAGCCTCCCAAAAAACCTCAAATGTAAGGGGAAAATATATTGTTTTGTTTTGAGATAAAGTGGGTTGTCTTCTGGGGTCCGTCTAAGATCACCCAGTACACACATGAGTCGGGAGGACTGAGAGGTGATCTTATTGATCGAGTCATAGAGTGATACAGTGTGGAAACAAGACCTTCGGCCCAACTTGCCCACACCGTCCATCATGTCCCAGCTACACTAGTCCCACCTGCTGCATTTGGCCCATATCCCTCCAAACCTGTCCTATCAAAGTCAAGTCAAGTCAAGTCACATTTATTTATATAGCACATTTAAAAAACAACTCTCGTTGGCCAAAGTGCTTTACATTTGTTATAAGAATAGCACAAACAAAACAAACTACATACATATATACATGTAGCCCTCACTCAGAGGACGTCAGGAAAGGCTTGGGAGTATAGATACGTCTTTAGTCTTGACTTAAAAGAGTCGATGGAGGGGGCAGTTCTGATGGGAAAGGGGATGCTGTTCCACAGTCTAGGGGCTGCAACCGCAAAGGCGCGGTCGCCCCTGAGCTTATGCCTAGACCGTGGGACATTCAGTGACCCCAAGTCGGCCGATCTGAGGGGCCTGGATGTGGAGTGGTGGGTGAGAAGACTTTTTATGTAGGTGGGGGCAAGCCCATTGAGGGCTTTGTAGACATGGAGGAGGATCTTGAAGTTTATACGGAACCGCACAGGGAGCCAGTGGAGAGGGGCCAGGATCGGGGTGATGTGGTCCCTTTTTCGGGTGCCCGTCAGGAGTCTCGCTGTGGCGTTTTGGACCAGTTGCAGGCGGGACAGGGAAGAAGCTTAGAATCAATGTTTCTTAAACGTTGACAGACTTGTGCCGGATTCTCAGATTCAACCTTCAATCGATGTAAGTGCATCCATTGTTAGGAACAGTGTCTCCAAAGCCTGCTACAGGACTAGAGGGTGTGAGCTGTAGGGAGAGGTTGAGTAGGCTGGGTCTCTATTCCATGGAGCGCAGGAGGATGAGGGGAATCTTCTAGAGGTGTACAAAATCATGAGCGGAATAGATCAGGTAGATGCAGAGTCTTTTGCCCAGAGTAGGGGAATCGATGACCAGAGGACATAGGTTCAAGGTGAAGGGTAAAAATTTAATAGGAATCCGAGGGGTAACTTTTTCACACAAAGGGTGGTGGGTGTATGGAATAAGATGCCAGAGGAGGTAGTTGAGGCTGGGACTATCCCATCGTTTAAGAAACAGTTAGACAGGTACATTGATAGGACAGGTTTGGAGGGATATGGACCAAACGCAGGCAGGTGGGACTAGTGTAGCTGGGACATGTTAACCGGTGTGGGCTCTAGGACTCTTATCAGCTCCACCGACCTGTGATGCCGACCAGCGGGTTGTATATTAGATCCCTCAAAGGTCACATTTCTCATTCCCCGGGAAAGTAACTTCACCAAATAAAGAGAGGATTGTGTAGTTTTTTCCCCTTTAAATTAAATGTTTTGCAGTTATTCAACTAATTCAAAATCCATGCGGGATTATCAATATTGTCGCTCCTGCGATAAACAGCAGGAATAACTTGGGCAGCCCACAACTATGCAGGAAAGCTTAGAAGAATGGAAGGAATTCTGATAATAGCCAAATAGGAAAAATTCCGGAATCTATAAATACTGAATTGCCATAAATCAGGCTGGGTGTTCGAGCTGCTTCTGATGGTCAGTTGTTGCAGGGTCCGGGTGCTTGGGGGGCGGGTGTGGTCTCCACAATAGCTGTCTGTCTGCCGAGACCCAGGTCGATGAGGAATCAGGGGGTTGTAGATTCATGTCTGAGATAGCATCTGACCATCAAAGTGTAAACAGGCGCGTTGCAGACAGGCAGGGGCGATGGAAGCGGTGGGTGGTTTTGTTTAGGGCAAGCTGATAGATAGTGTGTTCAGGAAGGAACTGAAGATAGACGCAAAAGACGAGTTCAGGCTGATGGGAGTCCGGGCAGAGGGAGGATGCAACCCGGGGGACAGGCTGGGGTTACTCGCTCGTCCAGCGGGGTTTAGTCTCAATGTGTAGGAAGGAACTGCAGGTGCTGGTCTACACCACCGTGGGAGCAAAATGCTGGAGTAACTCAGCGGGTCAGGCAGCATCTCTGGAAACAAGGAATGCGACGTTTCAGGTTGAGACCCTTCTTCAGACTTCAGAGTCTCTGTAAAACTAAAAGAAAAATTACTGGACATAAGTAGATAAGAAGACAGAGACAGCTCGAATTGAATCTGAAGAAGGGTCTCGACCAGAAACGTCACCCATTCCTTCTCTCCAGAGATGCTGCCTGTCCCGCTGCTGAGTTACTCCAGGATTCTGTGTCTATCTTCGAATTGAGAAAGGTTGGAGTTGATGATGCATTTCAACACTGGAGCAGAAACATTCAGGCTGACACTCTGTTGTACAAAGGTCGCGAGTGCTACACTGTGACTGGACAAATATTGAGGAAGTGTAGCAGAGGTAAAAAGGCAGTGTCAAAGGAGCAGTGCACTGTTGGGGGGGATAGACACAACATGCTGGAGTAACTCAGCGGGACAGGCAGCATCTCTGGAGAGAAGGACTCAGTCTGAAGAAGGGTCTCGACCTGAAACGTCACCCATCCTTCTCTCCAGAGATGCTGCCTGTCCCGCTGAGTTACTCCAGCATTGTGTGTCGATCTTCAGTGTAAAGCAGCAGTTCCTTCCAACAGTATTCTCACCAGCGTGTAGTTGTTCCATGTGCGTTAACATTCTCTGGGGCCCAGAGGCAGAGGAGGAGAGAGGCAGAGAGAAAGACAGAGGGGCAGCAAGGGAGGGAGAGGGAGAGAGGCAGAAGGAAATAGGGAGAGAGATAAAGAGAGAAGGAGAAGTAGAGAGAGGGAGAAAGATTCACCTGGTGGTCTGACAATAGACAATAGGTGCAGGAGCAGGCCATTCAGCCCTTCGAGCCAGCACCGCCATTCAATGTGAACATGGCTGATCATCCCCAATCAGTACCCCGTTCCTGCCTTCTCCCCATATCCCCTGACTCCACTATTTTTAAGAGCCCTATCTAGCTCTCTCCTGAAAGCATCCAGAGAACCTGCCTCCACCTGAGGCAGAGAATTCCACAGACTCACCACTCTCTGTGAGAAAAAGTGTTTCCTCGTCTCCATTCTAAATGGCTTACTCCTTATTCTTAAACTGTGTGTGGCCCCTGGTTCTGGGACTTGGATCAGTGCAAAACTGAGAGCTGAGCCTTTTTAAAGAGCCGAGGAAATGTGTGTGACATGAGTGAGTGAGTACCTGGTGTGTGGACCACACTTTCACAAGCTCCACTGATGCTGGGACAGATAGGAATTGCATTTTAGAGACGGCTTTTTTTCACCACAGATATCTAACAAAACAAGGTGATGAATGGTTCTAAGGAGTCAGATCAGAGAGCAGCCATGATAGAAACATAGAAAATAGGTGCAAGAGTAGGCCATTCGGCCCTTTGAGCCTGCACCGCCATTCAATATGATCATGGCTGATCATCCAACTCAGTATCCTGTACCTGCCTTCTCTCCGTACCCCCTGATCCCTTTAGCCACAAGGGCCACATCTAACTCCCTCTTAAATATAGCCAATGAACTGGCCTCAACTACCTTCTGTGGCAGAGAATTCCACAGATTCACCACTCTCTGTGTGAATTTTTTTATTCTCATCTCGGTCCTAAAAGACTTCCCCTTATTCTTAAATTGTGACCCCTTGTTCTGGACTTCCCCAACATCGGGAACAATCTTCCTGCATCTAGCCTGTCCAACCCCTTAAGAATTTTGTAAGTTTCTATGATCCCACTGAACAGTGCAACAGGGTTGAATGGCTTCCTCCACATTCAGTAGTGCAGCTGCATCACACCTTCAACAACCCAGCTCAAGTCGTGACCTCCGCTGCTGCCCGTGTGGAGTTTGCACCGTTTACCTGTGCCCGCGTGGAGATTCCCCTGGATGCCACAGTTACCTCCCACATCTCATAGACGTGCTAATCGGTCGCTTCCTTGGCTGCTGAACATTGCCCCGGGAATGTCAGCTCGTTGGTGGCCGGAGATGTGAGACAGAATAGTAAGTAAGTTTATTGGCCAAGTATTCACATACAAGGAATTTGCCTTGGTGCTCCACCCACAAGTAACAACATGACATACAGTGACAGTTACGAATGACTCAGAAAACACAAAACATTAATAATAATAAAACATTAATGATAAAACACTAATGATAGAGGGAAGTAAGTGGGGAGAATGGGATTGCTCTCTGGACCGGTATAGGTTTGATGGGCTGAAAGGCCTCCTCTGTTGCAGGGAGATACGAGTTGAATATTGTACTCCATGCACACTCCAAGCCTATACTTTGTCAGAAGATAGACACAAAAAGCTGGAGTAACTCAGCAGGACAGGCAGCATCTCTGGAGAGAAGGGATGGGTGATGTTTGGGGTTGAGACCCTTCTTCAGACATTCTTCAGGGTGGAGCAGTGAAGGGTTACTTGTAGCATTGGGGGCTAGTGCTGAAATAAACACCAGGATTCTGACTGGAAAGAGCTTTCAAAAGTACAACGCGAGGACACAGACCCATCAATCGTGTACACTTCTTCACAGCCGCTCCGTGCCAGCTCCTAATCCCAGATAATCCTCTGATAGTTGAAGAATTCCAGCCGCCTGGCCCTTGGCAAGAATCAAATCGGAATCAGCGTGCGGGTGCCACAGCTCTCCCCCTGGCACTCCATATCGATCCTGAACACCCCTCGCCAGCTCCAGGAGCTTGCCCGTGCCAAGGGGGTAGCCCCGACGCTGCACAGGTACCTCAGCTGGCAATGGAGAGGGGTCAGGGCAGTTGGAGAAGGGAGGTTGGAGAGAATGTGGAGCGGCACAGCGGTAGAGTTGCTGCCTTTTACAGCGCCAGAGACCCGGGTTCCATCCTGACTACGGGTGCTGTCTGTACGGAGTTTGCATGTTCTCCCTGTTACCGTGTGGGTTTTCTCCGGGTGGTCCGGTTTCCTCCCACAATCCAGAGACGTACAGATTTGCAGGTTAATTGGATTCTGTAAAAATGTCGCTTGTGTGCATGATAGAACTAGACTATGGGGGATCGCTGGTCGGTGTGGGCTGAAGGGCCACTTTCCACACGCTATCTCTAAAAACTAAACTGATTACAGCATCTACAACACAGCTATGCTGAGACTGAGCCCCCATCGCTGAAACATCCAACCAAGTGCGAGATTTAATCTCAATTAATTTAAAGTGATCCAAAATGCTGCTGCCCTTGACCCGTTGTCATTCTTGCTGGCCCTCACTGGCCTCTGGTTCCCACACTTAGACCGTGCATCAGGGACTAGCTCACACCACAGTCTTGCAAATTCTTTCATTTCACACTTTTCCCAGTCAACATAAAGCACAGAACTCTGTACAATGCCTTCCAGGACGGAGATCAGGAGAAATGGCTTTCGTCGGACGGTGGTGAATCTGTGGACTTCATTGCCACAGAAGGCTGTGGAGGCCAGGTCAGTGGATATATTTAAGGCGGAGATAGAAAGATTCTTGATTAGTACGGGTCCAGAGGTTATGGGGAGAAGGCGGGAGAATGGGGTTAGGAGGGAGGGATAGATCAGCCATGATTGAATAGCGGAGTAGACTTGATGGGACAAATGGCCTAATTCTACTCCTATTCCTTATGCCAATAGGTGCAGGAGTAGGCCATTCAACCCTTCGAGCCAGCACCGCCATTCAATGTGATCATGGCTGATCATCCCCAATCAGTACCCCGTTCCTGCCTTCTCCCCATATCCCCTGACTCCGCTATCTTTAAGAGCCTTATCCATCTCTCTCTCTCTATGACCTTATGAACACAGCCTGAAGAAGGGTTCCGACCCAAAACATCACCCATCGTTTTGCTCTGGAGATGCTGCCTGACCCGCTGTCAGTCCAACGCTTTGTGTCTAACTTCGGTCTAAACCAGCATCTGCACTTCCTTCCTACACAGGAACAGGCCCTTTGCTCACAATATCTGTGCTGACCATGACGCCAGATAAACTAATCTCATCTGATTGCACAAGATCCATTTCCATGCCCTTCATGCCTTTATAACAAGAGGAATCAAATATAGGAGCAAAGAGGTCCTTCTGCAGTTGTACAGAGCCCTAGTGAGACCACACCTGGAGTATTGTGTGCAGTTTTGGTCCCCTAATTTGAGGAAGGACATTCTTGCTATTGAGGGAGTGCAGCGTAGGTTTACAAGGTTAATTCCCGGGATGGCGGGACTGTCATATGTTGAGAGAATGGAGCGGCTGGGCTTGTACACTCTGGAGTTTAGAAGGATGAGAGGGTATCTCATTGAAACATATAAGATTGTTAAGGGCTTGGGCGCACTAGAGGCAGGAAACATGTTCCCGATGTTGGGGGAGTCCAGAACCAGGGACCACAGTTTAAGAATAAGGAGTAAGCCATTTAGAACGGAGACGAGGAAACAGAGTGGTGAGTCTGTGGAATTCTCTGCCTCAGAGGGCGGTGGAGGCAGGTTCTCTGGATGCTTTCAAGAGAGAGCTAGATAGGGCTCCTAAAAATAGCGGAGTCAGGGGATATGGGGAGAAGGCAGGAACGGGGTCCTGATTTGGGATGATCAGCCATGATCACATTGAATGGCAGTGCTGGCTCGAAGGGCCGAATGGCGTGCTCCTGCACCTTTTGTCTATTGTCTATCTAAATCCCTCCTGAACTCCACATGAGGTATTACCCAAAGTTAGAACCAAACCACTTGGCAACCGCAAGTCGTATTTCCTTATAACAAAATGCTGGGGGAACTCGGCAGGTCAGGCAGCATCTCTGTAGAACATGGATCCACGTCCTCCACACCTGCTGCCTGACAAATTACATGTTGTTTCTAATCGCTCCTGTGCAGCACAAAAGATAACCAAGCTGCTGATGTCTGTAAGAGTGCATCCCGGTGAGATTTGACACCTCAGGGCAGTCTGAAGAAGCATTCTGACCCAAAACGTCACCCGCTCGTTCTCTCCAGAGGTGCTGCCTGACCTGCTGAGATACTCCAACACTTTGTGTCTATCACCGGAGAACATGGATAAGCAACACCCTATCGAAGGGTTGCCTGTCCATGTTCTCCACAGATGCTGCCTGACCTGCTCAGCTACAATAGACAATAGACAATAGGTGCAGGAGTAGGCCATTCGGCCCTTCGAGCCAGCACCGCCATTCAATGTGATCATGGCTGATCATCCCCAATCAGGACCCCGTTCCTGCCTTCTCCCCATATCCCCTGACTCCGCTATTTTTAAGAGCCCTATCTAGCTCTCTCTTGAAAGCATCCAGAGAACCAGCCTCCACCGCCCTCTGAGGCAGAGAATTCCACAGTGCTACACCAGCACTGTGTCAGTATCTCTGGAACTTGTACTCCAATGAGGATCTGTGCAGGTGGAATTACACTCCAGTGAGTGTCCATGGAATCAGTACCCGGTAGGAATCGTTTCTGTATCCATGTGTCAGCTGATGCCCATGAGGTACGTTACAGAGGAAGGGCCAGGATCTTGGGACTGCACTGAACTCAGTCAGAGCCCATGCGTGTAGCTGTGTCAGGTCTGCATGGGCACTATCTTTGTGCAATATCTCCATGCTGTCCACTTTCGAAGAGGTTTCAGCCTACAGTAAATGGAGCCCGGTGTAAAGCCGCTAGAATTTTGTTTTTGGGAGAAGGGAATTATTTCCTCGTGTGGTTACATGAAGCTAGACAGCTGGCATTGTTTTGAGATTTACCAGATGCACTGATCGCCAAGGCAGGAATGCAATGCCGGCAATGGAACAAACCAGGAAATGGAAGACAACTATCTGTCCGGCCCCAAAACCTTCAACCCGTAAATAAATTTCATTGACGGAAAAATATTCCTCTTTGTTTTTGAGAAATGTGTGGATTGCAGTGGGGATGATTAACGGGCCAGTCACTGCTTCAGGAGCTCCCGCTGTAGTCTGGGGTTGCTCCACACTCAGCCCGAGTGAGGGTCCCTCTCTTTAGCCCCTCCAGGTGACGGAGCCTCAGGAATGCTTTGAATACAGTCACTAGGTGAATCACGCCTGTGGTATTAAGATGGTATCTCAGGCATTTCCAGCGGCTGCTCAGCCCCAGGCTTGTCAACAGCCCGAGGCCTCCGCCATGTTCACCGGGCAAAGCGACACCTCCCCACCCCACCCGCCACGTGCCCCATAACCCATTCACCGAGGGCACTGCCCACCACCAGCCGACTCCAAGTCATCACCTCAGATCTCACCATTTAAAGGCAAACTCAGATCATCCGTGGCTCAGAGATCGTTCTGGCCTCCAAGTCAGGGGATTGTAGGGGGCAAGACGTGCTTGGGACAGCCGATGGAACAGTCCACGAGGGAAGACATGTACAAAGTGCTGGAGTGACTCAGCGGGTCAGGCAGCATCGCTGGAGAAAAGGAATAGGTGACATTTCAGGTCGAGACCCTTCTTCAGATTCAGACTTCAGAAGGGTCTCGACCTGAAACGTCACCCATCCTTTTTCTCCAGAGATGCTGCCTGATCTGCTGAGTTCCTCCAGCATTTAGTGTCTGTCCGAAGGCTTTTCCTCTGGTTAATGTTTCCTGAGAGCGAGGCTAGGGTCAGCAGGGGTCAGCCCAGTCCGTGTGCCCATTAGGACAAGAGAAGAGATCCCCCTCCCTACCCCCAGAGTGCCCACAGCTTACACACCCACTGCAGTGATGCAACAAATGGGATGAAAACCATTGGCCATTTTATTATAGGATGGGTCCTGCCTCGAGAATAAACTGTAAATTACAACCTCATCAATTCAGAGCAAAAACAACACACAAAATCCCGCATGTCTGCCACACACACACAGATAGGCAACGTTTCCAGTCAGAAAACTTTCTCCATATGAAGGGGCCTGATGCAAAACGTGGCATATCCAGTCCCTCCAGGGATGGCTGCCTGACCCGCTGAGTTACTCCAGCACTTTGCGTGTTTTTTGTAAACCAGCATCTGCGGTTCCTGGTGCCCTGACGAAGAGCAAGGCACTGCCCCCACTCCCAGCCACGAGAGTCCCAGTGGATCAGTCCTGTTGTGTCCTGACCCCTTTGCACAGGGCCCCAGTCAAGATGGAGGTGCCATGAGTTCACAGTCCTGGCTCCTCTCCTTGGGCAGGCCCCCGTGGACTGTGATCACCTCCGTGGACCAGTGCTGGCACTGGGGAGCACAAGGGGAAGTGGTGAATGGCGCTGCCGAGAAGGGACTTCTTGTGGTTCATTCTACAGTTTATAGAGGCAGTGGCCACCTCTATCTGCAAGTTTAAACGCTCTTGCGTACAGTATTGTCGTTACGTATCTTGGTCCCAATTCTGGATATGTTGCCGTTCCCCGTGAATCCAGGGCCCACCCTATGGCGCTCCCACTAAAAGCTGTTCCCCGGTTGGGCTGAGGGGGGGGAGGTGTCACAGCTCCAATTACCGGAGGCAGCTCTCTCTTCGGTCTGGAGACAACTGCCTCCTGCATCTCGGGGGGAGGGGGGGCCTGCTCCCACTTCTCACACCCTGGCCACACCAGACGCACAACCACCCTCCCCAGCCCTGGTCAGGTCACTCCACCCTCAGCCCTTGATCCAGGCCAGGAGGGTGAAAGGTAAAAATCCGTGAACCACAATTATGTACAGAGACAGACTGGTCTGGGATCATCCCTTACTCAGGCAGGACAGAGTCAGACAGCTACCTACACACACACGCCGGCCAAGTCCTCAGTTGACTTCCTTCAGGAAGAAGTGCATCTTGTCGTTGATCATCTTGCGCTCGGGTTGAGCTTCTTCAGGATCTGTGCCAGCACATTAACAGTCTGTTCGCTGCTCAACCCTGTCTTCTTCGTCTGGAACTTCTTCAGTAGGTCCTTGGTGGTCATAGGTTTGCGGGTGAGGTATCGACGCACCGCCTCCTCTGTCAGCTGGATATCACTGTAGGGCAGGCAGCGTTAAAATAAGTAAGTAAGTAAGTTCTATTTATATAGCACGTTTAAATCAACTCGCGTTGAAACCAAAGTGCTTTACATAAAATAAATAATGAAGTTTCCGTACATCCATAGAAAAAATAAAAAAAAATTTAAATGACACAACACATTATAGAGTTCAACACAAACGTCTCCCCACAACAGAATCAAACATTTTCCACTGTGGGGAAAGGCACCAGAAAGTTAAGTCCTCTTCCTCTGTGACCATCCGAGGTCGGGGCCTATTTGTGGCCGGCCTCCGCAGCCAGTCCCATGTTTTCAGGCCCTCTTTGCCGGGAAGATGGAACTCCGGCGTCGGGTGAACACTCCTCAGCGGCTTGTAAATGTCTGGAGCGGCCGCTTCCTCCCCGGAGACCACGGCACCCGAACTCCTCAGGCCGCGCTGGTTGGAGCTCCGACTCTGGTGATCTCGGATCCCAGGCTCCGCGGTGTTCTAAATTCAGCGTATCACAGTCACAGAGACAGGCCACTCGGCCCATCGACCCTCCCTCTGGCCATTTACACTCATCACATTTTATTTTCCCCACATTTAGTTTAGTTTATTGTCACGTGTACCGAGGTACGGAGAAATGCTATGTTGCATGCTATCCAGTTAGCGGAAAGACAACATATGATTACAATGAGACTCTTCATTTAGTTTGAAGGCAGGCACAGAGTACTGTAGTAACTCAGCGGGATAGGCAGCATCTCTGGAGGTAAGGGATAGGTGATGTTTCGGGTCGAGACCCTTCATCAGACTAAGAGTCAGGGAGTGGGGACAATGGAGGTATCTTAGTTTAGTTTATGGTCACCTGTACTGAGGTACAGCAAAAATTAATAGAAGCTGTGTTAATATGTAATTGATAAACAAATTGTGTTTTGGTTATGATATGTATATGCTTCTAATAAAAATATTTTTTTTAAAGAAAAAAAGTTATTTGTTGTGTGCTGACCATTCAGTGGAAATACTATACATGATTACAACTGAGCTGTCCACAGCGTACAGATACCTAATAAAGGGAATAATGTTTAGTGCAAGATAGTCAGAGGGTGTGCAGTGAGGACAAGTCTCGCCATGGGCTGGCGCACTCACCTGCTGCTCGGTGTGGATTTGCCGGACTGCGGCTGAGGCGTTGATTTACCAGACGCCGACTGCGCTCCTGCGTCCATTTTCAGCCGTTTGGCCGCGGGGGTTTCGGCGGAGCCGGCCTGCCGTTTCCCTGGGAACGAGCGCAAAGACGGGAGGTAAGTCAGCTTCAATTCCCACGTGTGGAATCATCCTCTTCACATTCCCATTCCTGTCCTCCAGCAGGGACCTTGGACCCTGGCCCTACCGAGATCGAGGTGCTGGGCAGGGATGGTTTCTCCATCATGCCCAGCCCACACAGCACCCAGCACCCTCCTCAACCCTGGACCTACACATGCTAGTGCTTCACCATTCATGTTCATGTCAAAGGAACACAATTAGGCCATTCGGCCCATCAAGCCTTCGCCCACCATTCAATCATGGCTGATGTCTCTTTCCCTCTCAACCCCATTCTCCTGCTTCTCCCATAAACCTTGACACCCGTACTAATCAATCTTCAGTAAGATTACAGCTGATCTTTTACCTCAGTGCCATTATTTCTGTACTATCCCCTTATCTCTTGATGCCTTCAAAATCCAGTTCTTATAGATCCTTGCCTTGAATATACTAAGCCACCAAACCTCCAGATCCTTCGGGAAAATGATTCTCTACGCCCTGGGCGAAAACATATCTCCTCCTCCTGACCCTTTATATTCAGGCAGTGCCCACGTCAATATAGGGAAGCAACATCCTTGCATCTACCCTGTCATGCCCCATGAGAATTCTGTGCTCTTCAATAACATTGCTTTTGATTCTCCTCAACGTGCAGAGTACCAGTGCGGTTTGCATCATGTCTCGTGACAGAGAAAACCCATCAGTTATCTCACTTGGTCTCTGGCAAGTTTATTGTTACTCAGATAAGGAGACTAGACCCATATGCAGCATTCTAGGTGCCATCTCACCATCCTGTATAGTCCCAGTAAGACATTCTTATCCTTGTAGTTCAATCCTTTTGCAATAGAGGCCAACATACTACCTGCTTTTCCTAACTGCTTACTGCAATTGCATGTCAGTTGATGTTTTATTTCCAAATATAAACTTCATTCAGAATAAAAATCAAAACACAAAACAAGAACAGTGCAAAAGATCTTGCGACATTCTCAGCATCGAAACATTCATTAGTGTCATTCATAGTGTTACGGGGAGAAGGCAGGAGAATGGGGTTAGGAGGGAGAGATAGATCAGCCATGATTGAATGGCGGAGTAGACCTGATGGCCGAATGGCCTAATTCTGCTCCTATCATTTATGACCTCACCTTGTTCCAGCTTGCTGGCGGCTGCTCTGAGTGTATTGGAGGTGCTGATCTGCGGCGTGGGCGTGCCAGGGCGACTATTCCCGTGCGAGCTGTTATTCGAGCCTCTCCAGTCTTTCTTCGGAGGGGTTTTCTTCTTCTTGAAACAGAAGCAGAAACGGGAGGTTTAACCATGGGTCTGGCTCCAGGGGGAGTGGGTCTGGATTGTAACTGAGACACTCACCAGCATGAAGAGAGCAGAGGCGGCTTCCGACTCGATGTCACTTTCATCCGACGATTCCGACTCCTCACTGCTGTCTGTAAGAAGCACAAATGACCAATGGATATCTTTACGGCAGAGATAGATAGATTGTTGATTAGTACAGGTGTCAGGGGTTAGGGGACAAGGCAAGAGATAGATCAGCCATGATTTTAATGGCGTAGACTTGATGGGCTGAATGGCCTAATTCTGCTCCTATCACATGATTTGAGGCTATAATGTCAGGTTTCAGTGATCCCCGCGGCTCAGGGGGTGTGTATGGAGTGGTGGTGCTCTGCGCTGGGGGGTGGTGGTGGGGACAGTTTGTAGCACCGGAGTATTGTAGCCTCAGTAAAAGCACTGTGACCTGGTCTCCAATGTTGCCGCTTCCGACCAGGGTCTGAACTCACCCACAAGCAGACATACGGTAACCAGAACCATTGAGGACACTTTGCAGGGTTACGTTAATAGCGTGCTCAAATTTGCACAGACGAGTTGTTCTCAGTTTAGTTTATTGTCACGTGTACCGAGGTACAGTGAAAAGCTTTTGTTGCGTGCTATCCAGTCAGCGGAAAGACAATACATGATTACAATCGTGCCATTTACAGTGTACAGATACATGATAAGGGAATAACGTTTAGTGCAGGGTAAAGCCAGTAAAGTTTGAATAAAGATAGTCCGATAGTTGGTCAGGCCGGCTCACTGAGTATCATAAAATCATGCAGCACGCAACAGGCCTTCGGCCCAACCCATCCATGCTGACCAAGATGTCTTATGAGCTATTCCCTGTTTGATTATTTGACCCATGTCCCTCTACACCTTTCCTCTTCATTTACTTTTCCAAATGTCTTTATGATGCCTGTTGTACCTACTCACTCCGGACGTTTCATATACGTGTGAAAAAGATGCACCTCAGGTTCCTATTGAATCTTCCCCCAACACCTTAACCTGTGCTCTCCAGTAGTTAACTCCACAATCCTGGAAAAGACACTGTGTATTCATCCTATCTATGATGACTTTATAAGACTCTGTAAGATCATTCCCTTAAGTCTGGAGTAACTCAGCGGGTTCTTCAGGCTGAAGAAGGGTCTCGACCCGAAACGTCGCCCATTCCTTCTCTCCAGAGATGCTGCCTCACCCGCTGAGTTACTCCAGCATTTTGTGTCTATCTTTTAAACCAGCATCTGCAGTTCTTTCTTACACATCCCCTTAACTCTCCTGCACGCCAAGGAATAATGTCATACTCAGTCCAAACTCTTCTGATAACTTAATTTCACATTATTCAGATTCAATTTATTGAAGTTCAGGAGGACCTCAGCACCCAAATCAGCACTATCCCAATCATTGGAGCCCAAAGCGAGCAGGTCTAGATGTCTGGACCCTGTGGCAGAAACATCACTGGCACAGCGAGCTTCAGCAGCCGTGATAGTTGTCTGTTCATGAGACCCCCAGAGTCAGAAAGTTAGCAGATGCCACAGTCAGTGAGAGGGGGCTCAGAAGGGGTTGGACACGCTAGAGGCAGGAAACATGTTCCCGATGTTGGGGAGTCCAGAACCAGGGCCACAGTTTAAGAATAAGGAGTAAGCCATTTAGAACGGAGAGGAGGAAACACTTTTTCTCACAGAGAGTGGTGAGTCTGTGGAATTCTCTGCCTCAGAGGGCGGTGGAGGCCGGTTCTCTGGATACTTTCAAGAGAGAACTAGATAGGGCTCTTAAAAATAGCGGAGTCAGGGATATGGGGAGAAGGCAGGAACGGGGTACTGATTGGGGATGATCAGCCATGATCACATTGAATGGCGGTGCTGGCTCGAAGGGCTGAATGGCCTACTCCTGCACCTATTGTCTATTGACTTGGGGCAGTGACAGGAGATGGGGCAGAGTGCAGCGCATTGAGAATAATGTCTAACAAATGAAGGATTTGCGGTAACCCAGTGGGGAGCACTACAGAAGACAGCACCATCGTCACAAAGCCGCCGCACAACACAACTGGAGCAGGGGACGCAAGGAACTGCCGGAACCGCGAGTGGAGGAACTCAGCAGGTCAGGCAGCATCCGCGGAAGGAATGGACTGGTCGGGACTCTTCATCAGACTGAGGGACAGGGAGAAACGCAGCAATAAGCAGATTCCAATCCTCACCTTTCTTCTTCTTTTCTTTTCTCTCGGGGCCCGTGGATTTCTTCTCATCGTCCTCCTCCTCTTTCTCTTCCGCCGGCTTCTCCTCTTCGCTCTCCTCGCTGCTCTCCGAATCTTCGTCAATTCCTGAAAAGCAGAATTCCCCACGACATCTGGAAAACTCAAACCACCATGGGGTGGGGAGGGGGAGCGGCGTGTGGCGGAGAGGAGGGGGCAGAGCGAGCGGGGGTGAGGATGGGGGGAAGGGGAGAGTCAAGAATGGGTTGGGCAAGGACACAGGAGAGTGGTGGGAACCTCATTCTTCTTATGTCACCCATTTCCCCGTGTCTGAGGCAAGTGGAGGTGTCCAGTGACATTTCTGTTGCTGCTGAGTACATAATCACCAGGCACGGTCCAATAAAGGGTGTAGTCTCCTCATGTACCACAGACAACACCCATTCTATGGACTAACCCATTATCTTGCCAGAGGCTTCATGCTTTGAACAGATGGCAGATATTTCACCCAGGAACTAAAATCTTTTGTGCTTTGAAATCCTTCCCAGTATTAAGGGGCTGGTTTAGAGGGCACGGCTAAACCAAGTCTCTCTCGTGGGACAGCGTGGGTTTCCTCGGAGTGCCAGGTTGACTAAGCTCAGTCACAGCCAGTGCACAATCCCAGTGGATGCAGCTCAGCCACCACATCAGCTGGCTGCCCGCATGGGTATTCCTGGGATCTGGAGCGCCGGACCAATGAAGCATGGGACCAACGATGAGCAGCTTCAGCGTCGCATTTACCTTTCGGCCCATCCTCTTCTTTATTGGGCTTCGCCTTTTCTATCTCCATTTCGTTGTTATCACTGTGAATCAGAGAGGGACGTGTTGTGAGAGCTCGGGTTTCTGTTCATCACTCGACAACTCACCCAGAGTTTTATCAGCATGCAGCAGATTTCACTTGGGACCTCTCTAAACTGGGCCTTGAAGGCATCTGACTGCTCACAGTTTGGTGACCATCTCCCTGAATCAGCCCAGGGTCCCAGGCCATTGTCCCCTGTTGGAATGTACTGATGGGAGCAGGATTGAGATGGGACGCGATGCACGTACAATCCAATTTCTCGCACCAAGCCTCACCTGGATGGGTGCCCAGTCTTTGATCCCCCTAGTTCTGAACCCTGCATGAAAGGGCAGCAGCCTCCCATTGCAAACCCTCGTGCGAAGGGAGGCACAGTAGCACAGTGGGTAGAGCTGTGGCTTCACAGTACCAGAGACCCAGGTTGGATCCTGACCTTGGGTGCTGCATGTGTGGAGGCTGAACGCACTCCCTGCAACTGTCGGAGTTTCTTACGGGTGCTCCGGTTTACTCCAACATCCCAAAGAAGTGCGGATTTGTAGGATAATTGGCCCTCTGTAAAACTGCCCGTGGAGTGTAGGGAGTGGATGTAAAAACAGGATAACACGGACTAGTATGACTGGATGACTGATAGTCGGCTTGGACTCGGAGGGCCCTTGGGCCTGTTTCCATGGTGCATCTCTAAAACTAAACTAAAGATCAGTAGCTCCAACTTCCTGGTATCAGCACCTTACCTCACCACCGCAGTTATAACTGTGCCTGGACACCTGCAGGGAGCCCCTCCACACCCCCCTCTGACCGGGGAAGGGCAAGATGCAGAGCAATCAGGTACCTGGAGCCATCCTACTTGTTCCACTGTCCGCATTCCTTGGTTATCACCTCTTCCCCGGCCAACAATGGACCACTGTGGGCTCCACCCTTCCTTGGTCTTGGTCATCAGTCCTGCTTCGCTCTGGCCTTTCCTCACCTCCAGTTCCCTCCCCTATACTTTCAGTCTGAAGAAGGGTCCCGACCCAAAACGCCACCCATCCTTCATCTCCAGAGATGCCGCCTGACCCCGAGTTAGTCCAGCACGTTTACCTGGAGTCATCGTCGGAGATGTAATCCACCTCCTGGCCCTCAAAATCACCGTCATCGCTGTCCTCAAACGCCTCATCATCAGAGCCTTTCTTCTTCTTTTTCTTCTGTGCAGCTTTCCCTTTTTTCTTGGTCTTCGGGTCTTTTTTAGTATCGCCCTGGTGAAGAGAGGGTACACGAATCAGCCGGTACAGTTGCTGCCTTAAAAGCACCAAGACCTGGGTTCGATCCCCACTACGGGTGCTGTCTGTACGGAGTTTGTACGTTCTCCCCGTGACCTGTGTGGGTTTTCTCCGGGTGCTCCGGTTTCCTCCCACACTCCAAAGACACACAATAGACAATAGACAATAGGTGCAGGAGCAGGCCATTTGGCCCTTCGAGCCAGCACCGCCATTCAATGTGATCATGGCTGATCATCCCCAATCAGTACCCCTCCCATATCCCTGACTCCGCTATTTTTAAGAGCCCTATCTAGCTCTCTCTTGAAAGCATCCAGAGAACCTGCCTCCCTGCCCTTTGAGGCAGAGAATTCCACAGACTCACCACTCTCTGTGAGAAAAAGTGTTTCCTCGTCTCCGTTCTAAATGGCTTACTCCTTACTCTTAAACTGTGGCCCCTGGTTCTGGACTCCCCCAACATCGGGAACATGTTTCCTGCCTGTATAGATTTATAGGTTAACAATTGGTTTGGTTAATTGTAAATTGACCCTAGTGTGTGTCAGACAGTGTATGTGTGTTGGGATTCGCTGGTCGGTGTGGACCCGGTGGACTGAAGGGGCCCCGTTTCCGCGCTGTATCTCTAAACTAAAGCCCAGACAGAGAGTGCCCCAATCCAAAACCTGCCCATGGGGGTGGGGCTGAGAACCTCAGTGACATTCAATTCAGCAGACATGACTGGGACGTTGTCCACTGAGGGAGTGACCCAGTCCGTGACCCAAAGCTGCAGAACTGGGGAGTGTAGGTCGAGGCCAGCCGTGACAGGCCGCCATCATTTTGTACAAGGAAGAGGTAGAATTATTGGCATTGTCAGTTTTGGCATTTAAGAGACATTTGGACAACTATACGGATGAAAAGTAGACACAAAATGCTGGAGTAACTCAGCGAGTCAGGCAGCATCTCTGAGAGAGAAGGAATTGGTGATATTTCGGGTTGAGACCCTTCTTCAGACTGAGAGTCAGGGAAGACAGGGAAACCAGGTTTGAAAAGGTCCAGCATTTACTGTCTATCTGCAGGTG
>CM075992.1:2215808-2274443 GCA_038087875.1 Malacoraja senta
GGGTTATGGGGGGGGGGTTATGAGGGGGGTGGGTTTATGGGGGGATGGGTTTATGGGGGACGGGTTTATGGGGGGGTGGGTTTATGGGGGAGATGGGTTTATGGGGGGATGGGTTTATGAGGGGGGGTTATGGGGGAGGTGGGTTTATGAGGGGATGGGTTTATGGGGGGGGTTATGGGTTTATGGGGGTGGGTTTATGAGGGGGTGGGTTTATGGGGGATGGGTTTATGGGGGGATGGGTTTATGGGGGGGGGGGTTATGGGGGGATGGGTTTATGGGGGGAGGTGGGTTTATGGGGGTGTGGGGAAGGGTTTAATGGGGGGATGGGTATATGGGGGTGGGTTTATGAGGGGGTGGGTTTATGGGGGATGGGTTTATGGGGGGATGGGTTTATGGGGGGTGGGTTTATGGGGATGGGTTTATGGGGGGGGTTTATGGGGGGATGGGTTTATGGTTTATAGGGGGGTGGGTTTATGGGGGGGGGGGTTTATAGGGGAGGTGGGTTTATGGGGGGATGGGTTTATGAGGGGGGGTTATGGGGGAGGTGGGTTTATGAGGGGATGGGCTTAGGGGGGGGGTTATGGGGATGGGTTTATGGGGGGGGGGTTATGGGGGGATGGGTTTATGGGTGATGGGGGATGGGTTTATGGGGATGGGTTTATGGGGGGGGTTATGGGGATGGGTTTATGGGGGATGGGTTTATGGTGATGGGGGATGGGTTTATGGGGATGGGTTTATGGGGGGGGGGGTTATGGGGATGGGTTTATGGGGGGGGTTATGGGTTTATGGGGGATGGGGGATGGGGATGGGTTTATGGGGGGCGGTTTATGGGGGGGGGGTTATGGGGATGGGTTTATGGGGGGGGGTTATGGGGATGGGTTTATGGGGGATGGGGGATGGGGATGGGTTTATGGGGGATGGGGGTGGGTTTATGGGGGGCGGTTTATGGGGGATGGGTTTATGGGGGGGGGGGTTATGAGGGGATGGGTTTATGGTTTATGTGGCGGATGGGCGCGGGGACACGATGGCAACGAGCGCTACCTGAGGGTCTCAGCGAGAGAGAGAGAGAGAGCGGCGTCGACGCACCCTGGATTTACAGGAACTTCCAGTCTTTCTTTCATACAAAACTGCCCCCCCCCCCCCCCCTCGTGGGAAATAAACACTGGACAAATCGATCCGCGATAGGTTGGCGAGGATGTGAAGACGCCGCTCGGTAAAAGACCATAAAGGGAAGGCCGAGAGCCCCTTGTTAGAGCAGCTTACCGGAACCGGAACCCGGTCCGTCGCTCAACCCGGTCCGTCACTGAACCCGGTCCGTCAGTCAACCCGGTCCCGACCACAGATTCTACAGCTCCTCCAGTATCTTCGGTCCCGACCCGGACAGACACAAAGTGCTGGAGTAACTCAGCGGGACAGGCAGCAGCATCTCTGGAGAGAAGGAATGACTGACGTTTCGGGTCGAGACCCTTCTTCAGTTCTTTCTTAAATACAGACGACGATGTAGAGAATGAAAGAATTTGCTCCCCCTCTCTACAGAGGAGGAATGGGTCTGAGGTCTCAGTCTGATGAAGGGTCTCGACCCATCCCTTCTCTCCAGAGATGCTGCCTGACCTGCTGAGTTACTCCAGCGTTTTGTGTCTGTCTTCGGTGTAAACCAGCATCTGCAGTTCCTTCCGACCCACCCCGTCCAAACCTGGTCCCACACAAACTTCCATGCCTGAGGGAGGTGTGGAAAACTGTTCAAGAGGCGCCACATATGTCATTGATCCGACTGATCGCTGAGCAGGCATGGCCAAGCTGGAAAGAGTGAAGAAAGGATTGACAAGGATGTTACCAGGACTGGAGGTCTCCAGTGATATGTAGAGCCTCAAACAGCTTTTCCTGGAGTGTGGAAAGTCGAGGGAAGGCGTTAGATGTATATAAAATCATGAGTGGAATACGTAAGGTGGATGGTCCCATCCTTGTTTCTCCCAGGCAAGGGAGTCTGCAGTTCCTACAAATCTCTGAAGTTATATGGATAGTCGACATTTTGGGTCGGAACCCTTCTTCAGCCTGTTTCCGTGCTGTTCAATGCTTCCAACACTAGTTCAGTCCCAGTGGCTCAACACGACAACCTGTGCTCTGTAGGGTGTTCCTAGGGAAACATGCAGCAATTGCTACCAAAAGAACGTAAGAGAAATGGGCCTCATGGCCTAACCAGTCCTTCCAGTTTCCAGCTGAAGAACCTGCCAGCTGAGTATAGTTGACACACTCGCCATGCTTCAGGATGCATTCAAGAGAAATGTAAACCATGCAAAAGGCCCTTTAGGAGGAGACTACTGTGTAATATCTACTTCTGTTTTTATTGGAATATTTTAGTAAAATAAATAATTTAATATTGTAAAGAAGTTCCCATTCAGGAAGTCATATTATTTCATAAGGTTGTGTGATAGGAGCACAATTAGGCCATTCGGCCCTTCAAGTCTACTCTGCCATTCAATCATGGCTGATCTATCTCCTTCCTAACCCCATTCTTTTACCTTCTCCTCATAACCCCTGACACCCGTGCTAATCAAGAATCTATCCATCTCTGCCTTAAAAATATCCATTGACTTGGCCTCCACAATCTTCTGTGGCAAAGAATTCCTCAGATTCACCGCCTTTCTTTCAAATGCATGTTTGGTCATCACTCTAAAATTATTCTGAACTACAGTCTTCCTCGTAATCAGATTAGAACAGTTTGGGAAATATCCCACAGCTCCCTTTATATCTGACCCGTTTGATGTTTGACAAGAAACAGATAGGAATCAAAGGGGTTACCACAACCAAGAGTATGACTAATCGGAAGCTGGGCCTCTGTTCTCCATTCTAAAAATAGGCTGATCTATCAGAAGTCTTTTAACATTTGAAAAAAAAGTTCACTGGCATGAACTTGGTCCCTGATATATATCCACTTGTGAATGAGACCTAACTTGGTAAATAGTAACAACTAATGAAATAAAGATTCATGGAGAAACACCTTAACTCAGAATATGAATGATATCAACATCATTAAACACAGTTTTACAGGGAATAATTGAGCCAAGTAACACAGATGTGGAACCTGGCTCAGCACAAAAGAGGGTTCACAAGTTATAGGAGTAGAATTAGGTCATCTGGTCCATCGAGTTCAATTATGGCTGATCTCTGCCTCCTAATCCCATTTTCCTGCCTTCATCCCATATCCGTTGACATGGGGTTCTAATCAAGAATTTGTCTATCTCTGCCTTAAATAGTTTACAGTAATAGTTTTGAAGGGAGCTCAATGAAGCAAAGCCTACAGCATGAGTGCGGCACGGTGGTGCAGAGATGGAGTTGCTGCCTTACAGCGCCAGAGACCCGGGTTCGATCCTGACTACAGTTGCTTGTCTGTGGGGATTTTGCACATTCTCCCCGTATCCTGCATGGGTTTTCTTCAGGATCTCCGGATTCCTCCCCACTCCAAAGACTTACAGGTTTGTAGGTTAATTGGCTTGGTATAATTATAAATTGTCCTTAGTGTGTGTAGGATAGTGTTAGCGTATTGGGATCACTGGTCGGCGCGGACTCGGTGGGCCGAAGGGCCTCCCAATGGAATCCATAACTAAACTAATAAACCAAAGCAGACAGCAGTTGGCCTGTTGGCGTTTTAAGTTGTGTGGTTTTGTGAACTGGTTAGTCCCATGTTCCAAGCCTGTTCCTAACTTCATCATGAGGGCAACTCCAAGAACAAAATTCTGGCTAGTGACAAATGTCACAGATTAGTTTCAGCGCACTTATTAATTTATTTCACAGGAGTACATTACAAGTCGGGAGTATCAAACAATTATTTACAATCATGCATAGCTCAGGAACTGTCTGCATCGGAATTGGAATCAGAGTAATCGGCCACAAGCGAGTTGGCACTGACATCTCGCTCTGCATCTGTCACAGCTTCAGTCCGTGGGGGAGAATCAGCTTCCCCCTTATAGCAGGTGCCTCTCTCTTGACTCAAACCGTTTGAAACAAAACTCTCTCGATCCATTCCGCTCTCTGTTTCCATCATGGGCTGTGAATCACTGCTGGACATGTCTGCCCGTTCCTTCTGGCTCACTGGATGCTCCGCTGATTTCTTTCGGATTATTCCCAGGTCACTCACGGCAATTCCATTTGGGATATTTAAAGATTTGGCTGTAGATATTTTGTTCAGTCCCAGTTTCTTCAACACATCTGCAGTTTTCTCTCCTGCTGTGACTTGAGGAGCAGCAAACCAGGACCTCGAAGTGATCTCTTTCCGCTTCATTCTCTGCTTGTCTTCATAGGCTGCGAAAGAAGCCAAGTCGGAATCACGGGTGTAATATCAGCCTGCTCCACAATAATCCTTCTCTACCCAAGGGGTCAACTACTCACTTGTGTTGTGAGTAGTGTAGCCCCTTGTATCAGGAGTGGTATCACTGCTGAGGTATGGGACCTCAACCCTCTCCCTGTCCACACTATAGATTCCAGCTGAGATCACTAGACAACAGCTGATCAGGAGTTGGGATCCTGAAAAGTTGTGGAGACTTTGTGATGTTCCTTTACGCTGACTCTGCTGAAACCAAGTAACTCATCGCAGCCTAGGGTCTAAGTATTGTGTGACTCTGCCATTGTAGCAGGATCTCTCACCCACTGAGGAACCAGGGCAGGTGATCTATTTCCCAGATACAAGGAACTGGAGATGGTGGTTTACAAAAATAAGATACAAAGTGCTGGAGTAACTCAGAGTGTCAGGGAGCATCTCTAGAGGACATGGATAGGTGACATATGGGGTTGGGACCCTTCTTCCTATCTATCTCTGATGGCATTTTGTTTTGTCCAATCTTATTTAATGTGGAGTCAACTGCAGCTTTCTCTACTCTTAGGTTCCAAGTCTAGAGAAATTTACTTTGGGCCTTTGAGCTTGTCCAATACCTTGGCTATTACCATCCTCTCTCTACTGATAATGCTGCAATGTTCCTTAAAGAAGAAATAGTTCCTCATTTCAGTCTTAAATGAGCTCCTGTTATTCTGAGGAAGGGTCTCGACCCAAAACATCACCCATTCCTTCGCTCCATAGATGCTGCCTCACCCTCTGAGTTACTCCAGCATTTTTGACTACCTTCCTGTTATTCTGGGATCAGCCTCTACCTGTTCGGATTATGTGCGGCCACTTCTTCTCGAGAGCAGGGGTATTCAACAAGTCAAAAATAGCCAGACTTGATCGACAGAGATACGGAGGACATGATCCTCCGAAAGAGGTGGTTCCCATTTCAGATAGTTTTTTTAGACTTTTAGGGACACCGCATGGAAACAGGCCCTTCAGCCCACTGAGTCCATGCCGACCAGCGATCACCCCATACACTATCCTACACACTGGGGATCATTTACAATTTTACCAAAGCCAATTAACCTACAAATCTTTGGAGTGTGGAAGAAAACCGGAGCACCTTGGGGGCAGCAATTCTGGAGCAGCAACTCTACCACTGCACTACTGTGCTGCCCCAGATGACGATGAAGAAGAATCTATTCTGTCAAAGAATTACAGGTCTTTTGAATTCTCACAAGAGGAAGCCTCCTCAGCATTTACTTTGCATTGTCTCCAAGAATCTTACATACTAAAAAAAACTAGCTCTCATGCTTCTGAACCGACTGAGTGGAATTCCAACTTGCTTAATCTACCTTTGTTGAACAATCACCCCCATTATCTGGAATCATCCCAGTGAACCAGTTTGTTGTGCTTTGGATGTGTGGCGAGGTTTGGTGTTACTAGCCTAGGTTGTAGACAAGTGACGTTCACCATCAATAGCATGGAGACCACACTATTCCAGTCATTGACTGCTAACTTTTTCAGACAAAACTCCAAAATGTAATCGCAAATGAGGATGGGCACTAGCACTATTTGATTCATCAGTTGAACAGCGTTCATTTACTCTCAACTTACAGTCTAGAACACGCAATTTAAGAAGGGAAGCCAGGCGTTTATCTTCTTCAGACTCCTCGAGCAGTGGGATGCTGAGATTTGCTTTGTTCCGAAGAGCTTCATCTTTCTCTTCCGTCTCTTTCAATACTTTCTTCTCATCCTAAAGGTAAGGGAAACCAAATATATAATCAATATCCTGGGGGGGAGCAGAGCAAAGCCATTGAAGTGGCATGATTCACAGGAGTTGGTAGAATTAAAAAAAAACTAAATCCCACAGATGCTGCAAATCTGAAGTTTAAAAAAATCAGGTAACATTAGGGTCAGGCAAGAACTATGAAGTGCGAAGCAGAATTAAAGTTTCAGTACATTATCTTCTATTAATTGTTGCCTATCCTGTTGAATGTTTCCAGCATTTTCCCTATTTAGGCGTGAAAAACCCCACTAACAGAACCAAAAATGGTCAGTGATGGATTTAGTGATTATCTTGACTGATTTTCCTTAATAATAACACAGCATGGTGGAAGGAGGGGAGGGGGCATCCCTACAATGACGAGTCCTTGTGGGAGAAGCTTTACACACTAACCCGTGGTATTTAATGGGTGAACTAGCTGTGAACTACTCATATTTCTGGGGAGAAGGAATAAAGACTGAATCAGCATAGAGTCGCAGCAATAGGATTCCATGCTGTAGCATTGTTCCCTTCCTGTGATAGTTAGAGCATCACACCTACCCGGAATTTCTTGCGCAGCATGCTGTTAATGGCAAAGTCATCCTTCCATGCACTCTGCATATCCTGGATATTGGACAAGGTGGGAACAGCAATCTTCAGCTTCTCCTGGTCCCCCACTCCATGTTCTAGCTTGTACATGGGATCAGTTTCCAACTTCTTCTTCTGTTCATGCTCTGAAGAATGAATGGCCGCATCATGATTAAATACAGGGAGCACAAGACTCACCCCTTGCCACACCAACAACTTTGATGGAGCAAAACCAACCATTGCACATTATAGGTGTAAGAACAAAGGACAAGTTGAAGCAGAAGATCACACACATACAACCTATTCTGTATTTAATTATGTGTAGGAAGAAACTGCAGATGCTGGTATACATCTGCTATTATTTGTCAACTGGCAAACCATTTGACCCATTTTCCAAATTTATTTTAGCCAGTGCACCCACCATACCAATTTAAGTTGACAATATGTAAGGTGTTGCTTCCGGTTTCCAATCTCCCTCCACCAACAACTCCCTGGTTACGTACCAGTTGTGAGAATCTGTTCGTTGTCCTTCATGTCCCAGCGTTCCTCCTTCCGCCGGGCTCCGCTCACAATCACATAGTCACAGTTTGCTGGGTCTGTCTGTATCTCAATATAGTTGACACACAAGTGGCACTTCATCCGAAATCTGCAATATCAATATTGTCATTTACTATAGCGCAGCCCAAGAGACCCATCGATCCATCTATCCCTCCCACCCCATCACAAGGAAGATATACCGAGAGAGACAAGGACACAAACCCTGACTAAACCACAGGGAGGATTGAACTAAGGAGACAGACAGATGAACATGGATCCTGTCCATGTGCTGAGAGAACACGGCAATATTGATAATATGGGGACAATACCGGGCAGAGGAAGGGTGGATAGAGTATGCAGTGGCTGGGATACAAGTGACACACCCTGTGAATCTCACCACCAAATTGTGGAAGGTAGACAAAAATGCTGGAGAAACTCAGCGGGTGAGGCAGCATCTATGGAGCGAAGGAAATAGGCGACGTTTCGGGTCGAGACCCTTCTTCAGACTGATGTGGGGGTGGCGGGAAGAAGAAAGGAAGAGGCGGAGACAGTGGGCTGTGGGAGAGCTGGGAAGGGGAGGGGAAAGAAGGAGAAAGCAGGGACTACCTGAAATTGGAGAAGTCAATGTTCATACCGCTGGGGTGTAAACTACCCAAGTGAAGTATGAGGTGATGGTCCTCCAATTTACCAAAATGTGGATGCCCTTTTAGAAATTGCAAAGCCATATATGATTGCTATTCACTGGTTTTGTGGAGAACAGGGCACTGAATCCACTTCTACTTATAGTCAAAGGACAGGGAAGACTCCAAACAATATAATCACACAATGAACAGGACATGAGGAAAATAAAATTTAGTTTAGTTTAAAGGTACAGCATGAAAACCGGCCCTTCAGCCCATCAGGTCCACACCCAGCATTGATCACCTTTTCACACTAGTTCTATGTTATCTCAATTTCACCTCCACCCCTTACACACTGGGGGCAATTTTACAGAACGAAATTAACCTACAAACTCACACGTCATTGGGATGTGGGAGAAAACCAGAGCACCCAGAGGAAACTCATATGGTCACAGGGAGAACATGCAAATGCCACACAGAGGTCAGGATCGAACCTCTCTGGAGTTATGAGGCAGCTCTTCCAGCTGCACCACTGTGCAACCTCTAAAAGTTACTTTTGCTTAAGCATTAATCATGGACGATTAATTTGTCTTGACTTGGCAGTGGAGCAGCTGGGGTGAATTACAAAAAAAAAACTGGTGGTACCTGTAAATGGGGGTCGTGTAGTAGTTCCCAACTTTCTTCTTCTCTGCATTGTACCGAACACCTGGAACCAGCAAGATCACGGTCACCAACTGACAAGAGCTAAAGTTCCACTGTTGCATTCAACCACCCCAGGGAAGCTCTAGTAGGGGTTAAACATAAGGTCATATGTGATAGGAGTAAAATTAGGCCATTCGGCACATCGAGTCAACTCTGCCATTTAATCATGGCTGATCTATCTCTCTCTCCTAACTCCATTCTCCTGCCATCTCCCCATAATCGCCGACTTCATGGTAAAGTTTTCTCTACACCGTTCCATAAAACATTCTTAGTATCAGTTTAGTTTATTGTCACGTGTACTGAGGTACAGTGAAAAGCTTTTGTTGCATGCTAACCAGTCAGCAGAAAGACAATACATGTTTACAATCGAGCCATTTACTGTGTACAGATACATGATAAGGGGAATAACGTGAATAACGTTTAGTGCAAGATAAAGTCCAGTAAAGTCTGATCAGATAGTCGGATGGTCTCCAGTGAGTAGATAGTGGCTCAGGACTGCTCGCTGGTTGTTAGGATGGTTCAGTTCTGGGAAGAAACTGTTGCTGAATCTGATGGTGTGCGTTTTCACACTTCTATACCTTTTGCCCGATGTGAGAGGGGAGAAGAGTGGCCGAGGTGCGACTCGTCCTTGATTATTTTTACAAATTCTAATATATTTATTAACAGTCCCCTGTCTTACCCATTCCGATGTGCTTTCCACAACCATCACACCAGATGTTGTATGGCATCTCAAACCTTTGAGAAAGGAAATGATTTGATTACTGATCAACATCCAACTAAACCAGAATGGCATTGCATATGAGTGGGCCATTGTCTGAGTCTTTGTTCAAAAGGTCACTGTGTAAGCACCACCAGACTGTTTGACCGACCGTGCAATGGGAACCAAGCTGACCGCAGAGAGAACACTGGAGATATTAGTACCTTGGGGTGAACAATTAAACTCTCATTCAGGGTATTCTATGAGGTATATCAGAGGTTGAGGGGAGACTTGATGGGCATGTAAAATGTTGAGGGGAGACAATAGAAACATGTAAAATTATGAGAGGCATAGATAGGGTAGTCGGTCTTCAGGGTGGAAATGTCTGACACTAGTTGACATTGCGATAAGGTGAGAGGGGTAAGCTGAATGGAGATGTGTGGGACAAGTTTATTTTTATATGGAGAGTGGTGAGGGCCTGGGACACGCTGCCACGGGTGGTGATGGAGGCAGATACGATACGATAGTGTTGTTAAATGGCTTTTGGATAGGCACATGGAAGTGCAGGGAATAGAGGGATATGGGTCACATACAGGCAAATGAGATCAGTTGAACTTGGCATCATGTTCGGTACAAACATTGTGGGCCGAGGGCCCCGTTCGTATGCTGTGTACTGTTCTATTCAACGGTACACCACACAGAATACTGGGCACCCCCACACCAGGCACGCAAATACAGCACAACAGGTAGCTTAGAATATAAAACAAATGCAGGAAACTTACCGGATGATGAGGATGCCTTGGGATAGTTTCCGGGCCCTTTCCCGGAGAGGATGACTGTTCTTGTATTTGTTGAGGGAGCCATGCTGTCAGGTTAAAAAGACAGAGAAAACACAAGGAAAATATAAGACAAAACATATTCACAGACCATGTTATTCATCCAAGCACTGCGACTTCCACTTAACCAAGACTGTTTGGTAGCCCTCTTGCAATGTACTGTGGGATATTGTTATTTTGCTCCCTGAATTCAAAATACGCCACACTTGCATTGGAGGCAGTGCAGCGTGATTTCATGGAATAAGGAGGCTTTGAAAAGAGGTCAAGTAGAATTGGCCTGTGTTCACTGGAGTTTGTAAGATTTTGTAGAAACATGTCGGATTCTGAGAGAAAAAAAAGAAAAAGGTTGGAGTAACTCAGTGGGTCAGGCAGCTTCTCTGGAGAACATGGATAGGTGACGTTTCACAGAGTGCTGGAGTAACTCAGCGGGTCAGGCAGCATCTGTGGAGAACATGGATAGGTGACGTTTCACAGAGTGCTGGAGTAACTCAGCAGGTCAGGCAGCATCTCTGGAGAATACGGATAGGACTGAAGGGTCCAAACCCAAAAAATCACATATCCATGTTCTCCAGAGATGCTGCCTGAGCCACTGAGTTGCTCCAGCCCTTTGTGTCCTTTTTTTGTAATCCAGCATGTGCCGTTCCTTGTTCCTTCATGATTCTGAGAGAGATTGGCACAGTAACACTGAAAATATCTCCTCCAACTGGTGAGTCTAAATGTGTGGGATAATATTCAAGATAATGGGTTTACCATTTTGGATTCACGTGAGCAGACCTTTTAAGAAACTAACAAATTATTATTTATTGAAATAAATTAAAAACATGGTTGTTGTGCTGTAGGAGAGTGAAGGGGTTCAGACAGGAAATGCTCAAGATCAGGAATTGCCTTTTCTTACTGAATGGCAGAGGTTTGAGGAGCTAGTTTCTAACTGGGAAATGCCCAGATTTCTCCTGATTGTCCTGGATTTTGTGAAATAATTAGGCTTCTGGAAATTTGGAATAGTCCTGGTTACTTTGGGCTAAAAGATCCTTCTTCTAAATCACGAAAGTAAAGCTAAAGTTGCAGCTGTGCAAGCACCCACAAGAACTGTGGCCTGGAAAGTCTCAGAATCAGGAATACTCTAAAACTCTCAGGTACATGTTAAGGACTGCTCCCATTATATTCTTGTACATGTTAAGGACTGCTCCCATTATATTCTTATGTTTAAAGATGCTTAATACAGAAATGAAAGCTTTGGTACAATACATTGCTCCACACCTTTCCTGTGGATACCATTTTCATTTTTTGATTTCTGTTTCACCCCACACACAATAAACACTAACCTTGGCAGGATCAAAGTCAGGTGGGTAATATTTATTGACACCCTTCCGTTCACCCTGTAAAAGAAAAAATAACAACTATGATTGGAAATGCCCTTTTCCTTAAAACACACCCCTCCCTTCCTCCCCAGATGCAGTGATTCTTCAGAATGTGTCAATCCAAAGGGAAGGTCACCCTCTGGATCTTAGAGCTGCTCTTCATTAGGTAGCACCAGCAGAATATCAATCAACAAGGATTCAACAGTGGAGTTCAGTTTCAGTTTAGTTCAGTTTAGTTTATTGTCACGTATACCGAGGTACAGTGAAAAGCTTTTTGTTGCATGCTAACCAGACAAACACATGATTACAATCAAGCCATTTACAGTGTATAGATCTGTAGGAGTAGACATTTAAAAGTAATATTTGATTGTAGAACTGCTTCTGTGGCTGGCACACAAATAGTCGCCTGGGTTGGGCGCCATCAATGTGGAGTTTGCATGTTCTCCCCGTGACTATGTGGACACTATAATTTACCCCTAGTAAATTACCGCTAGTAATTACCCTCCTAGTAAATTAGGCTGTTAGTAGAATTTGGGATGTTGATGGAAATGTAGGGGGAAAAAATTAAAAGGAAAACCAGTGGCGTAATGGGAATGCTCTGAGCCAGCATGGACTCAATGGGGCAAATTGGGTTCCAATTTTGTAAGGAAATATTGAAATTCCCATCCACGTTCAAATTATATAAATGCTTTCACATGATGTAGTTTTGAGGCTCAATCAGTAATAAGCCAACCAGTTTAAGGTCAACAGAATCTAGATGCTGTCAGATTTAGGAGATAGGATCACAAAGAGAAAGCTCGCTAACTACAAATTATTAGAACGTCTCAATCTTTGTTCCAGGTTCTTGTTGTTTGTTTAAAAGTATAAAGCCAGATCACTAAAACTTCCCAATCACATTCAAAACATTAAACACTGCCACCAGACTTACCATTGCTTATTCTGTGCTCTTGGTCCAACTCCACCAGATTCTTCTACTCCAATACACTGAATAAACAGAAAGAAACATGAAAGCACATTTAAAGTGTATTATACTAACATTTCATCCACTTTTTTTTCAGCGAGAACTTGAATTCCTTTCCTTGTTTTTTTTCTCAGCCCAGCACAACGTGATAAAACAGATATGATCTCAGAAAGTTGAGGTGTGGATGGTAATCAGGAATAGAGAGGGAACTCCCATGTGAACCAGAGGTCTGCAAGCCCTCAGTTGCTGTTTATAATCAAAAAAGTGCTCAATAAATTAGTAAGTAATATCAACTATGTCAAAGGGCATTTTGTTAGTGTAAGGAAAGTGCTGTGGATGTTAAGGACAGCCATGATCTTACTGAATCATGGGGTAATCGTAAGGGGGCTGTGTGAAAGGTCTACTTCTGATTCTGTTTCACATTCACTTAAATCATGTACAAATCCAGAGATGAATCCCATTCGATTCTTTTGGGGACATGGTAACTAGGGGAGGGGTGGGGGGAGCACAAAAAGATGATGGGCTGAGGGTGATAGACATGTTGCTGTTCAGACGAGAGAAAAGGTATCAGGAATGGGTAGAGGGGTGTGCTGTACAAGGAAGGTAGTTGAAAGTTAGGAGGATCCACAATGCATTGACTGCTATTCCTCATGTCCACAGATTGTAGACACCAACTACTGCCCGAGAGTGGAGGGAAGAGGGGAACAGGATGGGGGGGGGGGGGTGGGAATAAGGTAGAAACCCTAATCAATAGACAATAGGTGCAGGAGTAGGCCATTCGGCCCTTCGAGCCAGCACCGCCATTCAATGTGATCATCCCCAATCAGTACCACAACTGCAAGAGGCACCTGATCCCTAACCAGGGTGAGGGAAGAGAAGAAAGGTCTCGACCAGGAACGTCACCCATTCCTTCTCTCCAGAGACGCTGCCTGACCCGCTGAGTTACTCCAGCATTTTGTGTCTATTTTAAGAGAATATAAGCTCTGGGCCAGTGGAGGCGCAACGGGTAGGAGTGAGAAAAGTGTGCCCGACCGCTGACCCACGGCAGAGTGGTCCCGGGGCCTGGTGTTGAAGCCTTCCTAGGCCCAAAGGTCGATAGCTGCGGTGAGTTTAGACCCTTCCCTGGGCAAACCGGACAGGAAAGCGCGGGGGTCGAGGAGGCCCGTGGTATAGGCCCGGTTTCTACAGTAACCCGCCAGCGGAAGTCGTCGCATCCTTACCTCGGGGCCACTCGCAGCTGCCTAGTGCGCAGGCGCGCCCTCCCTAGCAACCAGCGGGGCCTACAATCACCTCCCACCTCCAGGCGCACCTCCTTCACTTAGTTGTAAATATGAAGCTCCACAACAGAGATAGACATATATATATATATACATATATATACAGAGACAGAGACAGAGACAGAGACAGAGACAGAGACAGAGACAGAGACAGAGACAGAGACAGAGACAGAGACAGAGACAGAGACAGAGACAGAGACAGAGACAGAGACAGAGACAGAGACAGAGACAGAGACAGAGACAGAGACAGAGACAGAGACAGAGACAGAGACAGAGACAGAGACAGAGACAGAGACAGAGACAGAGGTTAGTTAGTTAGTTAGTTAGTTAGTTAGTTAGTTAGTTAGTTAGTTAGTTAGTTAGTTAGTTAGTTAGTTAGTTAGTTAGTTCTCAGTAAGGACACAAAGTGCAGGGTCTCCACCCGAAACGTCACCCATTCCTTCTCTCCAATAATGCTGCCTGTCCCGCTGAGTTACTCCAGCATGATTTTGTGTCTACGGCGTAAACCAGCATCTGCAGGTCAGGCAGCATCTCTCATACATGTTATTTATTTAATTCAGCTCAAAACCATGAGAGGAATAGGTCGGGCAGATGCACAGTCTCTTGCCCAGAATAGGGGAATCGAGAACCAGAGGACGTAGATTCATGTGAGGAGAAAAAAATGTAATGGGAACCAAAGGGGTCTCTTTTTCACACAAAGTGAGGTGGGTATATGGAGTGAGCTGCTGGAGGTGGTAGTTGAGGCAGGTACTATCTCAAAGTTGAAGAAACATTTAGACAGGTAATGGATAGGAAGATTTAGAAGGATATGGGTCAAACGCATGTAGGTCGGATTGGTGTAGATGGGACATGTTGGTCGGTGTGGGCAATTTGGGTCGAAGGGCCTGTTTAAGGTTTAGGGTAGATGAGGAGAAGATGGTTCTCCTTGTGGAAGAATCTAGAACTAGGAGGTTGATGTTTTTCACTTCACCTCGGTACACATGACAGTAAACTGAACTCATGTTAAAAATCAGGGTCGTCCATTTAAGATTGTGAAGGATTGCAGCTGTGCATCTCTTGCAAATTATTTTTAAGGCAGAGATAGATGGATACTTAATGCAAGAGGGTGAAAAATTACTGTGGATAGGTGAGAATGAGCAGTTAAGGTTAGTCAGTTGTGATTATATTGAATGGTGGAGCAGGCTCAAGGAATCAAGTGGGATTGTCCTGGTCCTAATTTGTAGTTCATATACCTATTTCCACTTCATTTCTTTGCATTCCCATCACCACTTACATTCCATGTACTCTAATCTTTTGTGTTGCACCTAAGATTTCTGAACTCCCAAATACATGACATTAACTGATTTGACTTTATATGTCCTGCTGGATACAAGCTAAAAAAAAATGCAGGTTTGACAAATGTAATATCCCATTTGTAAATGTATGAAAGGACAAAACAGTTGATAGTGCAGGGCACAAGGTAGGATTGTGAGACAGGTGAAGAAACATCACTGTCCTTTATACCACATTGAACAATTTTAGATCATAGCCACCGTCCCATTGTTTCATATAGCAAGTTTTGATAATGATTCTGCCTTTCCACTGTTGACCATCGGATTTGCACTTCTACATCCCCTCTCAAATCACTTCCTAAAGGTATTTCATTCTCCTAGTTTCTTCATCTCCAGCTGTCTGACATGTCATCCTTAATTTTTGATATTTAGGGTTCCCCTCCACCAGTTGACAACCACTTCCCACACTTCTGCTCTCATCCCCTTCTCAATCGCTCCCTCCCAGAACCAGGATAGGGGACTTTTTGTCCTCATCTTCCACCTCACCCTCAAATTCCTTCTCTTCAGAGATGCTGCCGCCTGAGTTACTCCAACAAATGTAAGGAGATGCTTCCTTCAAGGGACTCTATCACCACTACACCCTTTCTTTTCTTCCCATTCAGGCATAAAAGACTCATCACGTGATCTTTATCGCCTCTCTTACAGTGCTCAGGACCGCATTTTCAGGTGAAGTAGCGATTACTTATTTCAGTTTGGTACACAGCTGTCACTGTTTACTATGCAGTTTTCTGTATAATCCTGATGGAACCTGCAAGCTGAAACCTATATTTCTGATTATCATTCTGAAATGCAAACTCTGTATTCCTCTCCACTGATTCTGTTTGTCGGCCAAGTACTTAAAGCGTCCATTTTAATATATTTTTCATTATATTACCTTTCATTTCTAGCGAATATTGTTGGCGTGTTATGTAGTAAACATGGAGGTCAGTTCATGAACCGTTGGTTTCCAAGAACTGCTTTGTTATTAAGAACTGATAATATACTTCAGTGATGTTGATTGTAGGATAAGTATAGACCAGAACTGTTCTGTTCTTTGAAGTATTACAATGGGATATTTTCAGACCACCCAAGACAACAGATGGGGGCCTTGGTTTGACATCTCATCTGTAAGCCAGAGCCCACACTCCCACCCCTATCACAGAGCGTTCCCTCATGTTGCACTGGAATGTCAGACTTTTTTTATGTTCAAGTCTCTGATGTGGGATTTAGATTTAACCTGCTGACTCAAAGTTGAGAGTGCGACCTGTGGCAGACTGATGCCTTTGATTTGAGATGTGTGTAAAAAGGGAAAGAAATAATCTTTTGACGATCTGAAGCTCATCCTGGTCTGGAAACTATAACCCACTATGTCACAAATGACACCAAATAAATGTTATTCTGTGTCATTTGTGATATAGTGGGTTATAGACATGAGTCTTTGCAGATGGTGGAAACTTGAGCAAAAGCAAAGTGCTGGACGAACTCAGTGGTCAGGCAGCATCTGTGGAGGGAATGGACAGGCGATATTTCAGGGCAGGTCCCCTCTGCAGATGCTACCTGACCCACTGAGTTTCTTCAAATCTTACTTTAAATTATGTAGAAGAGTAAAGAAACAAAAGTGAGCTGATTGAAGCTTGTAAATGAACAAGGAACAAGGTACACAAAAATGCTGGAGAAACTCAGCGGGTGCAGCAGCATCTATGGAGCGAAGGAAATAGGTGCTCGGGGGTCGCGTAACTATTTAGCATGTGGGAGTCTCGTTCGTTATCGGAATTAACCAGACAATCGCTCCATCAACTAAGAACGGCCATGCACCACCACCCTCCTTTCATGTTTGACCCTTGGAGTCAGTGGAAGTGTGAAATTTCTCTCATCACTTGGATTACACTTTGAGGAGAGAAAAATTTGAGATTCGGAATAAAATTCACTCGCACAGAGTTGACGTGGGAAAAAAGTAAATAAATAAACACAATTCTTTTATTCAACGTGTTTGTTGACGCATTTGCAGATAGCAAGATGTTGTGTTATGGAATGTGATATGGATCATCTTCTAGGTACACAACCCCCCCCCCCCCCCATTCCCAACTTCTTAAATATTGGTGTCCTCTATACTGTTCCCACATGAATAAAGGGTTGTCTGGAAAAATAAATGTACTGTGGCGTTAATGCTTTGGACCACCAGGTGGCAGTATGTGGCTGCTTGTGTTGAAAGGAGCTGTTTTTCCATTGTCAGATTGTAGAGTTAGCCTCACAGTCTGAAGAAGGGTTTCGGGCCCGAAACGTTGCCTATTTCCTTCGCTCCATAGATGCTGCTGCACCCGCTGAATTTCTCCAGCACTTTTGTCTACCTCCAGTATCACAATAGTTGTACCATGCACACAGCATTCATGTCAGATTTGCTGATGGTTCCAACATCACATCTCAGTTATAGACCAGTGGATCACCCAAATCCTGGAACTCTCCAGTAATTTATAAAGCTTAGCTAGATACTAGTGACGAGCAGGAACTCCGGCTCACACAGTAACATCTACATGGCAAAGTCCATTTGGAAATAATAGTTATTTCTTCTGTTGATTGGCTCTGAGTGGATGGGATGATGGTGGCGTCATAATGTAGCAATGCGGTTGTCAGAGCAGCATCTCTGGAGAGAAAAAAATGGATGACGTTTCGGGTGGAGATCCTTCTTCAGACCATGGGGCCAGCTGTTGGATTGGCTCCCACTGTCCATTGCTTTCTTCAGCTGCATGTAAGAAATGGATGGTGGGTTGGGACATATCTCTCTCTCCCCCTCTCTCTCTCCCACCCCCCCTCTCTCTCCTCCCCCATCTCTCTCCTCCCCCTTTCCCCCTCCTTTCCCTCTCCCCCTCCTTTCTCTCTCCCCCTCCTTTCTCTCTCCCCCTCCTTTCTCTCTCCCCTCCGTTCCCTCTCCCCCTCCGTTCCCTCTCCCCCTCCTTTCCCTCTCCCCCTCCTTTCCCTCTCCCCCTCCTTTCCCTCTCCCCCTCCTTTCCCTCTCCCCCTCCTTTCCCTCTCCCCCTCCTTTCCCTCTCTCTCCCCCCTTTCCCCCTTCCCCTCCTTTCCCTCTCCCCCTCTCCCTCCCTCTCCCCCTCCCCCTCCCTCTCCCCCTCCCTCTCCCTCTCCCCCTCCCTCTCCCCCTCTTCTCCCTCTCCCTCCCCCTCCTCTCCCTCCTCTCCCCTCCCTCCCCACCCCCCTCCCCCCCTGTGTGTGTGTGGGGTGTGGTTAGTGTGCATGTGAAGCCACAGCCCCCCCCCCCCCGCAACCACACGTTGAGGGGACGGACCCAGCGGTCTCCCCTCCCTCCCCTCTACCCACCCCGTCTCCCCCTCCACCCCCCCGTGTGTGTGGGGGGTGGTTAGTGTGCGTGTGAAGCCGCAGTGCCCCCCCCCGCAACCGCGTGTTGGGGGAACAGACCCAGCGGGTCTGCACTTGGTCTAGTATGTTATATAAACTGACCATTGACCGGAAGTGCAATCACTGCTTTGTATTCCATCCCCTTTCTTTTGAAATGATTGAGACGGCACCATTTCCAAGCCTGTGGCGACCAATTGTCCACTTGACCATCATGGCACAGTGCCATCTCTTATCCATTGCCCCAAGGTAGAAAGCCCGTGTCCTCTGACAGGCTGTGTTGCTGCTTGCATGTTAGGAGTTGTGTGTAGGAAGCTGCTGTGCATACAGATTTTGTTAAATATTGCCATAACTCTGAAGTAAAGGCCTCTGAACAAATTACAGGAGCCCTTTCTCCAGCAGCTCAAGGAGTCTGGCATTCTGGGGAATCTGGCTTGGAAGGACAGGGCAAGAAACTGAAAATCCTTGAAATACCACTCATTAATCTGTCTTTCCTTGGTCCATTAATCATGTATTAATGAGTTGGGGGTTGGTAATGAACCTTGAGATACAGACATGCTGACTGTGATACCTGTTGTCTATCCTCTAAGTGCTGAAAAGCATTTTTAAATCGGATCCTTTTGAAAGTTGCTTCCGCTTTGCACCTGCGATCTGCTTCTTGTCAGCGTAGGCTGTCTGTTTCCCTCTAAGATGAACAAAGATAACAGGGTTCATGACATCACAATTTGTTAAGACATTATCTCTCTGGATTGAAAATCACTAAATGTCAGTTTCAGTGGAAATGAAATCTTTGATCTTTTATTCCATTACACTTAAAACCTACTGAGGTCTCGTGTTATTTTGCAGTCTTTCCTCTTGCATTTTACGTCACACCTGTTAATCAGTCAACTTGGGTGTCGTATCCAGACTGAGGGGGAAGTTTCCCCAGTGGAAATATTTTCTTCAGACACAACCCAATACCCAGTGGGCTTAAAACGACGGCACTAAACTGCGTAAGAAGGAACTGCAGATGCTGGTTTAAACCGAAGATAGACACAAAATGCTGGAGTAACTCAGCGGGACAGGCAGCATCTCTGGAGAGAAGGAATGGGTGACCTTTCAGGTCGAGACCCTTCTTCAGAAGTCTGAAGAGACCCTTCTTCAGAAGTCTGAAGAAGGGTCTCAACCCTAAACATCACCCATTCCTTCTCTCCAGAGATGCTGCCTGTCCCGCTGAGTTACTCCAGCATTTTGTGTCTATCTTCGGCACTAAACACTCATTAGTTTGAAACTATTTTCATTAAAGAGCCCATAGAGATGGAGAATTTCACACACTGCTGATGTGGTTAATGGTATTTTTGCTGCTTAGGTGTCTGCGCGTGTGCGTGCGTTCTTGGGGATAGGTTTTAGACTGCATCTTAAAGCAGAGAAAGAGCTAGTGAGGGAGATGCAGGGCTTAAGGTCTCAGCATGATAAAGCAGGGCAACTAAAAGTAATTAACAGTATTAAATTCAGGGTGATCAAGGGACCAGAATTGGAATTCAGTGGTCTTAGAGAGTGGGAATCACAGGTAAAGGAAGGGATTTGAAAACAATGCCATTTTCAAAACAAGGCATTGAATAACTAAGAGCCCATGTAGGTCAGCAGGCATGTTAAGACTGGGGGAGTAGAGGTTTGGACTGTCTCGTATTTTGGGAGAGTGCATCTGATTAATGTTTTGAGAAAATACTAAGGAGGGGAAAGGAAGTCAGTATTGAGGGTGAAGAAGATGCTGGAGACGATGAGAAGAAAAACATTCCTATCAGAGAGCCTAAGAGGGTACACAGCCCATCAATTAATTCATTTGCCTATTACCATGGAATTATCAGTGTTACAACATCCTGAGGACAAATTCCTCAAATAATTTCATCACACATTGCTGATAGCTAAACAAAGGATTTCATATCGCCACAATCCAGAAGGACTGTCCCTTGATGGTGGTGATGGTGATGATGATGGTGATGGTGATGGTGATGGTGATGGTGGTGATGGTGATGGTGATGGTGATGGTGATGGTGATGGTGATGGTGGTGATGGTGATGGTGATGGTGATGGTGATGGTGATGGTGATGGTGATGGTGATGGTGATGATGGTGATGGTGATGGTGATGGTGATGGTGATGATGATGGTGATGATGATGGTGATGATGATGGTGATGGTGATGGTGATGGTGATGGTGGTGATGGTGATGGTGATGGTGATGGTGATGATGGTGATGGTGGTGATGGTGATGGTGGTGATGGTGATGGTGGTGATGGTGATGGTGATGGTGGTGGTGATGATGGTGGTGATGATGGTGATGGTGATGGTGATGGTGATGGTGATGGTGGTGATGATGGTGATGGTGATGGTGATGATGGTGATGGTGATGGTGATGGTGGTGATGGTGATGGTGATGGTGATGGTGATGATGATGATACTTTATTGTCACTTGTACCTAGCTAGGTACAGTGAAATTCTTTGTTTTTGCATACAAAGTACAGAAAAGAGTCACCATAAAGGCGGCGACAAAGTTACTTATGTACTTATCCCTTCAGCCCACATTGAAGGAGCAATCACTGTTCCAGGAGAGGGATTTGAGTTTTGAAGCAGACTCTTGTTTGTAGAGCCAATCTCTTACCGGCTCTGGTTCACTTGCACCATCCACTCCTCCCATGAATAAAATAGAAATAGATGGGCCACAGGGATGGAGAAACCCGGAGAGCTTGGCATTCAAAGGGACAACAGGTTCTCTTGACACTGCAGGGATTTATTTACAGAGTTTGCTGAGATTTCAGATAGACTGACAACGTACAACCTTTAATGATAAACCCAGAGTTGTGAATCTCACCCAGAGACTTATGAATCTGTGGAATTCTCCACCACAGACGGCAGTGGTGGTCAATTCACTGGACGTTTTCCAGAGAGATTTAGATTTAGCTCTTAGGGAATCAAGGGATATGGGGAAAAAGCAGGAATGGGGTACTGATTTTGGATGATCAGCCATGATCATATTGAATGGTGATGCTGGCTCGAAGGGCTGAATGGCCTACTCCTGCACCTATTTTCTATGTTTCTATGATCAGCTCCATCCCTGCTCAGCCCATTCCATTCCCAGTCACCCAGCACCCTCTCCATCTTTCAGTTGTTCCACTGGAAATCCCAACAGACAGTTTTCCACATGGCTGGGAGCTGGGCTCCATGTGAATGGAATCCTTGCCAGGGCTGGAGCTGCACTGCTGCCAAATGTTTTGTTTGAAGTCATGAACGAGGGGGCGCTGTCCTGTGCATGGCTGCCCAGTCAGCAGCTGTCTGTCTCTTCATCTTTTTATTTTTATTTTAGTTAGTTAAGTGTTTTGTTTGGAGGTCTAGACTTTTTTATGTGGGGGGGTGGGTGGGGGGGGGGGGAACTACCTTTCAGGGTCCCTATCTGGTCGGAGAGGCAGCTTTTCTCCGGGCTGCAGCTTCGACCCGTCCTCGCGGCCTACCAGCGGGGCCTGGAGCGGCGTTTCCTGTCGGGGACCGCCCAGAACCTCGGCTTCGGCGGCGGCACAGCGCTGGAGCGCTATCGCGGAGCGGGCGATGCCTTGCCCGGGTCGTCGCGCTGGAGCTCCGGTGAGCTGAGGATCGCTGGGGGAAAACATCGCGGAGCTACGGGACTGTGGAGCGACCAGCTGCGGGCGGCGGCGCTGAACTTTACATCGGGAGCCTGGGATCTCTAGATGAGATCGCCAGTTGTGGAGCTCCAACCGGCGCGGCCTTGTTGGCTTCGGAAGCTGCGGCCTCCAGTGCGGAAGCGGCCGTTCCAGGGTTCCCAGACCGCTGGGAGGACTCTCCCGACGCTGGAGCAACATCACCCGGCAAGAACGGCCTGGAACATCGGGCCTCCGTAGAGGCCTCAATGGGCCCGACTATGGGTGAACTAGGGTTGGGGACTGGACTTTGTGCCTTCCCTCATGGTGGGAGCCATTGTGGGGGATGTTCTTTGTGTTTAAGACTCTTATTGGTGTTATGTGTGTATTCTCTTTTTTTTGTGTGCTGCAAAATGGCAAGAAGCATTTCACTTTACTACACCTGGGTGTATGTGAATGTGACAAATAAAATACCTTTGACCTTTGAACAAGGCAATGTTACTCTGTAAATAAATCACAAAACACAGAGCTGTGGTTCCACCAAGTAAGGGGACTGTCAGGAAATTCCCAGGTTTAATTGCTGGCCTAAGATAAACACAAAATGCTGGAGTAACTCAGCGGGTCAGGCAGCATCTCTGGAGAAAATGAATAGGTGATGTTTCGGGTCGAGACCCTTCTTCAGTCTGAAGAAGGGTCTCGACCTGAAATGTCACATATTCATTTTCTCCAAAGATGCTGCCTGTCCCGCTGAGTTACTCCAGCATTTTGTGTTTATCTTCGGTTTAAACCAGCATCTGCAGTTCCTTTGTACACATTTAATTGCTGGCCTGTACTGCTGATGAGGCTGAGTCTGAAACTCACAGCCCCTGGGGGAAGAAGACCACTAAAATGTGCACCTCTGCATCCAGTAACTTGTTAGAAAATCGACTGGGTCCATCCATTAGGGTTGAGGCACAAACTGTCTCCTATTCATGGAACCTGTCATACCAGAACCTGGATGATCTCTGGATCATCGGAGGCTAATGAGAGAACTGTTAGAAGTTTATAAAATTATGAGAGGCATAGATTAGTTAGGCAGTCAGAATATTTTTCTCAGGATGGAAATATCAAATACTAGAGGATCTAATAGGGGGGGAGGTCAGAGGGAAAGTTGAAACTTGTATGGTACAAGTTTTAATTTACAGAGTGGTAGGAGCTTGGAATGTGCTGCCATTGTTAGTGGTGGAAGCAGATGTGATATTGATGTTTAAGAGGTTTTAGCTAGGCACATGAATATGCAGGGAATGGCGAAATATGGATCATATGAAGGCAGAAGGGATTAGCTTAATTTGGCATAATGTTTGGCACCTGCATTGTGGGCTTCAGGGCCTATTCCTGGCCTGTACTGTTCTATGTTCACCTCCCCCCCCCCAATTCAGCAAGGACATGGCTAACTGGACCGATGCCTGGGAATGAGTTGTGAGGAAAGATTGTAGAGTCCAGACCTTGCTAGATTTTGGAACAGTGAGATGTGACGTTTGAAACATCCTGCAGGGTCTTGATAGGTTGGATGTGAAGAGGATGTTTCCTCTTGGGGGACAATCTACACCCAGGGGTCAGTGATTACAAATAAGCAGTTGCTCATTTAAGGCAGGGATGCGATGGATTTTATTCTCTCTGATAATCTGAGTTTTAGGAATTCTCTTCTTCAAAAGGTGGTGGAAGTAGGGACATTGATAACCAAAAGGATATGGGGGCAGGGGAGATGGGTAGAGAGGAATGCAGAGTCATGGTTATAGTTCAATTAGTCATAACCTCATTGTGTAGAGGAGCCAGCTTGAGGGCTGAATAGCCTACTCCTATTCCTAAGTGGTATGTTTACATGATCTTCTTCCTCAACCCCATTGTTTGTGCCCTATCCCAATAGCGTTTGATTTACTTAAACGCCAGAAATCCTTCAATTGCTTTTTGAACGTCTCCACAGCCCTTCGGGACAGTAACAAAGATTCACAACTTCCAAATGAAGATATGTCTTCTTAATGCTAAGATTAATCCCGCCTAATTACGAAAATGCGATGCTTGGTTCCAGTTCTTGCAATTTTAGAGTGTATATTTTCTGTGATTCTAAACCCGACTCAACCGTACGACTAAGTAACAAAACTAAGTGACAAGAATTTGGTGCAAACCAGTCCCCAGTGTCCTGGCCCTGTGTTCACCCAGTAGCAGTTTGTGCATCCAGCAGTATATGGTGCAGTTTCCAGCGTGCGTCGTGTTACATGTGCTATTGGTGATCCGTGTCTGCACCCTGTGTTCAGGTCTGTGTCCAGCCATGGGCCAGAATATAGGTGCAGTGAGTCCTCACTGTGTCTCCACAGTCCCCAATCCTGCCTCTATCACCAACAAGTGATCAGCATCTGGGCCCCGCCTTCACTTAGTAATCCGTGTCTGGGCCCTGAAGGTCATGAGGGTCATCCCAGGGACCTTAAATGGGAGGCCACCATCAACTCCACAGTCAAAAAGGCCCAACAGAGGATGTACTTCCTGTGGAAGCTGAGAAAACACAATCTGCCACAGGCAATGATGGTCCAGTTTTATACTGCCATCATAGAGCCTGTCCTCACCTTCTCCATCATGGTTTGGTTTGTCTCAGCCACCAAGCACGACATCTGAAGGCTGCAGCGAATCGTCCGATCAGCCGAGAAGGTTGTTGGCTGCAACCTTCCCGCCCCCTCCCCCCCCCAATTCACAAACTGTACACTGCAAGGGCCAGGAAGCGAGCGGGTAATATAATCTCAGACCCCTCTCACCCTGGCCACAAACTCTTTGAATCACTTCTCTGGAAGGCGACAGCCAGACATAAAAAACAGCTTTTTTTCCCACGTGCAGTAGCTCTACTCAACAGCCAAAAGTCTGTAGCCTCCTTTTGCTCTGGTATTTTATTTCATTCTTCACGTGTTTAAATTATAATGTTTTTATTTTTAATTTGACTACTGTATATCGTGTTGTTACTTGTTAGCAAAGCACAAGGCAAATTCCTTATATGTATACATATTTGGCTAATACAATTTATTCAATTCAATTAAACTTGGCCCCTTCTCTTTGCTGGAAAGAGCTGGTAAAAAATGACACTGGGGTAAATAGGCCCTTTAAATCTATTCTGCCATTGAAGATAATGGTTGACATCAGATCAAGCAACTTATTGCTGCTTTGGGGGAGCTGATGCTTCCTGATGTTGCACCCACATATTCTCTAGGTTTTCAGCCGACACACTCTGAAAGATGTTATCAAACACAATTTGTCATGTCTTTCTTTCTCGGCTATTTCTCACTGCACTCTGAGCGACTACCTTTCATGTCCTGCATTAAACAGCTTGTCTTTTCAGAGAGACAGACACACACACACACACACGTTCACTCAGTTTGCAGGCATGTCTTATCACGCTCAACATCACGCTGAAGAAGCAAAGGAGAAAAATGTAGTTGGAAGGCCACCTCTCACGACCAATGTTAAATCGGCCAACTTGAAGCTCATTCACCCTCCAGTTGCACAGCAAGACTGCAAATATTCCCCTCTCTTATGATTTCTGAGTTTCTCAGTATAGCAGTTCATAGACCCCAAGCCACAAACCATGCTGGGAGATTTTTAGAAAAAGTTTATTTTTCATTCATTTAATTTTCAATGAACAGATCCGAATAGGATCTCGTACCGTTTACTATTCTATGTTTTGACATTTTATACATTGTTACATATACATTAAACATTCGGTATTTAATACTGCCTTCAGCTGTAGTGTTGCCACTTTAACATTGAAACTGCACAACAACCTATTGGTTCACCTTTGTCGCAAGGGACAGTCCACCCAAATGGTCATGGATGTTCCACCTAATTCATTCCTATTAATCTCCTAAAAGGAAAGCATCACCATGGGGAATACATCAGGTGGTATCCGACTTGCCACTGGGATTTTTCCTGAAGCCAAGCGACGGCAAGACTAATTAAAACACTAGACTTTGTTTCTGTTTTCACTCGAGGAAATTGAGGCCACATCTCGGGGTGGAAGATTGCAACCTTCACGTGGTCGGCCCTGTTTCGACTAATGCAATCAACTCGACGTGCACAAACGGAAGATCAAATAGAACAAGTTGTCCAACAACTTTAGGCTGTGCACGCCACACAAAAGAAGAAGAAGAAGAAGGCCACATCTCTTCTTTCAGCTTTTACACTTGCACTTTAAAAAAAATACAAAGCCATTTCCAACATGTGGAAAATGTGCACGTTTCCCCAACGTTGGGGGCAGGAGGTGGGGAAGGAGGGAGACCAGGGATTGGGGCCAGGGTTTTCTCCGGGATAGATACTTTGATTTGGGGTCTGCCTCCACAGAAACGGTTAAATGTCGAGTCGAGTACAGGCTGCACTGAGTCATGGAGCTGTGCTGAGGTTGGAAGGCTCCACAGGCCTGTTCCAGAGGCTGATCAATCAGCAAGAGCTCATGGACAATAACTACTAAATGGGCCAATATAAAATAATGGTTCAGTTGGAGAAACCTTGACAGAGTAAGTCAGAGGGATCCTAGCAGCAGATTGAGGCTAAGCCAAAGCACTGTAAAAAAAAAAACATGTTTCTAATGGGCATGTGTCGAGTTTAAAATAAACATCTTTGATCTTCACGTATCTCAGATCTAATTCAATGAGTCAGTCGTTCTGTTACCAAGGTGATGGGCTCAATAAGGTTCAGTGACTAACCTGTCACAGAGGATATGGTTTAGTTCATTTATGGTCTGTGGATGTTGTTGGCATTTATGACCCATCTCCAGTTGCCTTCAGGAAGGTGGCAATGAGTCTCCCTTAAGACCTGCTGTAGTCTGTCGTAAACAAGCTGGCACGCGGCATTGAATAAGGAGTTCCCGGGCTTAGGCCTAGCAATAAAGATTGTCACCATTTATAATGATCCGGGGTAACCATAATCCGTAAGAAACGCTACTTTTAGGATAGTCACTGGAGAGTACCATCCCACTTCTGGGATTGGAGGATGCCAATACCTGTATACCTGTTATACCTGTATCGCCCATCAGGTTCTGGGTACTGGGACTGCTGTCTCCATGAGCATTTACCATGGATCAGGAATGGGCTGGAGCTGGGGAGGGGGTAGTCTCAGAGTCAGGAACTGTGCATTAGGTTGCGAGTGCGTTTCTCTCAGAGTCTGCTTTTCTCAGAGTCAGGAACCGCGTAAGGGGACTGGGAGTTCTCTCCGGGATGATGGGTCTTGTTTGAATGGCATGTGCTTTTGTTACTGCCCCAACGCAATAACATTTACTTTCCTCTCTTCTGCAACACACCATTAATGCATGAGGCCTCCTGATGACCTCCAGCCCTTTGGTTAAGATCACAGAGCTTCGAGATGTTGAGGTCAAGCAATGCCAGTCATTAGCTGGAGAAATACGTTGGCAACATGCTCTCGCCAGGTTGCAGAGTCTTGGCATACTCTTGAATCCTGTTATTCCTGAAGAGGCTAAATGTCCTCTTGGCAAGGTTATTAATTTATTTTTGGCTGGTGGCAAATGGGTTCCAGGGCATCAGAAAATAAACCCCACTGGTCAGCTGATGTGGTTGGTTTGGCTGCTATCCAGCTTGTTCCCCCATGCCAGAGAGATGGCTGGCATGGGCATTGACCAAGGCCAAGTGTGGAGAGCTAGTGGGGGGAACGCATGTGTCGATTGTGCCCATGACCTTGATCTTCACCACCTAGCCCTTGGCAACCACGGGCATCACACGAAGGTTGTACATTCTGGCATTATTGGCGAGTCTAGTGCCTCGTGCTTGTGGTAAGATCGATCCAAGGTACTGGGGTGGTGAAGGGTGACGAAGCAAGTGTCCATCCGTGCCTTTTTGTCCATCAGCGAGCTGCAGCAGAGAATGTGCAGGAACGCCCTGCGCATGTCCCTGCTCCTCAGGGTGTAGATGATGGGGTTCATGGCAGAGTTGAGGATGGCCAAGCCCAGAAAATACTCGGCTTTGTACAGAATCTTGCACTCGGTCCCCTTGTAGGCAAAGTCCAGCAGCAAGATGATGAAGGTGGGCGCCCAGCACACGATGAACACTCCGAGGACGATGGTCACGGTCTTCAACAAGGCCAAGGTCTGAGGGGCCGCCGTTTCACAGTGGCTCGATCGCACAATCAGGTAAATCCGCACATACAGAATGACGATGGACAGCAGGATGATGCTCAGGAGGGTGATGCAGAATAGAATGTAGTTCTTAGAGAAGAGCGGGAGCACGGTGGAGCAGCCACTCTGGTGACACATGCAGTTCCAGCCCATGATGGGCAACCCGCCCAGCAGCACGGAGGCAATCCAACAGCTCCCGATCAGCAGGCACATCCGACTGTTCTTGTCGCTACTGTACAGTTTGACTTTCACAATGGCGGCGTGCCTCTCGATAGCGATGGCCAGGAGACTGAGGACTGAGGCCGACAGCACGATGAACATGGTGCCCTCTCGGAAAAACCACTGCAGCGGAGTCAGAGTCATGGTCCATGCACCCGAGAAGGCAAGGTTGAAGATGTAAGTGAGGCCCGCAAACAGGTCGGACAGCGCCAAGTTGCCGATGAAGTAGAACATGGCCGAGTGGAACTTCTTGTATCTACAGATGGCCACCAGAACCAACAGGTTTTCAAGGATGATAAAGGAACACAGGATCATGAAGATGACAGACACCTCAGTCACATCGAATGAATCATACTTGGGGTCCGGATACTTACTAGTCAGGTTATAATAATATTTGATCAACTCCTTGTCGTAATAATTGCTGATGGAGCCCACGGGCGCCATGCAGGGTGTATCGTTCTCATTCATTTCTACAGAAGTCTCTGACAGCTATAGGTAGTTGATTCCCTCGAGGGCATAATGGGTCCCGCGATGCAATCCCACTGTCAGCCGGAGACACAATTCCAAAGTGTAATCTTCACGTAGACATGCCATTGTCATTTCCAGTCATCTGCAAGGTCAACAAAAGGCCGATCATTAACAAAACCCATACTAATGTTCCACAATTTTTTTTATTTTTATGCTATAGGAGACGACCATTCAGCTCATTAAGTAACATGATGGATTTGGAGCAATCCCATCAAAACCGTTAATTGTATTCCATTTTTCTTTTGCACGACCAATTTATTCCCCTGCCGCCCATCTACACAAAGGTCATTTACAGTGGCAGGGAGAGTGTATAAACCCTATACACATGCGGTAGAGTTGCTGCCTCACACAGCCAGAGACCCGGGTTCCATCCTCACTTTGGGTGCTGTCTGTACGGAGTTTGTACCATCTCCACTTGGAGCCCTGAAACTTCTCTGGCTTCAGGGCTCCAAGTCCCTGTGACCTGCGTGGGTTTTCTCCGGGACCTCCGGTTTCCTCCCACATTCCAAAAGATGTACAAGTTTGTTTGTTAATTGGCTTGGTTTAATTGTAAATTGTCCTTAGTGTGTGTGGTATAGTGTTAGTGTGCGGGGATCGCTGGTCACCGTGGTCTTTGTTGGTCGAAGGGCCTGTTTCTGTGCTGTATCCCTAACCTATGGCACTATAGGTTATGAGTGAACCTAGGTCGCTGTATCAATGAGGCAGCAGCACTAAACTGCTGCACCATTAGGGAAAGGTGGATAAGGGGAGGAATGGGTTGAGTGTGGGCATAATTTTGTGCCATTAGCTTTCATGCCTCAAGGGAAGGTGGCTCATGCCTGTGTTGTGTTGCATTGGATACTCAGTTAGATTCAGAGCTGTATCTCTATAAAAGGCAGCTCTCCTTTCAGTCTCTTGCTTACCCAACTGCAGTGTGGAGTAAGGACAGAAGAGGGACGGGTCCCTGCTACTCCAACTGTCGTCACTGCGCCAGATTCACAGCCTCTGTTGTCCATCGCTGGCTTTGACATATCCCAAGGAGCCTGTTGTCGGCCTCCATCCAAATACAAACTGCTATCACTATGTTTCTGAATGTTCTAAGGGAATTCACCAAGTCTCTGTGGATGATGTTTCACTTGAAACTTGACAGTCAACCAAACATTAGTTTTACTGAGAATCAATTCCCAATTGGTTGGGCCTGCCTTGGGCTCCAACTCCCAACATCAACAGTCACGGCACAGACTTGCCCGTTAATGTCAAGAATCTCACTCACATTGAACACATGGAAAGATTTTACTGTTTGACCTCAGCACCGGGATCAAGTTAATGCTTGGGGCATAAACCTCAATCACAGGCAACCTCCAGCTACAGAAGTCTCCTGGTCCAGTAGGTACACAGAATAGGCCCAGTGTGGGTTGTGGCGAAGGAAAGGTCAGTGAGCTGGGTGGGTAAAGGTTGGTGGTACTGATGAATGGGGTCCAAAGATGAGGCTTGTGAGGCAAGATTTTATTTAAGAAATCATTTTCAAACCCTGCTGGGCATCTTGAAAAGCAGACAGCACTGATTAGTCACGACAGATAGCCTCGATCCAAACACACATAGCAGATTCAGCATTTCCCCACGTGACTGGGTAATTCTTCCAAAAATAACAATTCGGCCTCCATATCCTTCCTACAAAACAAAATATTTCTTCTGCCAATCCCCCGGGGTCGAGGATAACTTGCCTACTGCGGTTCTGTGGGTCGAGTGGCTTAAGCAGCTAATGCAGGGGCCCACAAGTCTGCCAATAGTAGGACAGGAGGTAGCTTAACACTGCAAGGGGGTGGAGAGAAGGGTGGGACGGGTTCCACTTTTCCTACCGTTTTCACATCTTCCTCACACTCCCAACAAAGAGATTTAAGAGACGAGTTTAAAGGAACTGCAGATGCCGGAAAATCAAAGGTAGGCAAAATTGCTGGAGAAACTCAGCGGGTGCAGCAGCATCTATGGAGCGAAGGAAATAGGCAACGTTTCGGCCCGAAACATTGCCTATTTCCTTCAGGGTTTCGGCCCGAAACGTTGCCTATTTCCTTCGTTCCATAGATGCTGCTGCACCCGCTGAGTTTCTCCAGCATTTTTGTCTACCTTAAGAGACTTGAGGATCTCATATCTTCCTAGATGCTCCTGCTCCCTCTTGAGCAGTGATATGGACCAAGGTTTCCATCGGGCAGTGGGGATGTTATACTCTTCCTAAGGAGGCTTTGAGACTACCCTTGAATCAATTTCCACCCCATCCCCTGCCTTCACCATCATCATATCAATCTGATAATCAGTTGCTGTGGTGTAGCTTGAAATAGAGTGCTTATTTTAGGTCACAGGAACTGCAGATGCTGGTTTACAACAAAAAGATTGCTGTAGTAACTCAGTGGGTCAGGCAGCATCTCTGGGAAAATATGGATGGGCTATGTTTTGGGTCGGGTTCCAGCTTCAGACATTATTTTGGGCGTCAGGTGTGGGCTTGTGAACAACATGTTCACTGGGTGTAATTCGGTAATTCGGTGCCATAATGAATTGATGGCCTTGGAGATCGTGACACTGGATTTGGGCAATTCTGCATAGACAGCCGTAGTGGTATGTCTCCAGTGCTTTTGAGGTGCCTATTATATGCAGTGCACATCTCAGAATGGATATGAGGTTAGGTACACTGCTGCCTAGTAGACCATGAGCTTCGTGCAGCTTTGCAGGTCTTAATCATCAAAGTATTTTTCTCAAACTCCCAAGGACAATGCTGGTGCACGGCAGTGGTGGGGGATTTCATTGTCAAAATCTAACTTTGTCAAAATCAGTGGTGTGTATTATCCAGGTTCTTTGTAGTTGGCAGCCAGCATCATTTAGCAGGGACAGACTGACTTTTGTTTTGCAAATGCTCAGATAAAGGGCCATTCGTTCTCTTCAGTGAATAACTCAATGACGCCTTGGAATTTGGCCACCAAACGTGCAGAAATACAGACATCTTCTACGGATGGCAACCCAATGACTGAGTGGAGCCGAGGAACAGAGGTTGAACAATTTCCCGCTTGTCCGGTCGACTAGTTTCAGTCAGAAGTTTTTTTGAATGCAAAGTGCAACATTGCAGTGTAAAAGATTAAGAACAAGTCAAGATGGAGCCTTGCTAAGACCCAGTCTGCACCAAGAATTGGCCTCTGATGGTTCTACTGGTTTAAATTAATGCTGCATGCCATCATGTAGCAGTTGGAGAATGGAGATACATTTTGGGGCACATATTTGTGAAGGACTGAATCATTTCTAACCTACAAGTTTAATTTCAATATAATGAACTAAGCCATTCACCAAGCTTTTACTTGAACTTTAAGTGGTTCCAGTGGTCTGCCACATTTGAGTGAACAATGTACAAGATCTGCTTGTCCTGTGGTTTAATTTTGGTTTGGCAGTCTGAGACGACTGTGGGACAGGGAGAATCATACAGAATTCAGAAAGAGGCACTCCGTCCGTCTACTGCGTCTGTGCCAGTTGTGAAAGAGCTCCCAGCTTAAACCCTCCCTCCAGCACTGGCCTTTGGCCCTGCAAGTCACACTGTCCTTTCACACAAACTTCCAGCCTCCTAACTCCCTCTGGGTAAGAAAAATGTCATCTCCCCTCTTTCACCAGCTATTTTTAAATTTGTGCACCATGACTTTTGACATCTCAATCCAGGTTCCTTAAATTATACAACTCAGTTAAATTCTCCCACACAATCCTTTGTTCCAAAGAAAGCATCCCAGGCCTAATCTCTCACAGCTACAATTTTCCAGTCCTGGCAACATTCTTATAAATCTCTTCATCTCATGTGCAATCACCTAATCCCCACAATAGTGACCAGAACTGAACACAGAACTCACCAAGATGTGGCCCAACCAGTATCATATGCATTCCTTGTACACCTCCTTACATTCTATGCTTCAAGTTAATCTCACCCCACAGAGCCCAGTCCCTCCACGCACCAGAGTCTCCAAACCCCTGCAGAGTAGTTCCACAGCAACAGATTGAGTGGCCCCCAGCCAGCAACTGGAATGAATGGCTGCAGTTTGACAAGGACGTGCACTCTGCAAAGTCCTCAACCAGTTGGGCATTACAGGGCTGGCCATTCAATCCGTAAGCGAAGTCGCAGAGAAAGCCACTAGGTGGCTTTGGATTAAGAGGGCTGATCCGTAGGCGGTTGCTGCTGGGATGCAAGTGAACCCAGCTGGGTCGCCTGGGCGAGGGTGTCTGATGTTGTGAGACCCGAAACACCCGATAACCCTAGGTCACATCACTGAGGATGCGTTCCAGCGCATCTAGAAGATGTATCTTTCACACAAAGGAAAACAGTGTGTGTTCCTTTCTGTCCAACCATCTACCTATCAAATAACCCCCCTCACCTCTGTTGGCTTATTACTTCCCAGACATTGTCCTGCCTCTCCTCTCTTCCAGCTTTCTTCCCCATACAACCAGTCTGACAAAAGGTCTCAACCCGAAACATCACCTATGCATGTTCTTCTGAGATGCTGCCTGACCTGCTTAGCTACGCCAGCACTCAGTCTCTTCTTTTGTAAACCAGCATCTGGAGTTCCTTGTTTCTACATTGCGTTTGCTTCCTGCCAATAGCTAAATTTGGATCCCACAAGTTTTTCTGTTTGGCTGGCTAGCCATCCACCATGGTCCTTTAAAAGGTTTAGCTAAAATCCCTCAGATACATCAAATTCTCTGCCCTCATTGGTCCTCCTTGTTACCGCAAATAAATCTTGTTAGTGAGGCATAAACTTCCCTTAAATCCAGCCTAAACGTCCTTGATTAATGTACATCTTTGTCAGTGAACATTCATATAATTTCTCAGAATGGATTCGAATAATTGTCAACCACCAGAGTTATATCGCACACACACTCTCCCTGTGCGGTTCCAAATAAATTTCAAGATCCTTCTTTATGTCTACAAAGCCCTTAACGGGCTTGCCCCCACCTACATCAAAAGTCTGCTTACCCACCACACCACCTCCAGGTCCCTCAGATCGGCCGACTTGGGGTTACTGAACAACCCGCGGTCTAGGCATAAGCTCAGGGGCGACCGCGCCTTTGCGGTTGCAGCTCCTAGACTGTGGAACAGCATCCCCCTTCCCATCAGAACTGCCCCCTCCATCGACTCTTTTAAGTTGAGACTTAAAACTCATCTTTACTCTCAAGCCTTTCTTGACGTCCTCTGAGGGAGGGCTATATGTATGTATTTATGTATGTACTTAATCTATCAACCACTGTTGTATAACATTAGTACCTCCACCAATGTAAAGCACTTTGGCCAACGAGAGTTGTTTTTTAAATGTGCTATAGAAATAAAAGTGACTTGACACACACACACACACATATATATACACACACACACGTGTGTGTGGCTGTGCGCGTGCGTGTGTGTATAATATGTATATCTAAAACCAAATGAGACCATTTCTACAAAGCACTCTCCCCTTGATATTCCTTCCTCTTGTCCAGCTTCCATCCCTACAATTACATCCAAACTTCAACCTCCACCCAACCATCCCCACCCATCAAATTATTGGGCTTGCTACAAACTGGCAGAAAAGGTTCTGGAGATTGCCGTCTGGAAATTCTGTGCTCCCTCTGCAAAGGTACAACTAGCTTTACATTTCTCATCAGTACAGTTTGTGTGGTAAATATAACTTCAGCCACTATCTTTATTGATTCAATGGAGAGGCCCACTGTGCCTCTAACTGTACACTGACTGCAAGCCAAATGAACTGGGGAAATTGAATCCCACACTACCACTGCTGTCATGCTTTTGCATGTTAGAAAGTTGGTTCATGCCATCAGACCACATTTCTGATCCTTCTAACGACTCATCCTTTCTCAACAGGAGTTTGGAAGTATAAGGGGAGACCTCATTGAAACTTACCTAAGAGTGACAGGCCTGGATAGATTGGTTGTGGAAAGGATTTTTCCACTAGTGGGAGGGTTTAGCACCGACCAAGGCACAGCCTCAGAATCAAAGAAAGTACATTTAAAAAGGAGATGAGGTGGTTTTTCTTTAGTCAGAGGGTAGCAAATCTGTGGAAATCATTGCCACAAACAGCTGTGGAGGCAAAATAATTGGGTATTTTTAAAGTGAAGATTGCCAGGTTCTTGATTAGTACGGGTGTCAATGGTTATGGGGACAGGACAGGAGAATGGGGTTGAGGGGGAAAGATAGATCAGCCTGATTGAATGGTGCAGTAGAGTCAATGGGCTGAATTGCCTAATTCAGCTCCTATGACTTATGAACTTATAAGTTGGGCTGGAGGGGATGTTTTCATGCTGTTCGACTCTACGACTTTGACTGAGCAGCTGCCTCAGCATCTCTTGGCAGCCTGGAGGTGAACACACATCGCTCCAGTGATAGTGCCCAGACACAACAGCACCGCCAGCTCTGAGAGCATGGGTAGAGGGAGTGGCAGGGGTGACCTCTTATCAATAGGAAGGCTCACCCAAAGATCTTGGTGTAGTATCTTTGGGCTCACCATTCAGGACTTGGCGTTTCCAAGGTGGCTGCAGGAAAGAGTTCTCACTTTAGGTGGTGCTACTTAATACAGTGAAAACTCTGCAGACCCTTCTCACCGACTCTGACATTTTAAATCCTTCCAGTTTGGATCACAGTTAGCTGCTGCGATACTGAAATTTCTATGTGACTGATTGGCCTGGTATAATATTTCACCAGATATGTAATTAAACTTCAACATCATTAAGCGACTTTGAGTCCTGAAAAGCGCTATATAAATAAAATCTATTATTATTATTATTATTATTCTTTTCAAATGAGAATATGACCAGCATTGGGTATTGTTAAAGACTCTTTGTAGAAGCTGGTTGTGCGCAAAATGTTGCTGTACGTACCACATTACAACAGTGATATAAGCCAGTGGCTCATCGATGACTCAAAAATATTAATTACACCAACCCTGTAAACACTGACATGCAGGTCTCAGATACGCTGCACCACAGAAGTTTTATTACTCATCACTTCACAGGATGTGGATGTCACTGATGATGCCTGGGTTTCAGCAACTAAGTTACAGAGAAAGGTTGAACAAGTTAGGCCTTTATTTTTTGGAGCGCAGAAGGTTAAGGGGGGGACTTGATAGAGGTCTTTCAAATGATGAGCGGGTTAGACAGAGTTGACGTGGATAAGCTTTTCCCATTGAGAGTAGGGAAGATTCAAACAAGGGGACATGACTTGAGAATTAAGGGACAGAAGTTTAGGGGTAACATGAGGGGGAACTTCTTTACTCAGAGAGTGGTAGCTGTGTGGAATGAGCTTCCAGTGGAAGTGGTGGAGGCAGGTTCGATTTTATCCTTTAAAAATAGATTGGATGGGTATATGGACGGGAAAGGAATGGAGGGTTATGGTCTGAGTGCAGGTAGATGGGACTAGGGGGAAGTTAAAATATTTTTTTTTAAAGTGTTCGGCACGGACTTGAAGGGCCGAGATGGCCTGTTTCTGTGCTGTAATTGTTATATGGGTATATGATGCCCACAATTGCTCCCTATCTTTAATTGCCCCCAAATTCAGTGTTGAAAGTCTATCACATCGGGGGGGGGGGGGGCACATATATGTCCAACAAGTATAGACAGCAGATGTCCTCTCTCCTTAGGACACTAGTGAACCAGATGGGTTTAAGCAATAAAAGGGCAAAGTACCCGAGTAACTCAACGGGTCAGGCAGCATCTCTGGAGAAGGTAGACAAATGTGCTGGAGAAACTCAGCGGGTGCAGCAGCATCTATGGAGCGAAAGAAATAGGCAACGTTTCGGGCCGAAACGTTGCCTATTTCCTTCGCTCCATAGATGCTGCTGCACCCGCTGAGTTTCTCCAGCACTTTTGTCTACCTTCGATTTTCCAACATCTGCAGTTCCTTCTTAAACGCATCTCTGGAGATCGTGGATAGGTGACGTTTCAGACTGAAGAAGTGTCCCGACTTGAAACTTTGCCTATCCATGTTCTCCAGAGATGCTACCTGACCTGTGGAGTTCCTCCGGCACTTTGTGTCTTTTTTTTGTAAACCAGCATTTGCAGTTCCTTTTTTTCTACTCCAGGGTTTATACAACAATTCAGTATGTGCTTACTGATACAACTCTTCCCATTTGAAAAAAAAAGTTGAAGTTTAATTGGTAAGGTGGAATTGGAACTTGTATCTCTGAAGCTGTGGTCCGGAACTCTGGCTGCAAGTCCAGTGATTTAACCTTCCCTGGAGTGACTCGCCTAAATCCCCAATCTTTTCCACCATAATTATTCACATTCACCACTGTCTGGGTGAATGCTGTTCCAACACATAAACTGAACAGCATCCAGAACAAAACATTCGCGCCTTACATCCTGTACACCAGTCCCTCCACAGTTCCAGGGTGTCCCACCCACCTAGTACAAACGTAATTGTTCACCTAAGTTACTCTGACAACCCCTCCCAGAATCGCCGACTCTGAAGCCAAAATTTACAAGGGCAATAGGTTTGTGCACATGCCACCACTTGTATAGTCTCTCCCAGTTGTGCACCATTCTGCAGGATCACTGGTCATTAATTACCACTCAGACGAAAATCTGGAACTCCCTCTCCAACAGCATTGTGGAGTACCTTTAACAGATTGAGTGGCAACACAAATTTAGATTTAAATCCGATTCTGGGTTGGGCGAGGTGGGCGGGAACGAGGGGCAGGTATATCTCCACTTTCTTCTTTTTTTCTCCTTATATCTTTAGTCACTTTTTGGCCACACTACTTTGGTGGTCTAGGGGTCTTTTCTATGTGCTTTTTCGAGCTATCTTTTCACTTCTCACTTTTTCCCTCTCTTGTTCTTTCTCTCTTCTTGTCTCTCATTTTCAGGTTAAAAGGTTAAAATTGAAGCTGTACAATAATTGTGTAATTTTAGATGCCGAATGTTTTATCCTTGTACAATTGCTAGAATAATTTTTTTTTTAAAGATTGAGTAAAGTCTCAAAGCAACAACTCACCATTAACTTTAGTGGCAATTAGTGAAGGGTAATAAACGGCAACACATACATCCCATAGATGAGTAAACTTTAAAAAAATACTGCAAGTGCTTGCATTTCTGTGAAATGTACGGCTTTCTTCAAAGGAGCGAGGAAGACTGGATTTGATCAAGCTGGAATGCACTGGATGATGTAAACTGACAAATCTCTAGGATTTCCTTTAAAAATTAATGAACCATGTGAGCAGAGAGAGATCAGCCCATCTTGTTTAGTTAGATTTCTGCAAAGCTTTTGATGAAATGCACTCAGGAGATGAGCCCACAAGATTTGAATACAAGGCTGTGATCCAACATGTCTGGAGTGAATTAAAAAACTCGTTGAACAAGAGGAAGCGAGGAGTGGAAGTGGAAAGAACTGGCTGTTATTCCACAGGACGTGATATGGCAAAGCAATTGCAGGCAATGCCACAAACCTCTGAGACATGAGGACTGGTGCCAGAAAATGGGACTGTTTACGGAGGAGAGCAGGTGCAAACATGACTTGGTTTTCAAGGAAATTGCTTGAGAAACCAAACACAGGTCGACCCATAAATCTTAGGTGCGTTTATCCTGATCATAGATTCTACAGCAAACCTGATAGGGAAGTGATGTAAAGACTTTATGCAAAGGCTGAGGGAATCTCACCAAGAACGGTGGCACAACTGCTTCACCACGCCAGAGATCCTGGTTCGATCCTGACCTCGGGTGCTGTCTGTGCAGTGTTTGAACACTACATCCCAAAGACATGCGGTTTTGTAGGTTAATTGTTCTCTGTATATGGCCCCCAGCGTGCAGGGAGTGGGTGCAAAAGTGGGACAAGATAGAACTAGTGTGAACTGGTGATTGTTTCTGGAGAAAAATCTCAGTTATGCAATCGTTCATAGTTAGAACCTCAGTTCTAGTATTTATCTCCAGTATTTTGATAACCTTATCAAACTGCACATTGGAATCTCACATAGCTTCTGTTGGCGTGGATTTGGTGGGCCGAAGGATTGGTTTCTGTGCTGTATCTTTCAATCAAGCAATAGTCCCGCAGATTTAAATCAGCATTTTCCAAAGAGAATTGGATCTCTTCCAGGTGAAAAGTCCTGTAGCAGGGTTTGAGAGGCAATCGGGATACAGGTTCTGAGCCATGACCCTCCCTTCCTGATGAAGATGAGTTTCGACCCGAAATGTCACCTATTCCTTCGCTCCATAGATGCTGCCTCACCCGCTGAGTTTCTCCAGCATTTTTGTCTACCTTCGATTTTTCCAGCATCTGCAGTTCTTTCATGAACCCTCCCCTCCTTAATACTCTCTTATATACCAGCGCCTCTGGTTGCTGGCTGGATTGTCAAGGTGAATTTGCTTACTCAGTGACCATGACATGTTATGATTAAACAGACAGGCTGTTAGGCCCAGCAGGCCTGTGTCAATTTCTATGTTTCAATTAAGCATGCTCCGACCTCTCTCAGTTCAGTTTCAATTTAGTTTATTGTCACGTGTACTGAGATCTTTATCTCACAGTATGAATGCACACACATCCTACTCTTCTCTCACGTCTATCAATACTTTTCATCTCAACCATTCCCTGTGCTACCGAGCTCCCATTCTCCCCACTTTCTGAGATAAGACATTTCTTGTGAATTCCCTATCGGATTTATCAGTGAATGCCATTTGTTTATAGCCCCTAATTTTGGACTTCTCGGAATAATAAACATTCCACAACCATCCTCCCAAATGACTTCTTAATCTTAAAGATATCCATTAGGTAACCTTTCGGCGTTCTTGTTTCTGGAGAAAAATCTCAGCTATGCAATCGTTCATAGTTAGAACCTCAGTTCTAGTATTTATCTCCAGTATTTTGATAACCTTATCAAACTTCACATTGGAATCTCACATAGCTTCTGTACAAACTGCTCTTTGTATTTCTCAGTCACTGGATTCACAGGTTCTTCATTGACCCCTTAGTTTCTAATGCTGCTCAAATCATTCCGTCAGCTAAAGGTAGACAAAAATGCTGGAGAAACTCAGCGGGTGAGGCAGCATCTATGGAGCGAAGGAAATAGGCGACGTTTCGGGTCGAGACCCTTCTTCAGACTGATGTGGGGGTGGGTGGTGGGAAGAAGAAAGGAAGAGGCGGAGACAGTGGGCTGTGGGAGAGTTGTGAAGGGGAGGGGAGGGGAAAGAAGGAGAAAGCAAGGACTACCTAAAATTGAAGGTACCGCTGGGGTGCAAACTGCCCAAGCGAAATATGAGGTGCTGCTCCTCCAATTTATGGTGGGCCCCACTCTGGCCATGGAGGAGGCCCAGGACAGAAAGGTCGGATTCAGAATGGGAGGGGGAGTTGAAGTGCTGAAGGAGTTGCAGATAAAAGGTCACTCTGAAATGGCGTTGCCTGTTTTACACCACTGGAAAAAGCTGGAGTAACTCAGCAGGACAGGCAGCATCTCTGGTGGGAAGGAATGGGTGACGTTTTGGGTTGAGACAATTCTTCTCGATCGAAACGTCACCCATTCCTTCTCTCCAGGGATGCTGCCTGTCCTACTGAGTTACTCCAGCTTTTTGTGTCTATCTTCGGTTTAAACCAGCAGTTCCTTCTTACACCACTGGGGATTGGTTTGCTCGCAACGTGTACAGAAACAGGACACAAAGCATTGGACACAGGCAACATCTCTGGGGAACATGGATAGATAATGTTTTGGGTTGGGACCCTTCTTCGGCCTGATTGTTTGAGGGGGGGGGGGGGAGGGAGAGTGGAAGGAAGAAAAGCTGGGAGGGAGGAGAGGCAAGATCTTACAGATAATATTTGACATTGAAGGCACAACTGCCAATGTGGAACAATTAAACAGGGATATGCTGGAGGCCAGATATGGTGAAGGCCAGAGGTCTTGTTAGATTGTCAGCCTTTAATAGATTTAAAGCCTTAGGCTCCTTTGCTGTCTAGGGCAAAGAATTCCAAAGATTCAGATGCTCAGAGATGAAATCCCTCTCCTGTGTGTCTTGTTTGTTGTCCCCTTAATCTGAAAGTCTACCCTCTCATTCGAGATTCCCCTGATGAGGCAAAACATCCCCTCAACATTTACCCGGGGAAGCCATTCAGAATCTCGTATCTTTAAACAAGCCTGCCCATCATTTTTTATAAACATCAATGAGCATGAGCCAAAGTGCACAACTTTTATCATGACAACCCTTTTTTCCCCCCAGGAATCAACTTTGACTTTCTCCATCATGTTTGATGCTTGAAGATGCTGCTTGAAGAAGAAAACAGGTGTGGCCTCATCATTAGCCCGTACAAATGTAGCAAGACTTGCCTATTTTCACACACCATCTTTGTCTTCATAATCCTCCTCCTTTTTCCTTTCTTCTCCCCGCCCCCTCCCACCCCCCATCAGTCTGAAGAAGGGTTTCGGCCCGAAACGTTGCCTATTTCCTTCGCTCCATAGATGCTGCTGCACCCGCTGAATTTCTCCAGCATTTTTGTCTACCTGCTGGTAACTTGTGTTTATTGTTCAGGGACACCTAGATCCCACCGTACAGCAGCATTGTGGAGCCTCTCTCGTTTATTTTGTTTTTCTAATGCACTTCCTACCAAAATGGAAAACTTCACATTTTACCCACATTTTGCTCCATTGCCAGGTTTTTGGCCACTAACTTAACCTATCTATGTGTAAAGAGGAACTGCCGATGCTGGTTTAAACTGAAGATAGACACAAAGTGCTGGAGTAACTCAGCGGGACAGGTAGCATTGCTGGAGAGAAGGAATGGGTAACGTCACCCATTCCTTCTCTCTAGAGATGCTGCCTGTCCCGCTGAGTTACTCCAGCATTTTATGTCTATCTTCACTTAACCTATCTATATCCCCTTGCAGGTTCCATGTTGCTTTCCATGTTCCATCTCACAACTTGCTTTCCCACCTCTCTGCTACAGGAGCAACTTTGGCCAAGTACACCTAGTCATTCATCTAAGATTGTAAATAGTTGAGACACAAGTAGTCAACGCCCCGTCACTGATCCCCGAGGCACTCCAATAATGATGGCTTGCCAATTTGAGACTTATCTCTGCTCTGTTTTGTATTACTTAGCCAAACCACCAACACTACTAATAAACTATCATCCATGCCAAAAGCTCCTGTCTTCATATGGCGCCTTATCAACCACATCAGTTAAATCTCTTTGTGTACCTTGCTTGTTACAGACTCAGATGACATAGATTTATCAAACACAATTTCTCTTTCATAAAACAATATTGACTCTGATTTGACTCTATATTGACCCCAGTGCTGCCACCAGAACAGCAGGCCTTTATGGCCAAGCTAAGACTCCAATATTTCTTTTTTAAATGTAGACGTAGGGTTTAAGATAGCTCCTAAAATGTGGCAACTCTTGTGTATGGACTCAGTGTGCCATCTTACACTTGTGATTGTGCCTAAAGTATAGCAGGATTGTCACTACTGCATGCAAAGAAGATTGACCATACTTAGGTGTACATGACAATAACGTACCACTGAATGATTAACTGTCATAATTAAAATGGTTTGCAACATTTTCCCAATGAGATACTGCTCATAGTTTCCTGCTTTTAGTCCCTTCCCAGTAGCTTTACATTTGAGATTTTCTATTCCATTGGAAACCTTTCAAAATTTCTTGGATATGGGAAAGTTACAACCAATGCAACCACTTCTTGGCAAAGGCCAAGGATGCAGGCCATTAGATCCAGGGAAATAGTCAATCTTTAGTCCCATTAGTTTCCCTCTAACAATATTGAAGTGCCTTGTCACGTTTTTTGTCATCAAAATGCTTTTTTGTCTTGCACTATTAGAACAGACAAAATATTTGTTGAAAATCTCTTTCATTTCCTTATTTACTAATAATTACACAGTTTAATCCTCCAAAGAACCAATATTTACTTTAGTTACTCTTTTCCTTTATAATATAAACTCTTAATAGTTTTTCTTGATGGTTTATTCTCATTATCCACTTTTTTATCATTCTTTGCCGACTTCAAAAATATTCCCAAACTTCTGTATTATCACCAATTTTAACAACATTTTATATATCGTAGTTCAAATTCAATTCACAATTAGCATCCTTGGTTAGCCGTAGATCGATTATCCTTGTGAATCTTTATTGAGTTTTTTTTTTTTTTTTTTTAACATCTGCACTATTCATCAATTGTCTTTTAATATATTATCCTAATCCATTTTGGGCAGACCTACCTTCATTCTTTTGTGATTGTGTTTATATTTTTAAATCTAGGTTTTTCCACTCTCAAACTGAATGTGAAATTCTATAATGTTATTATCACTCTGTCCCAGTGCATCCTACAATTATAGCACTTGATTAGATATAAAACAGCTTATTTCTCGGTTGGTTCTACAATATATTGTTTGAAGAAAATCTGTCCTCGACTACCATTGTAAATTTGATTTTAAAAAAATTATTAAAATTACCTGGGATCATATTCATTTCTAGAAATGGACAGGAATACACACTCATTTAAAAAGGCTGAGAATGTTAAATTTATGGCATCATCAGACCAAATGGGTCTCTGTCCAAAAGGGGGATATGGGTCAAACAATGGCAGGTGGGATTGGCGTAGATGGGGCATCTTGGTTGGCATGGATAAGTTGGGCCGAACGACCGGTTTCCGTGCAGTGTGTCTATGACTATGACAAGGGTGATGGGTGCATATTGGGATAGGGGCAGCCGAGGGTTTACATCCATGTTGATCAGGAGAGCACTGGAACCATACTTGCATTGAACAGGGACGCACTGCCTGTTTGAAAAAGTCAAAACACAGACTTAAGAACCAAAGGATTCCCTCAACAAATCATGCACATTACAGGTAGACAAAAGTGCTGGAGAAACTCAGCGGGTGCAGCAGCATCTATGGAGCGAAGGAAAAAAATGCACATTACAGATTGTGCTATGCTCTATTCAACTCAAGGGAAAAAGTCTGACATATAATCTTGCTGTTCCTGAGAATAAGACAAAATGTTGCTTTAATCTTCCCTCCTAAATGATGCATACTTATTAAATATTTCTACCTTAATCAGTGTCCGCGTACTGAACCTTCCCTTTGGCGCTGGCGTTAGTGGGCTGACATGCTTGGCATCCTAACCCATACTGTTCACTTTCTCTTTCAATCTTGACTCACAGGTGACATCTGGTCAGCAAGTGGGGGAATTCCACTTGTAACGATTGCTTTATCACACTGCACAATGTGATAGAGCTCACTCTACTGTATATTACCAACTTGATCAACTGCCAACAAGTGGCTGACCTTCAGTGAATTTATTGACCAGGTCAGGAGTTCTCCAAGACCCACAGAATGAGCCATGAACACGTCGTCCGGGTATCACGCAGAGTTGAGACTGGGCTGTGTTCACCCAGTGTCATCAGTGAACATATACTCTATATCACAAGGTCCTAGTGATTTCTTTATTTAGCAGCAATTAAATCATGTCCAAAGCTCAGAAAAGAGGAAAGGCAGAGCAACAATCCGAGTCACATCATGAATTGGATTCCAACACTAGAAGGGAAGTGAAATAAGGTTTCATGTCTCCTGAAATCTATTCCTTCAGCTGAAGAGGTCATGGTGACCCCTCGCAGTCTTCAAGAAAGTATAAACAGTCATATTCTCAATGCCGACACGAGACTGTCACGTCTCTGCTTGAAATGATACATTTATTTCTGATAATAATTTAACATAAGCTACCCAGAATCAGTCAAAATGTCCAAATCTGTCTACTTCTGGAAAGGTCTCTTATAAAACTCATCTCGATGAGCAGGGAGCTGCCATTCTGAGCTACAAGGATCTAGTCAAGATTTGCTCATTCAAGTGAAACTGTCAGCAGTTACTGCACTGGCAACTGTCTTCAGGATCCTTGTCCATGTTTTGTTGAAATGGCAATGATGGAAAATTATTGGACGCAGACAATGCAAACAAGATGGTTAATGAAACACCTGGATAAAATGATAACATCCCCACAGTACTCACAGATCATCACACAACCCAGCCTCCCTTCCAGTGATTCCATCTACACTTCACGCTGTCTCAGCAGGGCTGCCAGCATAATCAAGGACCAGTTTCACCCCAGTCATTCTCTTTTCTCCCCTCTGCCTTCAGGCAAGAAGTACAGAAGTTTGAAAACACACACCTCCAGATTTAGGAACAGTTTCTTCCCAGCTGTTATCAGGCAACTGAACAGTCCTCTCACCAGCTAGAGTGCGGTACTGACCTCCCATCTACCTCATTGGAGACCTTTAAACTATCTTTAATCGGACTTCAACGTTGTATCTTGCACTAAATGTTGCACCCTTTATCTGTGCAGTGTGCATGGGATGATTGTATTCATGAATTTTAGTCTTTTCTTTGACTGGACAGCACACTACAAAAGCTTTTCACTTCCTCGGTACACATGACAATAACTAGACTCCCCAACACTCAGGATTACCGATCCAGCTCCTTTACACTAACATTTGATCCTGTGATGAACAAAAACAATAAAGTATCTCCAATAAAGTCTGAAGAAGGGTCTCGACCCACAATGTCACCTGTTTCCTTCGCTCCATAGATGATGCCTCACCCGCTGATTTTCTCCAACATTTCGATTTTTCCAGCATCTGCAGTCCTTTCTTTAAAATAAAGTACCTCCACATCAGGCTGGAGTGGGACATTAAAAACTAGAGTGGTGGTGTATCCCAGCACCTTTTGCTCTTACCCTCCTAAGTGGAAAAGTTGTGGTTAAGGAATGTGTAGGAAGGTTTACACCAAAGATAGACACAAAATGCTGGGGAAACTCAGCGGGACAGGCGGCATCTCTGGAGAGAAGGAATGGGTGACCTTTTGGGTCGAGAGTCTGAAGAAGGGTCTCGACCTGAAACTTCTCTCCAGAGATGCTGCCTGTCCCACTGAGTTACTCCAACATTTTATGTCTATCTTTTGTGGCAGTACAGATTGCGACTATGGCGTGCAGTGGTGGAGGATTCAACATTTTAGATTAGGTGGGGGGCAGATCACACAGGCTGGTTTACCCTGCTCACAGTGCTCAGGACTAAACAGCAGTAACATCCCAGCTCCTGGTCATTTAGACTTTCACAAGTTTCCAATTGTGGGTTAAAAGGAAGGAAAAAGAACTTAAGTATAGGAAAGATTGACACTTTGGGATTAAAGCCAAAAGGATGTCGTGGATAATAACAAAACGTCAGCACTGAGTCAGGTCACAGTCCATGCTAGTGTTTTTATTAAGTCTCCCTTGTACATGTCAAACAAGAACTGAATGCATCCATTATGGGACTCACAAGGACCCATAAATATAAAGCAGCCGAGAACAGACATAATCTCTTGTCTGTTTAACATTCCAGTTCTCTCTGTCTGTAATGAAATCCTACTGAGATCATCAACTTTCCTCACAGATGATACCAAGCAATGTGCAGGCTGTACAAATCAGAGAGCAGCTCCCACGTTTGTATCTCTCACTCAGGGTAGTTATTGGCAGTAACTGGGACTATGATTTCCATTGTGCAAACAAATGCACTGAATTATGCTCCGTTTTGTAGTTCAAGAGCAGCACAGTGGCAGAGTTGCTGCCTTGCAGCGCTAGAGACCCGGGTTCCATCCCGACTACGGGTGCTCTCTGTACGGAGTTTGTACCTTCTCCCCATGACCTGCGTGGGTTTTCTCCAGGTGCTCCGGTTTCCTTCCACACTCCAAAGTCGTACAGGTTTGTAGGTTAATTGGCTTGGTAAAATTGTAAATTGTCCCTCGTGTGTGTGTGTGTAGAATAATGTCAATAGACAATAAGTGCAGGAGTAGGCCATTCGGCCCTTCGAGCCAGCACCGCCATTCACTATGATCATGGCTGATCATCCACATTCAATACCCCGTCCCTGCCTTCTCCCCATATCCCCTGACTCCGCTATCTTTAAGAACTCTACTTAACTCTCTCTTGAAAGCATCCAGAGAATCAGCCTCCACTGCCTGAGGAAGAGAATTCCACAGATTCACAACTCTGAGTGAAAAAGTTTTTCCTGATCTCCTGTCTAAATGGCTTACTCCTTATTCTTAAACTGTGGCCCCCTAGTTCTGGACTCCCCCAACATCCCAGCAGGGACGTTAATAATAATAATAATAATAATACATTTTATTTATATAGCGCTTTTCAGGACTCAAAGTCGCTGTGCAGGGATCGCTGGTCAGCGCGGACTTGGTGGCCCGAAGAGTCTGATTCCGTGCTGTATGTGTAAATTAAACTCAACTCACTGGGGCGAGGCTCGTCATTGCCCAACACATGGAAGCAAGGAGACACTAATCACATCTGACAGGGATCATAAATTGTACTCAAGACCTTATTGCTCAAGGTCATGCACTGAGGCAGCCTGGTCAGCAGATCACTGGATATTTTAGCTAATAGCAATGTCAACACAAGTCTTGTCTGGGATTTTACAGGGGAAATAAAAATTGATGGGAGAGAGCTGCAGATGTGATTGATACGTTGTCACTCAGCTCAGACTGCTCAGTCATCTCCTCACTGCCACAGCCCCAACCATCCATCTCTTTAGGAGTTTGTTCCAGCTGAGAGTGAAGCTGCTCCACTGTTCAAGGAAGGGTGGTGGGACTGGTCAAAAACAGCTGGAAACTTCAGCAGGTCAGGCAGCATCTGTGGTGCTGTGGCAGTACAGTGCCGACAATAGGTGCAGGAGTAGGCCAGCACCGGCATTCAATGTGATCATGGCTGATCATCCCCAATCAGTACCCCGTTCCTGCCTTCTCCCCATATCCCCTGACTCCGCTATTTTTAAGAGCCCTATCTAGCTCTCTCTTGAAAGCATCCAGAGAACCTGCCTCCACCGCCCTCTGAGGCAGAGAATTCCACACTCAGCACTCTGTGAGAAAAAGCGTTTCCTCGTCTCTGTTCTAAATGGCTTACTCCTTATTCTTAAACTGTGGCCCCTCGTTCTGGACTCCCCCAACATCGGGAACATGTTTCCTGCCTCTAGTGTGTCCAAACCCTTAACAATCTTATATGTTTCAATGAGATCCCCTCTCATCCTTCTAAACCATAGAGTGTACAAGCCCAGCTGCTCCATTCTCTCAGCATACGACAGTCCCGCCATCCCAGGAATTAACCTTGTAAACCTACGCTGCACTCCCTCAATAGCAAGTATGTCCTTCCTCAAATTAGGGGACCAAAACTGCACACAACTGACTCTCTAGTACATGAGAGCCCAAGGACAGGAATGAAATCTAACACACCCAGCAAAGATCCCAAATGCCCACTAACAGTGTTTTGTTTTTCCACTCGCGCTGGAAGCTGCAGAAAGTTGTCAAAATTCCCATCAGTGAGAGAGAGCACCCTGCTCTCCAAAGCTTGTACAAGCTTCCAGGAGTCTGGGGAAGACTCCACCACACTGACCCTACCAGGGTGAGGGGGAAAAAGCCCCATCTCTCACCCGGCCACCATGGCAGGCTGCTGGTGATTAAACCCCACTCCCACCCTCCATCCCTCCCTCCCTCCAGCCCATGGCAGGCAGGCATGCAGCTGCTAAGTTAATTTATAATGTTTGGCAGGCTCCTGATGAGAAACAGCAGATCCGAGTCAGCTTCACATCAGGCAACCTGGTTCTGATCAGCCCACCACAGGGACTGACATCACCAAACTCCATCTGGCCTTTCACATGGGGGGGGGGGGGGGGGAAGAGCTAGTCTCTCTGACCCACTTGATTTTAACCTCTGCACCCCTCAGTCGCAGGGCTGAGCACCGGCAGGATAGAGTTACCATTTGCACAGGAAGCTTCTGAAATCACAGCTCGGTTGAAGGAGTCAATCGCAGCTCCCAGCCTCACGCTGCCTGGCTGGGAGGCTGGATTACTGCGTGACTTGCCCTCTCCCACATTGTCTCGCTGCACAAAGACACTCTCAGTCCCACCATCTGTTCAGAGGCAAGTTCGCCTTCAGGGGCTTGTTCTCTGGTCATTCTCTCCTCTGGGAGAGTGGAGACAGAATGCTTCTTTGTGCATAATTTGCAGACAGTAGGTTGTGGGGACGTGAGCCCCCCCCCCCCCCCCCCCTCCTTCCCTCTGCCTGGTGGGCTCGCTCAAGCACTGCGGTTATTCAGCACAATCAGCCATTTGTTCTGATACGGAATCGAAAGCCAAACATTGAGTGCACTCTTGGCAAACTCATTCATGTGCATCGAGGTGCAGAGGTGAGGGTAACCATGGTCAGGCTGGGAAGTGTTTAAAATGCCTCTTTTGGCAGAAATTACAGCCAACAACAGCAAGCTCGTACTTAAAAGCATCGCTGACCAAGAATCCACTTCATTTGCACCCAATCCAACAATCAAACCAGACATCCCATGAATCCGACCAAAGAAGCTGAAGAACTGAGGCTTTGAGATTAAGGGGACCGTAGAAATGAAGGTACTTTGATGCGGTACACCCATATTTCTTGAAATAAGGGGTTTGATAGGAGTCACAAAGGTCAGGCATGGGACAAATAATCGCTATTTTTAAGAGCCCTATCTAGCTCTCTCTTGAAAGCATCCAGAGAACCATGGTTACCAGGTACATGTGACAATTCTTGCTATTGAGGGAGTGCAGCGTAGGTTTACAAGGTTAATTCCTGGGATGGCGGGACTGTCATATGCTGAGAGAATGGAGCAGCTGGGCTTGTACACTCTGGAGTTTAGAAGGGTGAGAGGGTATCTCATTGAAACATATAAGATTGTTAAGGGCTTGGACACACTAGAGGCAGGAAACATGTTCCCGATGTTGGGGGAATCCAGAACCAGGGGCCACAGTGTAAGAATAAGGAGTAAGCCATTTAGAACGGAGACGAGGAAACACTTTTTCTCACAGAGTGGTGAGTCTGTGGAATTCTCTCAGAGGGCGGTGGAGGCAGGTTCTCTGGATGCTTTCAAGAGAGAGCTAGATAGGGCTCTTAAAAATAGCGGAGTCAGGGGATATGGGGAGAAGGCAGGAACGGGGTACTGATTGGGGATGATCAGCCCTGATCGCATTGAATGGCGGTGCTGGCTCGAAGGGCCGAATGGCCTTCTCCTGCACCCATTGTCTATTGTACAGTGAAACACATTTTTGCAATTGCTCCAGTCAGTACAGTATGCACAGAACACCCCATGGAGTCCATATGCAAGAGGAGCCATTTTACAGTCCCAGCTGCAGCTGGCCAAAGGCCCATTGCAGCCACTGCCTCCATCCGATCATCCTGTGAACCATCGGCATTGACTGTGCCCTGCGAAAGGGCGACTCTCAAGGCACAAACCCAAGCTCGCCCTTCCAATTATGCCCCCTATCTCCACATGAATTGAGATGAAGACTCCTGCCTCTCTTGAGTACACAACCCTTCCCCAGTACCAAACCACTATGTACTTTGAAGATAGACACAAAATGCTGGAGTAACTCAGCGGGACAGGCAGCATCTCTGGAGAGAAGGAATGGGTGACGTTTGGGTTGAGACCTTTCTTCCCACCGGTCCCCCACTTGGACTCCCCTGGGTGGCCTACTACCCTTTTAAGACCTTTTTATTATTCCTTCCTTCACTATGTAATTTGTATTTTGCCCTATTATGGTAAGGTTTACCTAGAAAGACTGATATTGTATATTTATTATCGTTGTTGTTGCAGGTAAATATGCTTGTAAAAACTGCAGCAAGATCGGTGCAGATGACAAAATAGATCCTCTTGATCATATCTTGATTATTAATGTCACATTTGGTAAAGGAATGATTTTTGCTGTGTTCAGACACATTGCTACATCTGGGGTGCATTAGACCCGGTATTCCACACAATGGAGGACTGTTCCTTGTGTTGCCAAGGCAAGTTTCGAATTTGGCTTCCACATTCTGTCCATTTAATAAGGGCAGCACCAGAGACCCAGGTTTGATCCCAATCTTGGGTGCCGAATGTAGAGTTTGCACGTTCTTCTTGTGACCACGTGGGTTTCATCCAGGTGGTCCAGTTCTTCCCCAAAATCCCACAGTCGCAACGACGTGTGGGTTTGTGGCGTTATTGGCCTCTGTAAAAGAGCCCATAATGTGGAAGGATGCAGAAGTGGAATAATGTAGAACTGGTGCGAGCACGTGATCGATGGCCAGCATGGACTCGGTGGGCCCATGCTGGCTGTATCTCCAACTTAAACTAAACTAACATTTGAGATACCCCACTTCATTGATGCAGCTTCCTGCCGAACCCAGGCAGACTGGTATCTGAGCACGTCTACCACTCTGTGGGTTTTACAAGCACGTGTTGTGTGTTATATGGAGCCAGACTCTCAGCCTTCATACAACTTCCACTTTCACATCAACTTGGAATCAGATGCGTCAATGGGTGCAAAACACTATCAGCAAGTGACTCATGCTCTCCGGTAAAACAAAACTAACAATATCATGAGATTCCCCCTAAAATTATTTATAGATATATCTATCAGACTTCTCTAAATGAAAGGCCAGTGCATTCCTGACGTCATAATTGCATCTTGCAATCATGTGATAGACAGAGCCCCATCAGAAGGCTAGAAGGTTGGAGTAATATCTTGGGGGTGGGGACTTTGTGGAGGGGGGCGGGGGGCGGTAGTGGCCACCAAGGGAAAAACTCGGGAGAATTCGTGAGTAACTCGGGAAAGTGGGACAGGGCCTTATAAGTTTCAACTACCTTCCTTGTACAGCACACCCCTCCACCCATTCCTGATAGCCTTTCTCTCGTTTGAACAGCAGCATGTCTATCACCCTCAGGCCATCATCTTTTTGTGCTCCCCCCCTCCCCCATAGTTACCGTGAAGGACAAAAGAATCCAATGGGATTCATCTCTTGGTTTGTACATGATTTCAGTGAATGTGAATCAGAAGTAGACCTTCCACGCAGCAATAGGTGATGTTTTGGGTCTGCCTTCTGTCTATTATTGAGGGTTTAGAGCAAAATTAAATATTCTTCTGAGCAGTGTGGCTTATATTGTAGCATTATGCTGGATGGGTGCAAGAGACTGGAAGTAACTCAGCGGGACATGGAACATTTTTGGAGAGAAGGAATGGGGGACGTTTCAGGGCGAGACCCTTCATCAGTCTCGACCCGAAACATCACCCACTTCTTCTCTCCAGAGATGCTGCCTGTCCTGCTTAGTTACTCCAGTATTTTGTGTTTATCTTCAGTGTAAACCAGCATCTGCAGTTCCTTCCTGCGCAAAATAAAGAAAATCTTGTGCTTCAAAGCAGGCGTCTATTTTTGTAACATGACTTGGTGATAGTGTGTAAAATAGTAATACTTTGTATACCTGATAAAAGAATCCCTTTGAAGATGCAAGAATGTGCGATTGAACAAAATGTGTGATTCATGCATGCTTTAAGTTGAGGAATTCGACTTATCAGACAGGACAGATTGCATTCAAATGCTCAGAAGAGCCTGACTTGTCGGGCAGATGAACGCGAGTCATGAAACAGCACATGGGATTGTGTTTGTTTTGGCCGTACAAGATGTTGGTGAGGCTGCACTTGGAATATTTTGTCCCCATTTTGGGAGCCCTTCAATAGGAAGGCCGTGATTAAGCTAGAGAGGGTGGAGAAAAGATTCACAAGGATGATACCAGCACTGGAGCAATTGAGTTGTAAGGAGTGATTGAAATGTTTCTCTGGAGTGAAGGAGGCTGAGGGTGTCCTTCTAGAGGTGTATAAAATCATGAAGGGCGTAGGTAAGGTAGGTAGTCACAGTCTTTTTCCATGGGTAAGGGTGTCGAAAACTGGAGGGGATCAGCCACGTGGGTGATCCATCCGCTTCCTCCCAAGTCTCATCATGGAATTCCAGCTTCAGCCAATTCACTTTGCTCCATGCAACGTCAAGCAATAACTGAGACCATAGTTGTACTTAGTAGACCTGCTACCTCAGCCCTTAGTGTGTCGTGAATGGGAGAATCTGGGAGGAGTTGTTGGTGATGCAGGGAGAATTTTTTAAAATAGGATTAGGGTCAATGGATATTTGATTACTAATGTGGACTCAGTGCGCCAAAGGCTCCCCCCCCCCCCCCCCCATGTTGTATTGTTGTCTGAACACAGGATACAGCAAATAATAGGAAACCAAACTAAATCCTAGCTACAGTCCTGAAGACCTGTAGTCTAGATGTAGCTGTCTCTCTGACCAGGTTGCTCCTATATATATTACAACAAAATGTGAAAAATCAGGCATGTCCTATTTACAAAAAGGACAATTCCTGACCCAACTATTTACCACAAAGTGCACCTATGCTAATTCATCAGCAGAGTGATGAAAGTTATTGACAGTGCTGCAAATTGGCACTTACTCACCAATAACAAGCTCAATCTTGCCAAATGTTGGGTTTCCCCCAGAACTAATTGGCCTCAGGCTTAATCATAGCCCTGGTCAAAACATATGACTGTTGTTGATATCAAGGCAGCATTTAACCAAATCTGGCATTAAAAGAGCTCTGGTAACACTGAAGTCAATAAACATACTGCACAAAGGTAGATGGTTGTGTTTATTGGATGTCAACCATCCCAGTCCCAGGACCACACTGGAGTAATTTCTCAGGACAGTGCCCTAATCTAAACCATCTTCAGTTGGTTTACTAATGTTCTGGAAAAGGGTCTTTGGTCTGAAATCTTAGCTGTGTTTCTCGACCCACAGATGCAACCTGGTTCCTGAGTACTTCCAGGATTTTCTGCTTTTAGTTTAGACCTTGCTTCCATCAAAACATCATTAATGCACAGTATTCGTCAATTCACAACCCCTTAGAAAATGAAATAGTCTATACTGGCATGTAGCAGGACCTAGACAACATCCAGATACTGACTGATAACTGGCAAGTAGCATACTCACGACAAATAGGTCAGGAAATAACCAAACATAGTCTAACCGCGCATCCTTGACATCACCACTGCCAAGTTCCCTATTACCTACATCCTGGAGGTCAGCATTGACCACAAACTCAAGAGGAACAGCAACACAAGTACTGTTCCAACAATGGAGGTGATAAGAGGAAACAAGGTGCTGGAGTAACTCAGCGGGCCAGGCAGCATCTCTGGAGAAGATGGATAAGTGACATTTCAGGTTGGGACCCTTCTTCAGACTACAATGGAGGTCATAGGCTGGGTATCCTGCAGCAAGCAACTCACCTCCTAACTCCACAGCATTTCCACCATCACCACATATACAACACAAGTATTGGGATAGTCTCCACTTACCTGGATAAGTGCAACATCAACAATGTTTAAGGAGAACAAAGCTGTCTGCTTGGGGTCATCCCAAGCACCACATTGAACATTCTTCCCCTCTACTACGCGTGTAGCATGGTTGAAATGCATACTGCAAAGCTGTTATTCACATAGACTGGCAATACTAGCCAAGCTTACAACTTCTGTGAAGGGCAAGGATGACAAGTACCTTGCAGCACCATTGACTGCGGGTAGTCCTCTTAGTCTACAATGTCTTGGAAATATATCAGTGCCCTGGGTCTAAATTCCAGTAATCTCTACACCAGATATTATGGGAACATAGAAATAGAATAAATCAAAACCATTTTTCCCCAATAAACAATAAACTAAACTAAAAACTCTTTCAAATATTTATCCATTCTTTTTATATATCTAATGATCTGGCTTCTGCCATCCTCTGGGGCAGAAAATTCCAGACATTTAATGGTTTAACTGATAGCAATTCAAGTTTTCACCTAGTTTTCAACGACTGACTCCTTATTTTACAGCCTTGTTGTGAAAACATCTAAACATCCACTATGAAGCTCCCTGAGAACATGTATGTTTGACCAAGGCCACACCTTAGTCTTCTAAATGCTAAGGAATACAGTCCCAAACTATCAAGGCTCTCTTAATAGGACAACCTGGTGAATCTCCTTTGGATTGCCTCTAATGCCATGATATCCTTTTTTTTCTTCTTTTATTTTAATAAATGGGACCCAAACTGTGGACAATATTCCAAGTATGATCTCATCTCTACGTATAACTGTAACAAAACCCATTCTTAAACTCTAACCACTTTTTGAAATAATGGCTTTTTTTTTTTTAAACTACACGTTGCACCTGCCTGCTAACCTTTTGAGATTCATGGACTAGAATACTATGTGCAGTTCTGGTCACCCCATTACAGGAAGGATGGGGAGTTATTGGAGAGGGTGCAGAGGAGGTTTACCAGAATGCTGCCTGGGTTAGAGCACTTCAACTGCAAGGAGAGAATGTTTTTTCTGCAATGGAGTTGAGGGGAGACTTGGGAGAAGTAGATATGATTATATTGAGAGACATAAACAGGGTTGACTGTCAATATTTTAGCCAGGGTGGAAATGTTCAACACTAGAGGGCATAGCTATAAGGTGAGAGGGGGGGGGGGGGTAGGGGGGGGAGTTAAATGGAGATGTGCAGGGCATGTTTTGTTTTTAATGCAGTGGTGAAGGCCTGGAAAGAATTGTAAGCGGTGGCGGTGGAGGCAGATACAAGGCGTTTAAGAGGCTTTTAGATAGGCACATGGAATTGCTTAGAACAGAGGGATATGGATCATGTACCGACAGATGAGATCAGTCTAACATCTCATTTAACAGTGTCAAGGGGCCCATTCCTGTGCTGTACTGTTCCACATGTTCCAACACTTAAATTCCTCTAAACTTCAATCATATCCATTCCATTTCATAATTCATAAGTGGTAGGAGAAGAATTAGGCCATTCGGCCCATCAAGTCTACTCTGCCATTCAACCATGGCTGATCTATCTCTCCCTCCTAACCGCATTCTCCCGCCTTCTCCCTATAACCCCTGACACCCGTATTATCCATTTAGATAATAAGCCACCTCTTGATTCCTTACTTGAAGTGCATGACCTCAATCTTCCTCACATTCAACTCCATTTGCCAGGTTCTCAGCCAATCAATCTATCAATATCCTACTGCAGAATCACAATGAGTCCTAACATGCTTTGTGGTTAACAAGAATTTTAAACCATGTGTAAGGTCTTGCTGAAACCCATTTCTGTTCTGTTGGAGCTGCTCTTTTCTACAGATAAGAAATGAGACACAGCTAGCAGGCTTTAGGAATTTCTTGCCTGAACAAACAAAATAGAACTGCACTCGCTTGGTGCAGATATTACAGACATTAAGGATTGCGATAAACTACACACAAGGACAGATAATATGGCCATTTGGAGCTCAATAGTGTGGACCATCAAGCAAGTGACTGATAAACCGTCCCAAGAAGTTAACACCTACTGATCAATTATACTGAGAACCTGAAATCTTGCTAATGGCTCCACCTACACATGGGTATGCATGCAGACTGCAATTGCGTTGCCATGCAGAAGTATCTCGTATACAATTGATGGGGAACATGAAGAAAACTAGATACAAGCATGCAATAAGGCACACAGAATGCCTTTACATTTTCTTAGCCAAACACTGCTCATGATCATTTGCTCTTCCATGGTTCATAGATAGTTTGCCACCAATATTTCCTGCAAATCAAGTAAATATTAGGATTGAGCTGAACTGTGAAAGTTTAATCTGCTCTCAATCAACTTCCACACAGGCGTTTCTGAAGGATCGGTAGGTCAATTGGCTCCAGTAAATCACTCTTGAATAAGTGGTGGGAGAATCAGGAAAGAATTGATGCGTGTGTAAAAAAATAAGGTGAAAGGAAATGAGTGGGGGATTGGGATTATTCCAAGTACCAGCATAGACTTAATCTGCTGAAATGATGAACTAGCTAAATATTAAATTAAATGTAGAAGCAGGGTCTAATTACCAGTTCAGTCTAACGTTCATAAATACCCCTCATTGAAAATGTTCTGATGCACCCCACTTTCACCACCACATTTCACACTCCTCACTGTTATACTTCAGTCATGAGGGTTTCTGTAGGTGGATCACCTGTTCATTCTCTCTAGACACTGTCATGGGAAAAACTTTCTCAGGCAGTATAGAGGCATGACACTTCATGGGCTGCAGAACTTTTTCCATGAAATTAAATGGGTTTCAGTCAAATAGAAGAGGCAGGTTTTGAAGTGTTAAAAGGGCAGATCAAAGTTAGATATTAAGAGGTGGCTGTTCCACGCTGAGTATTTGAACGCTGGAATAAGCCTCCATCTCATGGAGTGAACACTGATCACAGTATACTGGGTAGCTTCAAGTGTGACCTGTGCCTCTGGTCACCTTGGGCAAAAGGACATCAGTTCGAGGGGGCTGGATGAGGGCCATCAAGTCATGGCTTCTCTCACGATTACAAGGCTCTTTCTGAAACCAACTGGTATCTATAATTACTAGTATCAATCTGCTAACGCATCAGAGTTAGTAATTACATATAATCGACACATCTTTGTACATAAACCACATCTAGGACATGGAAATTCCCCCCTTTAAGTCTTCAAATTACTGCTAATTTTACACATTACATTCAGTGCACCTGGGTAGCTGAATTCTGCCACCAATCTCCATTCTCACGCGTGACACACTTACCCCAAAACACTCAGCTTTAGGTCGACCTCGAGGGAGGAGTTTCAGGGTGTCCATGGGAACAGCGGGGTAATTCCTCCCACCACCTTGCCTCCTCCCTGACCCCAGTTCTCAGCCTCGGCCTTTAATCTCCTGGCACCTTCCACTATCTCCCCTGGCACCTTCCACTCTGAATGGGGACCTTCAGGAAACATTCCACCCCCACCTTATCTGGAACAATCTTCCTGGTATAACACTGCCCCCCCCCCCCCCCCATTTCCCAAACTTAAACCTCCCCCCTGCTATGCTGTCCCCATCACCCAAGGCTCTGCATATGCAGCTGTTGTAATATTCAACGGCAATTTGTAACTCTTTCAGACTCTATTTAGCAAAATAAGATCACACGACAGATGAGCAGAATTAGGCCATTCGGCCCATCGAGTCTACTCCACCATTTGATCATGAATGATCTATTTATCCCTCACAACCCCATTCTCTTGCCTTCTCTCCATAACCTTTGACGAGTTCTTGATTTGTAAGAACGTCAATCTCCGCTTTAAAATACCCAATGACGGCCTCCACAGCCGCCTGTGGCAATGAATTCCACAGATTCACCACCCTCTGGCTAAAGAAATTCCTCCTCATCTCCATTCTAAAAGATACGTCCTTTTATTGGGAAGCTTTGCTCCCTGGATCTAGACTCCCCACATTCATTCTATCTAGGCCCCTCCATATTCAGTAGAAAAATGCCCTAGTGTATATCCAGACAAGGTGGTGGGTTTAAAAGGAGCATCTGAAGGGATGAGAGGTCGAGAGTTGGGGGAATGGAAGTCCGGAGTTCAAGGCCTGGGTTCATACTTCACTAACTTCAGATAGCCCTTGCCTTCCCTCTCTCCATCCCCTTCCCAGTTCTCCCACCAGTCTTACTGTCTCCGACTACATTCTATCTCTGTCCCACCCACTCCCCTGACATCAGACTGAAGAAGGGTCTCGACCCGAAACGTCACCCATTCCTTCTCTCGAGATGCTGCCTGTCCCGCTGAGTTACTCCAGCATTTTGTGTCCATCTTTGGTTTAAACCTGCATCTGCAGTTCCTCCCTGCACATAACGTTATAGACAATAGATAATAGGCGCAGTAGGCCATTCGGCCCTTCGAGCCAGCACCGCCATTCAATGTGATCATGGCTGATCATCCCCAATCAGTACCCCGATCCTGCCTTCTCTCCATATCCCCTGACTCCACTATCTTTAAGAGCCCTATCTAGCTCTCTCTTGAAAGCATCCAGAGAACCTGCCTCCACCTCCCTCCGAGGCAGAGAATTCCACAGACTCACCACTCTCTGTGAGAA